>JARBWK010000009.1:116795050-117227559 GCA_030556195.1 Anolis apletophallus | reverse complement strand
CCCAAGGGCTGGAGAGATCTTGCCTCTTCGGAGGCTAAGGACTGCTTGTAAAGCGAGGCCTTTAGTCTAAAATCTCTGCTTTTTAAAGCTCTTGCAGAGAAAGACTTGCATATTTTACAGGCTTGGGGAATATGGGTCTCCCCAAGACAGAAGAGGCACTTAGAGTGCTTATCCTCTTCGGGGAGGGTTGCTCCACAAGCCGAGCATTTTTTGAAAGAAAGAGAGGTCATCTTATCTGTTTTCAGGGCTGAAGAGAAGAATAGTCAAGGCAATCCGTGGTCTTATGAAGATAGTAAGGGAGCAGTATGTGCTGAGATGCTTCGCTGGCGAGCGGAAAAGGAACTAAGTGGGTAGCTCTACCAGGGGGCTGTAGAGGGCGGGCGGGGGCGGGGCCTATGCAAATTTCATTGCTTTTAGCTAGTATGTCCGAGATTAATGCGCAGGCGCGGAAGTAAACCCAGTTGTGCGCATTTCACAGACTACACGAAGAAGAACTGTAAGTCTGCTGTGAACTCAGGCATGCATGGGGGGAAAGCTCAAATTCATTATTTGTTCTTGCTCCAACAACCAAATAGCAAAGGCAGAATGAATTAAAGCTCTTGGAAAACAGTCGCATAAAAATATCAAATACCTCATATCATCTTCTCAAACCAGGACTGCTATAGTTAAATATTCTGAATATATTACAAGTAGGCAGAGATTATATATATCATAAATTAAATCAAGTTGGAAGTCTTAGGCTCACCTGAATGTAGTGCATAATAAAGCATTTCACCAGAAAACAAACCACATTCGAAGAGTGCAAACAGGACTGTGTAATTACAACATAGCTGTCAAATTCATTTCAATACACATTATTCATGAATCAGAGATAAATATTGAGAGATAAATATTCAAAGTACAGTAAGCCCTCCATATGCATGGATTTTGTATCCTTGGAGTCAACTATTCACGTCTTGAAAATACCCCCCCCCCAATCTCCCCAAAGCAAACCTTGATTTTGCCATTGTATATATAAGTCACCATTTTACTATGTCATTGTATATAGAGGGATTTCAGTATCCACAGTTTTTGGTATCCATGGCAAGGGGAGGAGTGTTCTGGAACCAAACCTCAGCAAATACCAAGGGTTCCGAATACTACAAAGAAAGCTGTATTGAATATCCCAAATAATTCTAGAATTATTGTCACTATTACCTGTTGACTTTGCTGCATAAGTTGGGATGAAGTACTTGCTGATGAGACACCCGAAGCTGGCTGCCCGTGCATCTGCGTGTAAAGGAAGTAAAAAATAATCAGATAATGGAGAAAATGTGGGAAATGAACAAGAAGGACCTGAGTAGTCATATTAATATTCTCACGAGGTACCAGAACTACACACTGTAATATGTTTGGGGAAGTTTTCCAAAAGAAAATCCCAAAGTACTAGAGATGTAGTGTAGATATAGTTACATCCATTTTTTTTCATTAGGCAATCTTGCCATTTCTATACAAAGCTACTCTATAAATCCAGGGTAGTTTCTATATTAAGCTACAAGCTGTGATCAAGTCTATTAAAGCCAATCATTAAAAGGAAGAACAAATAGCAGCCAGATTAAATACCTGTACTGGAGGTAAAAATTAACCCAATACTAATTCTGCTTTGTAAGTGACAAACTCAAGGAAGGTCTCAAAACATCAAATCGTAGAAATATCTCATGGTTACCACCAGAAAGATCAGAAAAAAACATCCAAAGCCAAAATGGTTTGCAGTATTCAAGTATTTTGAATACTTAAGCAAAGCAAAAAAAAAGTCTATGAATGAATGTATAAAATTAAAATTAGAATGGCAATGATCATTTCTGCAGAGTCATTCCCATCACAGTAAAATTGGAAAAAACAGTTAACCCTTGTAGTTCTACAGTGACAAGGTTGAATAAAGTATGATAACATTTATCAAACAAATAGAAGGATTCTGAAAAAACGCAGCATGGCAACAGTAGCTACCTTTATCTGAGTAGAAAATATTGGGACTAAAATATAAGATTGTTGCAGAATTATTCTTATTTATTAATCATCTCAGTGAAGAGGAATTAGGAAGCAAAACTGTGAGGTCATCCTGACAATTATTACTTCCAAAGTGAGTACTCCACGACAGAATACGAGCTACCTTTAAGCACCTCAAGCTGGCTATGTTTCACTCTATAACAGTTCTCCACTCTTATTATTCTTACATTTATAAATGGCACAAATTAACTTTTGATAAATGCAGTGTTCCTTATACAGGGACCCACTATAATCAATAAGGAAGAAGTCAGCAATACAAAGTAACCAATGGAACAAAACTCACTCGCCTCTTGTTTTTCCTATTACTAAAATTATGTTATAATATTAATCATTATGATAGCCCTAAACAGTAGGCAAATATTTATATTGTAGATGAAAGGCTCTGAATGAAGATACACATTGCCCAAGTACAGCCTTTTCAACCTGAAAAATTGAAATGTGCCCTTAGAATGAAATGAAAATCCCGTCTTAGGCTTCCTATCTCTGACTGGGCAGCATATATAATCAACTGTGGTAATTATTTGATCCACTTGATTCCCAACTGTGTTCAAAAAGTAGAGAGCTGTTACATCAACTTCAGTTCTCATTCTCTGTACACAATATAAAGTTTCCACCCACAAAAAAGGAGATAAGGTATATATTTAAGTAATATTACTTCCTACATTATGTATATAGTTTGTATATGCATGTAAACTTATTACTGCTTTGCACAGCATGTAATGACTGCTGATAATTTATCCAGTCTGTGCATTTTTAGACTGTGAAAACTGTCTCTGAATTTCACTTACCTGAGCATCCTAAGAGGATCAGATAAGTAAAAAAGAAAGTTTTTTTAACAGTTAAAATACTGTATTAAACAATCCCACGCGTGTCAAGGTTTTACCAAAACAAAACATAATACACATATAGAGAGCACATTGAGTGGTGCTCCTAGTAAACTAGGACCATAGTGACTTCACCTAACACATTTCTAGGAATGCCAAATTCCAATATCCAATATTGGAATAAGTTGAGGGGAAAATCAGGAAAGGGTCTGAACAACGTAGATAAGGAAGATAAGGAGCTTTTGCATAAGGGTGTTAGGGGAAAACTAAAATCTAAGTATTTGTTCCTATAACCTGAGTAAAGTGTGCAGATGGTCCCGATGAAACCAGTGTTGAAAATGCCTGTTGAGATGAAGTTCCTTGTGGAAAGTGGATGAAGACCTGAGGATCTGGAAAAACCTTCTGAGACAGCTGAGGAGCAGGCAGAGGCAAGCCTGAGCCATATGACAAAGATGCTCCACTGGGAGGGGGAGACAGAAAATCACTAGTGTCTGAGGAAGTCAGTTGTGATGAGTCACTGGAATATCCTGGACTACCTTCTGGCCAGCTCTGTAAAACAGAACTGCCTCTAGGTAACATAAACTCAGCACCCAAGTAGTTGAACTGCTCCTCTGTTACAGGCTGAAGGCGACCAGGTTGTAATGCTGGTTGAAGGGATTCATCTGGATTAAAATCAGCAGACCCTCGACGATTTCTATAAATACGCTGGGATAGGAGAGTACCTTCTCCTCCAGTTGCAATGGGTGCCTGAACATGAAACTCAAACACACAACTTGTTCGGCCATCCCCACTATGAGTGAGTACAGCAGGTGCAGAATGTGGAACAAATAATGGGTGAACATTCATCTGTGTTGACTCTGCACTCATTGGAGCCGATATACTAGACAATGGCAAAAGTGGATTCATTCCAGAATCCAACCTCAAGTTCTGAATTTGTCTTGCCAGAAAAGTCTGCCCCGTCTGATACTCAAAAGAACTCTGAAGAGAGCCACCTTGTAAACTTCTCTGTTCAGGAGCTTGGTGCAACAGTTGCTCGGTCCCATGGGAATCATGGGATACAGCATCATAATGTTCTGGCAACTGAGATTGGTATGGCATGCCCACTAAATATACTGCTTCTTGAGTCAACATGTTTGCTGCATCTTTTGAAGGTGCTTGTCCAGGTCTATAATCACCAAGCACTTGGGATGACTCAAATGTAGGGTCGGCCTGTGTATGCTCTGCTGTAGATCTATGAGCTGTAGTGCTCACTGTCACCAGTGCTTCGGGTGTCCAACCTGTTGGACTACCACCTGGGAGAAGCAAACTCTGACCAGTCTTCAGCAAGGGCTGGAAGTGGCATGTTTGGGCTTCAAGGATGGAAGTACTCTTGCGCCGCTGAGAAATGGCCATCCGCGACGGAATGGGAGGTGGCGAGAAAGACACTGGCCGTTCATGAACGGTTGGAAAAAATATCTGGGAATCTGGGAATGTTGGGGTTCCCCCACACGGATGCACCATGGACTGAGGCTGTATTGACATGAACAAGACAAGTAATTTACATATTATTGTAACATATAAGCATGTTCAGCTTAATAGGCAGGTCTTTTTAGTAACCTTATAGAATGGCTATGCCTAGTTCATGGTCAACACACAAAATGCTTTGAAGTGTTACACATATCCATTAAATACATCCTTGGCAAATATCAGTGCCTATAAGAGTATTTGCTTTTGTTAGAAGCTGCTTTTTCATTCATTCATTAACGTAAGCAATTTTGCTGAATGCCGTTCTTTAATAATATCATGGCTACATTCATCAATATTTTATTTCTACAACCTAGTCTCTGAAAATCATGTAGCTATAAAAGATGAGTTTCTTCTTTGCATTTGAAGAAAGAGCCTCATCCTATTCAGAAACATAGTGACTTTTCATTAAGGTTGAAAAAGAATCCCTATAAATGGATACCATCTATGGAGAACCATACACTAATGTATCACACAGAGTGGATTTCCATTCACTTACATCATATACAAAGCTCTCTATCAAATGTTTGATAGTGTCCTTGAATTAAAATGTTCATTTTCCTCTGTGATGTAACTAATATTTTTATTATTTATTTATTTATTATTCGTTCTTATATACCGCTCCTTCCGACGGGCTCGGGGCGGTTTACATAAAAATATATAGCATAATCACAGTTTCATGTACTGTATACAAGATTTTGTTTTTACTCTAGAAAAGCAGCAGCAAATTCTCACATGACACAGCAAGAATAGATAGTGGGGAGTGTAAACGGTGCTTTCCTGAGCTGTAGAAAAATGATTCTTTTTCACCTGCCTCAATGGTGCCTCAAAACAGGCAGAAATTAATAGGACAGAAACGATACTCTTATTTGTGATGACAATAATATACATTATAAGGTTTGAAGGTAAATTCAGAACCACCTGTCTCCTCCTCTGCTTACTGTGTTTTAATGTTTTAATGTGTTTTATTGCTTTTAAACTGTGTGATTTTAATGCTGCGAGTCGCCCCGAGCCGCTTGGGAGTGGCGACCCAGAAATGCGAAATAATAAATAAATAAAAATAAACTAAGGTTATGAAGATAAATCCAGAACCAACTAATAAATCAACCGCTACTAGTTTTACATGTTAAGCTGTTATAACCAAACAGAGAATTCACGGACCAAAATGGATGAAAAAAATCTAAAATCTTAAGCCCGCACTCAGCAAGCTAGGTAATATTACAGAATTGTCAACATTTGGTCTCAGAGCATATAGAGTTTATTCGCATAAAGTACCTGCAAGAAGGAAGGAAGCGAAATCTGGAGTGTGGGAGAAAACACTAGAACAGGAATCGGGCCTTCCATTAATTTCAATCTTTTGCCTATACTGCCTGCTCTGAGGAAGCTTTCTTCCTAATGCTTAGGGCTAGAAAGAGGTCCTCCACCTGAAATAGCAGCTAGCATTCCCAAACAGATCATTAATAACACTGACATGTTTCAAAGTTTTAATTGGCCTTTCTTCTACTTCACAACTCTTGTAAGTACATTTTCTGGTAGCACAGGAGAAGACTATTTCACTGACTACTCCTGGGCTCTGAAACTCTCTTCCTAGAAAGGTTAGACTGGAGGCATATTTGCTATCCTTTTCTAGGCAGGTGTTTCAGCAGGACCTTTGAGGGCTGATTGCTCAGGTGAATGGGCAGTTTATAATATTCTGTGTTGTTTATTTATAATTTCATTAATTACATGATTTTAACTTTTGTAAGTCACCATGAGTCCCAGATTGGGAAAATATGTGATATAAATATAAATTATCCCTTCTCTGCAGGGAGGGAATGTATTCACCCAAAGTGAATAACATATTATACATGAAACCACAACTCAATCTGTGGCTTGTTCCTTTAACCATTCATTAGAACTTAAAGCTTTTCCAGAAGTTTCAAATGCATTAGTTCCCAGCTTTTGATAGGAAAAGAATCAGCTTTCAACTAGAACAAGGCAAGCATAGTTCCTCTTCCTTAGATAATTCCAACAATGCAGCCAGGATGTATTTAATGGTGACTTATCTTCAATGCACTAGGAGGCATACAGTGACATACAGGGTTGACAAAGAGGGCAGGCAAGCTGGAGCGCCGGTGCTGGCGTGGAGAGGCGGTGTGCATGGGCAGCACACTCTCCAGGGCTTTGGAAAGCTTTTCACCAAAGGTTTCGTCAGGGGCAGTCCGAAGGCAAGAAGGAGAAAGAGGTGCAGACAACACCGATGGCGGGGTGGAAGGAGCACTGGGAAGGATTTGGTAAAGAGGGGGGAAAGAAAGAGGGGAAGCACAAACTGGCATGCTACAGCCACGTGGAGGCTAAGGAAGAAAACAAAAAGAAGTGAATACAAATCACATGACTAATGAGCTGGAACTGAGAGACACATTCATGACAAAGGGCCAATAGTGACTGTAACATACAGGACACTAAGAAAGTTGACCTCATAAACAAGACTTCTGTGCACCTCAGAAGTCTGCAGAGTTTTCTTCAAATATCACATTCCACTAGATCCTTTTATTATCATACCAGAAAGTTCACATACATGTAGGAAAAGATATCTGCTCTCAGAACTCAGATCCATCAGAATGTGCCAAAAAGTCTCCAATACCAAAGAATCTGGCATCTGATGGGTCTCGGGCATCTTAAGGAAGCCATTACAAGCTCACACTGGTTTAGAATAGGGAAAGTGCTATGTGCAGAAAAATGTTCCTTTTGTATAACTGCTTTTTGTCTTTGGTAAAGCACCATATATTTATTCGAAAACAGATTTTCTTCCTAAAATAAAGGATGTGACTAGAAACAGGTAGTTCTTTATTCAGACAAGGATTACAAGACACCAAGAATCAGCTACATCATAAACTGTGGAACATATACTTTAATTTGAAAGACAATTGCAACAATTAGTCTTCTGAAAAGGAGTTTGTTAGAGAATATAGTTGCTGCATTTTGCCTACAACCACAGGTTACTTTTATTTTTCTGATTGAACAATTATTTCCTAGATTACTTTTAATGCAAAGGTTCCTCAAGCAGACAGGTTTTTTTTCCCGAAACATGTTTCTAGAGCAGCTTTAAAAACTCATTTCCTTGTTTAAACTTCTCTCCCAATGAGATTGAACTCAGAACTGAACATCCAGAAAAATTCAGGTGGAAGTTTCTCTGGAAGCCTTTGATGTGTCATCCAAACCTGGTCTGCTCAGAAGAACCATTAGCATATTCCCTTAAGTGTTAGCCATGATTATTCAACCTTGATGCAAGGTGTGTGAAGACTGCTTAATGGGTTATAAATTTAAGCTATGGAACTGAACTGAAGCATAGAATTCAAAATAATGAACCAAACTAAAAACAAAAAAGTCATCTAAAATGTCTCATTTTGCGATGTTTTAAAAAGGCACAAAACTTCATAAGTGCATTTGATAAGAACAAAATGGTATACTGTTTATAAAGACTGAAAAGATTATTTCTTCATGAAGAATTATCTTCAGCAAAAAAATCTTTCCAATGTGATTTACCATAATGTATAGTAATAACAATAGTGGAGATTGCCGAATAAGAGATTCTGCATCTACTTGACATGGACAAATTATTTGCGTAGTAGTTACGTTTTTGCCTCTCTAGACTCCATAAATATCAAATTTTGTAAAAAGGCTTTAAGAGTAGGGCAGCAGGTTTTCTGGAAGACTCCCAAAGTCAGCTCTGAAAACATACCACAAAAGGGTACCAAATAAAGGGTAACACAAATGAACACATGAAGTGGGAAAGGTAATTGTGCCCATGAGCAATTTAAATGCAAGCTGTAATTAAATGGAAACACAAAAGTGGATTCATTTCAAATTGCCGTGTTTGCATGCAGCATTCTATAATGGTTAGAAATCCTTACCTTCTCTAGCTGTAACTGAAAACTTGTACAATTTTTACAAAACGTATATATTTTTACTACACTCAGCTATTTTGTAAACCTCGTTATTAATTTCCTCACACATTAGTAACTGTATCTGCAGCTCTAAAACACTTGACACTTGACAATTTTAGATATCATAAACGAAATGGAAATCTACTCCAAGATATTAGTTCTCACATATTCACATGACAGTGTTAGCTAAAATCCTCACCACTTCAATACAGAATAATATGCCAGCATAATCACTAGATTTCTCATCTGAGCAACAACCATCACACCTTTCAGCTGACCCCTTGTGCAAGTTGATTTGCTCTCACCTGCAAAGTCAAAAGTGAAACAGAGCTCTGTAGGTGTACTTGTATAATAGCTGGTCTCACAAGGGACTGCATATATACAATAACTTTGCTAATATGGTGTTCCAACAAGAATCTAGCAACATTGGACCAACAGATCCAATGTCAGACCAAGGTATTTTGCATCCTTACCCTATACCTGCAAGAACAGAATCAGATCAGAGCTGCTTAAATATCTAGACAAAGCCAGAAATATGGAACAAGGTTGCATGAGAAGTATTTTCTCTACTATTTCAGACTTATACTTACCACTGCAGATGACTGATATCCTCCAGGTTGTTGGGATTGTAGCTGGCCAGCTGCATATCCTGAGGCTGGAATAGGCTGGTCATGCTGGGAACCATACGAAATAGTCTGCTGGCTACTCACACACGATTCAGTAAAGAGAGACGATCCTTGGCCACTGTCAACAGTGCCATCAGCTGTAAAGATGATAAAAATATGAGTTTCAGACAGCATCCCAGTCACAAGTTCCCAAACTACTTACAAGTTACTTTACTTTCACTTTAGTAAGAAGAAATCACAATCAGTAGTAACAGTGGTCTATATCCTCTTTCCTCAAAGCAAAAAATGCAGTATCAGCACCCTCATTTTAAGCTATTATTACTATGCTACACAGCACACCTTCTGTCTCATTTCAGGAATCAACTTCAAAAAATTGTCCTGTGACTGCAGGAGTTCCACAGGGATCAGTTTTGGGTCCTTTTCTTTTTTCATTATATATTCTCCCTCTTGGGTTGTTTTTCATATTTGGGTTTTAAGTATTACTTTTATACAGATGACACACATATTTTCCAAAGTTTAAAATCAATTGAAGCCTTTGCATCGAAGTCTATAATGGACTGTTTGTTTAGGACGTATTTGTAGATGATCATTCACCATCTTAAACTGAACATCTTGGTGTTTCAGCATGACCATCCCATAGCCTCTTTCATGCACTGTACTGTGTTTGCAGGGTTGTGCAGTGGATCCTGTTTTGGTTGACAGGAACCTTGGTAGTCTTGCTGGATGACAGTTTGTCTCTGTGTCCCTTTATGGTGGTGTTTGGCCTGTGGCTTCAGCAGGGATTGTGGGATTTACAGTGCAAGGGATTGTGTGATCCACAGTGCATGATGGAAATGGGCAAGATGAAAATTTGCAAAGCCAGCGTTTGGGAAACGCAGTTAGGGAGTGCAGTTCTCCTGAGAATCAACAGGGTAGAGATAAAGCACCTGGCCTGAGAGGCCTGGGATGGAAAGAAAGAATGTGTTAATTGGCAATTCAAGGTTTCTGCTTCCAGCCATGATTTCAGTTTGCCAATTAAGGGGGGAGGGATGGATTTCTAGTTTCTTGATATAGGTCTGCTTGTCCTTTGAAAATCAGATCTTGGACAACTTTGCAATCAAGCCTCATGTTTCTGGTCTCCTGCATTCCTGGTTTTAAGATTCAAGAATGAACTTTGATTTTGCTTCCTTTGGGTTATTCTAATTATTGGAGCTTGCTTCCTCTGGATTATTCTAGCTATTGGACCTTATCTCTTTGGATTTATTTAGTGACTTTGCAGCATCTATTTTGCCTTTGGACTCATGGAACATTACCCTTGGATTATTGATTATTTGTATACATTTTTTCTTCACACATTTCACTGCTCATATTGAATTAACTATTTGCTTCAATAAAAACTCTATTCCAGCTGGTGTTGTGTGAGTGCATTTAAAGGGCCCTGGTTTCTTCTGGAGTGCGACAGGCGGTGATAACAAAGACAAGTAATTTCCATCTTTTAAAAATCCATAGCCAAGCAGGGCTAACTAATAAGTGTCAGATGCTGTAGGCTATATTTCAGACGCAGGAAATGGTCAAACCACTTCTGAGTCTTCAAAACTTCATGAGGCCACTGTGAGTCAACACTGTGAGGTAACTTGAGAGCACATGGACACACAGAAGATCTAATAGGTTTTTGATTGTCAAGACTGCCACTGCACATCTGCTTGTCCAGGTTGTGGTTTTGTTGCCTACTGGCAGTCTTTCCTTCTTGCTTTCTTCCCCCTCTAACCTTAATTCAGAACAGTGTTGTCCACATTCGTTTCAATCTACCTAAATATTCAAATTTCATTCTACTGTAGATCTCTTAACTGGATACTAGTTCAGGCTAGGGTTTGTTTCAAACTTTGGTTCCTGTATTTACGGCTGCGCACTCTAATCTCCCCAGTACCTGGTGGCTTGGATAGAATGGTGTGCTCTCTCTAAGAATAGAAGATCCAAATGCAAGAGGATAATTGTATGTGAACAGCTGTGAAGGATGCAAGCCTTTCAAGATCTGGTTCTGCATCTGTGGAATGGTCTCCCTTTGACCCTCTGGCTGGAGGAGGATCTCAAACATTTACATAGGGAGAGTTTTTTTGTTTTTGTTTTTAAATTTGTCGAATTTCTAGGCCGCCACTCCCGGGAGGCTCGGGGGAGCTCACAACAGGGCAATACACAATAAAACACGTAAAAACACATAAAGCACTCTAAAATATCCATACATTAAAAACACAATGCGCTGTACGAAATTGATTCTCTGGATCAAGCTGCTGAGCCATTAATATATATTGACAGTGTTACATTTTATTATATTTGTCTTGATTGTATATGTTTGATGTTTTTACCTTTGATGGAAAGGGTGTTGTAAGTACTGTAAATACTTACGTCCCCTTAGGGGGAGATAAAGCAGGGTATAAATAAATAAAATCATCATCATAATTAATTAACAAATGCTATGACTCAATGCAAACCTAGCTATGATGTCTCAATACTATTTTACAGTAAATAGCTGCTCTATCTGAATAGAGAAGAAAAGTAAAGCAAATGATAGTTCCCTTCAAGAAATACACAACAATTCTGAATAAATTTGATTTTCGGTAATACAGAACGTATAGCAACAGCAAAAAAGAAAAGATATGTAGTGTCAAGATCATGTTTTGGTGCCTCCACATACCTAGAGTTTTACTAGGCCATATTAGAAGTAGATGTCATGGCCCACTGACACTATCTGTTCTGTGGTACACTTCTATCTAGGAAGATGGTGGTTGTGTTATGAGGAAGAAGCAAACTCTGCAGACATACCTCAGAGAGCACCGTGATCCTTACAATATTTTTAAAGCATTCTTCTTTTCACATCCCTGGAGACCTGTATCTTTGGTGAGCCAATTAAAATGCACTGCAACGAAACAGTACATACTTTTGCATCACTGGATCAATCCACAGTGATTGGAAAGAACCCTGGCCCTTTGATTCTGGGAGAATATGTTTTGGGAGACCTGGCTGTCAGCAGAACAAGAGTCTGAGAAAGGAGTCTTCTTTGCTATACACAATCTGTTGCCAGTCAATTTGATCTCTAAGCTTCGGCCCAAAAAGCATATTTATAGAACATAAGAACATAAGAAGAGCCATGCTGGATCGGACCTCAGCCCATCTAGTCCAGCATTCTGTATCACACAGTGGCCCACCAGTTGTACACGGGGATCTCGAGCAGAAGGGAGGGCAAAACCCTGACCTGCTCCCGACCCCCCACAACCAGTACCCAGGGAAATCCTGCCTACCTCAACCAACTCCGAGGTGGCACTTGAATATCAAGGTATCATTTCCAAGGCAATATGGAAAGAACCCAAATATGGAAGGGACTCAAAGTGTCATCATACATGTATACTTTTTCTCACGCAAACAATTTTTGGCCATGTACTGCTTACGATCTTCACAATGAAGTCTGAACAAGCAATCATTGTCGATGTATGGCTGTAGATATACTCCCTAGCTTCATTCTTTGGTCAATGAGGTTACTGAGCTATTAACTGCACAAGGACTGCAGAACAGATGGGCAAAAATCAATTATTTCATAAGGCTGCGTTGTTGATGCTACATTTTGTTAGTTTAATAAATTAGCGTTGTTTAGATTACAGATATGTTTACACCAAGTATTATTAGGACAAGAACCAATGTGAGGAAGATTTACAATGACAACCAAGCTAATTGGACACAAGATTATAACATCATCTTTGTGAGTCTATTTCTAAAGCTGCCACAAGTACTTCTAGCCAACTTTCACCCATGTATTTCATAATTTTATTAACCAAGGTTTTGTCAGTTCCTTCCACTGCAATGGAGTGTAGCCAGCCTTAATGTGAGTTTAGGTCTAGTAATCTAAAGGTACATATAATTATGGATTAGGTGAGACGTAGAACCAATCTCTATATATAAAAGTCAAAGTAAGCATTTATGTTTGTTGGTTTGTTTGTTCTACAAAGGTTCTTACATGGTTTGATGAATCTGAACCGAACTTCAAATAATCATGGTGTTTCAATTACAAAATCATCTCAGAGTGAGGGCCTCAAAAAGTACAAAATTGTAAGATGCAAAGGATTAGCAACTTACCTATAGTTATGTTTATCTGCAGTACTCAGATGCAACCGCAATATATAGATATAAAGGATTAGCTACTGGTAAACAACATGGTCTCACCATGAGGCCTACAACACAGCTCTGAAGGCCACAATTGGGACATCAACACCATAAAGAAGAAAGAAATTAAATTGGGATTTATATTTTGAAAGGGAAATGTGTGTGTTTGTACATGAAGGAAGAGGAAAGTAAGGAAAGGAAAGTAAGAGAGGGGGGTACGGTATATGAGGAAAAGCAAAGGAAGAAGGAAGAAAGGAAGAAAAGAGAAGGACAAGGGTATGAGAGAAAGAGAGGAGAAAAGAGTCACAAAGAAATTGCAAACCCGGGGCAACACTGAAGATGTATGATAATACTTACATAAAACAGAAATGCTAGGCTGCTGGTACTGCAGCTGTTGGTGCTGATCAGCCTCTGGTTCCTCAGGTTCCACTTGTGTAGAAACTGAAGTTGAAGTAGTGGGAATGGTTGCAACACCAGTGACAGGCGTGGCATGTTTTGTTCCTTGCTGGGCTGCACTTGCTTGTAACTGCTGTTCGATCTGTTGATTCTGACTGATTTCTTCTTGTTTTCTTTTTTCCTGCTCTTCCCTCACCAACTGACGCTGTTCCCTCTTTCTCTTAATCAAGGACACTCTATCCTTTATTGCTTTGGCCATTGTTTTATGATCCCCTTCACAGACATACCCAGACTCAACCTGAACAAAAATTGGAAATTTACTCAAAATAATGAATGAAACTTAAATCACTGTTGGATCATGCATGCAGATAATTAAAAATAGCACCTGATCAAAAATATTGCTGAGCCTTTCTTTAAGAATGAGCTCACGCATAAAAGAAACAAAGAAAATCTCTACACGTAACAGTCGGTAACACATGTGCTATCACAATTAACATCTGTATCTACGTTTCCGTTGAGCAGGTATCAAGTGTTTTCACCGCTAACAGCTATCGCCTGTTCTAGAAAATAGGGAGAGTGGGGGGGTCAGGATACAATGCTCTACATCAGGTCTGCAAAACCTGTGGCCTTCCAGGTGTTTGGGACTCCCAACACCTTGAAGCCCTAGCCAGCTTGTGCAATGGCTAGGTATTCTGGGAGCGTAACCTGGAGGGCCACAGACTGTGTAGGCCTGTCCTGGGAAAGATGGGTAGCACCAACCACTTATTTCAAAGTACAAATGTGTACTCAATTTAACACAGATTTCCCACATTCACAAGATTTGATGAGGAATCTTTAATTCTGCAGTATATTTTTGTATATAATGAACTGATTTAACAAGTGGATTAGTCAGCAGGGTGTGCGTGTGTGTATATATGTATGTATGTATGTTACTGCATGCCATTCCTGCAACAGAGGACAATTGAAATATACTCTCATGGAAACAAAGGGCATTTGGGGGAGAGGTGGCATTACTCTGCATTTCCATTGTGTCTTTTCCTCTCCTCGAATTATTGTATTTCATGTTTAGACTTATCTCATCTTCAAGATTTCTCATTATGTACATATATACTAAAATAGCCAATCCAAAATCCTGCTAGCATGCTGGTTCTCTACTTCCATTTGATAAAAGTTTAACATGTTCAACATTGTACAATATAGACCTACATAAACCTGCCCAGACACTAAATATCAGCAGTGAATGCTGTCCTCAAGGTCACACTTGTAGTGCTCATTCCAGTCATTTCAATTTGGTTTTGCCTTTGCCATTCTCTGAAGCTGAGAAAGTGTGCCTTACCCAGTGGGTTTCCATTAGCTGAGCACGGACTGAAACACTGTTTTCCAAAATCACGGTCCAATGCTCAAATCACTACACCACACTACTCTCTCAAAGACACACTAATAATCAATTTTTATAGGGGCTCCATCCTTCCTTTCTGCATCAGATATGTTAAGCATCTTCTTTATTATTATATAGACCTTACAGATATTGATTTCATGAATGAGACAGAATGAGTACCTGTTCCTTTATATCAGTGTTTCTCAAACTGAGCTCCTCCAGGTGTTTTGGACTTCAGCGCCCAGAAATCCCATACAATTCCTCTGGGATACCATAAAGGCCCATTTCTACCAAGTCAAAATTCGCTTTTTATTACTTTGGGGCATATGCTGAATAGGTTCCGATGTACAGTACACACAGTACACACAACTGTACTCTGTACTCTGTGGACTACAGCAAGCCCATTCTGCAACTACTTTTTAAATTTAAAGATTTCAATAATGTCTCATCACATTATATGCAAATAAACTTTCAGTAGGGAAGTGCAAAAGTCCAGTTGGCATCATCAATTATGAAAGAACGTCCAATGTGGTTCAATGACTTTTATGACTGTCTCCAAGTAGGGGTATGGGATGAGATGTGATCTGACTGAAATTGGGGGCTTCTAGACTTCTTTGCCTCTTCCCATACAATTCTCCCCATCATAATGCTTTAAATGTTCATTTTTATCTAAGCAATCAAATTGCAAATGAGAAACTACACCTAAAGATGAGGGTTACTCAAGGCTCTAAACTATGCGGACTTCTAATCCTTACATTACTTACCATTTCTTGTGCTACATCCTCTGGAACATCCCTCTCCAAGTCAAAAGAAAATTCTATCGCTTCATTATCCTTGTATTTGCCCTTAAGCTTTTTAATGTCTTCAATTCGTAACCAGAGCTTAATGGCAATTTTCTCACCATCATCTTCTTCTGCTAGCTCTACCCGCACACCAGTTTCTTCTTGGAAAAATGCATGATTCAGTAGGTCCTTGATAGCATACCTGAATGTAGGAGAAAGAAAAGAACAAGAGAGATTGGGGAAGGGGGACTATTATAAGTTTTACTGAGAAGAAAAAAAACACCCAACTATTTCCCCATTTTCCAAATGGATTAGACATACAGGTAGTCCCTGAGTTACAAACACCTGACTTATTAACAATTCACAGTTAAGAACAGGTCTCAGTGAGCAAGAAGCGAGAAATCTATCCCTAGAAAGACAAATTCACTCCTGAAAGAGTTATCATGGGGAAAAGGTATCTCCACTGAAGCTTTATCACCAATCCTTGTTTCCACAACAAGCCACATTTTTCAAAATCTAATTATCACAGTGACGGAGAGTGAGGTGAACTTTTCTGAAAAGGGGCAGAGACAGCAAAACAAACACCACAGTGGTGTAAACCACTACGTAATTGGATCACGTGATTTTAATGTTTTTATTAGGTGCTTTAATTCTTATATTTCATGTTTTGAATGTCTTTTCGTATTGTATGATGAATTGTCCCATTAATTTTATACTTTGTTATGGTATTGATTGTAATTTGGTGTACATTTGTAAGGCACCAAGTCCTCCCAGGGGTGAGAAAAGCAGTACATAAATACTGTAAATAAATAAATAAACACTTTCCTTGCATACAAAGCTTTAAAAGATGTATTTTCGGCTGGAGTTATACTTAATAATGTACTTGTTCCAATTTACAAACACATTCAACTTAAGAACAAACATAGAGAACCTATCTTGTTCGTAATGTGGGGACTGCCTGTATTTCACATAAGCATTAAATCTTGTTCCAGCAACTTACATCCAGGCAGCATTTTCCAAGTAAAGAGAATACATACTTATTTTAAGTTTGGTTTGTGTTCATGTGAACTATAGTTTAGACTAATAAACTCGCTGTGACCGATTCCGCAACAGATTTTGATAAGCTAGCAAATTGCTGAATTTATATGAGCATAAGACAGGCTTTTGAAATTGCTAGCAAGTACCATTTATTATCAGAAAATATAGAGAAAGGGTAAAATGGGTAACATAAAACAGTAGTCAGTTGATAAGACACCAAATATCTCTACACTCCCCCCCCCCAATAATTTTTAATAGATCCCATCCCTAAAGAAATACACTTTTTAAATGAGATGGTTTAAAAGAGATGATTATATCCCCTCTACCAAAGGATTAGGTATCACTTATATCTAGAATTTCAACATGACACACTTCTAAATCAAACTAAGAGGCTTAACATGCACTTTGCTTTTTGAGATAACACCTGCAAAACAAATCCAGCCTTGTGCATCTGTCCATTTAGGGATTACACACTGTAGTACTTACATTCACTAGTGAGTACCTAGCCGACTTTAAAGCATTGTTGCTTCATGGCTCCATTCCTTCTGCCTAGTCCAAGAGAAACCAGAACTTACCTTTCATCTTTGTTTTGACGGATGCATCCCTCAATTATTTCTTTTACTTCAGGAATTGCTACTTTATCAAAGCTGGCTGGCTTGACTCCCTGAAACACAGAAGCAGCAATGGGGAAAGATGACAACAAAACATGCACCTCTGACAAAACTAACCATCAGACATGGTGATTTTTATTTTTATGGCAACATCATTTTTAAATCAAGAAATAGTTTTCTAAGACCTACAGATATATTTGCAGAAACACCTCAGCAAACGAGAGTCCAAAAGTGGCAGACTAAAAACCAGCACCTCAATTCATGGCTGATACCAAATTAGAGTCTCCCTTCTGGTCACACAGAAGACTGGGCAACTTGAAAGGTCCTGAACAAACTGGCAACACGAGATGCAGAGCCAAGAAATGGGGCTACATAGTGAAGTCCACGATATACGAGTGTGGAAAAGAGCAAACCACAGACCAACTACTACAATGCAACCTGAGCCCTGCCACATGCACAATGGAGGACCTTCTTATAGAAACACCAGAGGCACTCCCAGTGGCCAGCTACTGGTCAAAAGACATTTAACAGAATGCCAAATTTTTATACTGTGTTTTCTCAAATACATTAGTTCGCTCCTGATACAATAAATATTTTTAATCACATCAACACTTTTGTTCTTCACATACAGGAAATGCATGTGTAGTTTGGGATTATATTTTGTTTTCTGAAGCAACAATTTTCTTTTCAGCAGTTTGAATTACATTAGCATGATCATGTGGACTAGAGCTGGAATTTAGCACTACAATACCCTCATATAGTGTTTGTTTTTCCACTACACTGGGCCCTTGTTATCAGCTGGGGTTTGATTCCCTGTGTGGGTACCAAAATCGGTGGATTCTCAACTCACATTATATACAATGGAGCAATAAAATGGCATCCTTTATATAAAAGGGGGGGGGATGAATATTTTAGCTGGAACCACAGAAACATATGTAGAATTATGACGGTGGAATGTCCCCTGATCCACAGAAAATACTTAGAGGGGGGCCTTCATGCTGCCACTAGACTTTTAGGGGAAACGACGTTTTGCAGTCATTTCTCTGAGAACAACCCATTGTTATACTCTCGCCATTAGTTCGCGAACGAAGATTCTTAGGAAGGACTCATCCCATGCTTTTTACAAGCGCGTTGATGACTAAAAAGATACTAATTGTTATATAAATAATAACAAAACTTTATTCTTTTTTTCAATATCACATAGATATAGAAACAAAGCCCAGAGAAACCTAGTAGCCAATCAGTAGGATTATGGGTTCATCTACTGAAGATTTAATGCAGTCTGACACCACCTTGGCTCAATGCTATGAAATCTTGGAATTTTACGTTTGGTGAGAAACTAGCATTTTTTTGGCAGAGAAGACTACATACCCAATAAAACTACAATTTCCATTATAAAGAAACAACGTTCTTACTCCACAGAGGTGACCACAAACTATGGATCTTCGAAAAGGGATGCCCTAGAGGTAGATGAAGAAGGTTTGGAATCCCCCAAAGAGAATGGCTAGCAAGGAAGACAAGGAAAAAGAAACTAACAGGCCTATCTACATATACAGTACGGCAATAGCAGACATTGGATATGGATACTCTCACCCTCTATCTGAAGAATTTTAAGAGCAAAGGGATAAAGACAATTATTTATTTATTTAAAACTTTTGTACACCGACCTTCTCACCTCTATCGAGGGACTCAAACCGGCATAACAGCAAAAAATCCATGCTATACAATTTAAAAACAACTACAACAACATATTAAAATACATAAAAACCCAGCATAAAACCACATCGCCATTAAAACAATTCCACTCAATTTGTAAACGTGGTCGTACATTCAGACAACAGCCAATCTCAGCCTATTCTGGGAAGGCTTGGTTCCACATCACCAGCCTCCTAAAGGACAACAAAGAGGGGGCAGATCTAGCATCACTTGGTAGAGAGTTCCACAGCCGAGGGGCAACCACAGAGAAGGTCCTGTCTCTCGTACCCACCAGCCGCACTTGCGAAGCCGGCGGGACTGAGAGCAGGGCCTCTCCGGAGGATCTTAATATTCTTGATGGTTCGTAGGGGAGAATCCGTTCGGACAGGTAAACTGGGCCAGAACCGTATAGGGTTTTGTAGGTTAAAACCAGCACTTTAAATTGTGCCCAGAAGCTAATTGGCAGCCAGTGGAGCTGGCGCAGCAAGGGAGTTGTATGCTCCCTGTACCCCGCTCCTGTTAGTAACCTGGCTGCTGAACGTTGGACTAATTGCAGCTTCCGAGAACAGACTGATCACTATTCAAGAATTATATGAAGACTCGATGATGATATATAGTCAAAGAAAATGTACTGAAAGAAAGAAGTGACAAATATTAGAGAACAAAGAGGACTGTACCAGATAATCAAGATTAAAACCAGTGAATAATGATGGAAGTCAACAAAATACCCCTTTTCTCTTTTCTCACCACCTTTATCCTGTATTTTTCTCCCAAGATTCCCTATGAAACCATTACCCCCAACACTTCCTACTCTTACCCTTTCCCTAACCACTCAACCCTCCCCATATTCCTAAATTTTCCCAGCCCTAATCCATTTACTTTCTTTTATTCATTTGTATTTAAAACTATCAATAAAAATCGATTTTTAAAAAATTCCATTATTCCATAACAGAGCCATAGCAATTAAAGTGCTATTAAACTGCATTCTTTCTACAGTGTAGATTTATCCTGTGACTACGAAATATTTAGTTCAAACTTTCCTCCTACCCTAAACCCACTATCTGAACCACAACATATCAGTTTCTTAGTTTCAATACTCTTCCATGCGGGGGATCTGCCAATAGAGAGCTAAGAATAGTTTTAAAATAAGTATTACTAAAAACATGAATCTCTGAAAACATAACAATTCTACAGAAATTAAAATACTCCATTTTACACATTCACTCGTCTGAAACACTGGATAAAAATTTAAATTTCCATAACCAGAGCTTCTGGAACAGGACAGAGGAAATCCTACATGAATCACACACTCTTTTGTAATGGCCTTCCAAGGCCGTGGAAGGAGAGTCCAACATACTAACAACAATATGCTAAAAGGCGTATTTTCTACAGAACCAAGCCGAGTTCTTATCTGCTCAATCAATTCCTAAAATAAAGCATGAGCACTAAAATGAGAACTGCTCATGTTTGTACAGCATCATATGAGAAAAGCTGAAATTACCCAGTTTCCTTGTGTGGTTAATTTACTATTAAGTTTAACCTTGCATGTGGAGATCACGGACCCCCACAACTCATAATTACATGACCTGAAATTTTCAAATCACTTCCAACTGAAAGACCTAAGATAAGCAGGCCCATATAAAACATGACCCTCAGCTGCCTATCTGGCAATTCATTTATGCCTAAACTGTTACATCCCTACCGAAAGTTAAGAAATTCAAAATATAAAGCCAGGACTGCTGAGAAAGCAAAAGAACCAGACATTTTTTTTGAAAGTGCTGTTATGTCATATCTCATTTAAGTCAGTATGACAGAAATTCTTACCTCTTTATTATAGTCCTTGTGGGAATTGCAGCAACAGTGTGAATTTATGATGACAAAAACTGGACAGAAATCTTTCTTTGAAAGATCCATGAAGAGACGCACAAGCGCATGCGCGCGCACACACACACAGGATTTGTTCACAAAAATACACCTATTTGGCTATGTGACTGGTTAAATTCCAGTTTTAGCGCACAGCAGAAGGTAAACAGACACTAAGCTTTGAAGGAAACATAGTCTCCTTATTTACAGTTCTCGTTTCCTTCATGCTGTGTGATAGCATACAAAAATCAGAACTGAGCTCAGAGATGTCCAAGATCCAAAAGACAGAGGGAGGGAGGGAGGGAGGAAGTAGGCACAATAATAAAGAGGTAAGTTCAGCTTCAGATCCCTCCCACAGAGCCTCCTCTCACATTTCTGGCAAATTTGCATCTTCTACAACACAAAGACAGACACTGTTCAAACTATACCACAGAACCATGCAACAAATTAAACAGAATTTAAATAAAATTAAAGAATTTCAAATGACCTTTTATAAGTTATTGCAATGCTATTAATCAGTTTGTTAGTTCTGAATTCTATTGCCTAATTCAATTGTTAATCTCAATCAGATTAGACTGTTAACACCAAAGGAACTGAGTAAATAAATACATGTTTTTAATTCAATGGGTCTAGTTATACAAATAATTGGACGTAATCCATTATATATAAGCAGCACTAAATTAACAGTATTACTGTTATTCGCTGAAATGTGTCCCAATTATTCTATTGTTATAATTGTTATATTTAAAATTTTTATTGTTATTTCTGAGTTGTTTTATAAGTATACCTTGTGCCCCAAATAAAAAGCCTAAAAACCAAGACACCAAAATATTCTTGGTTGAGCTGTGAAATTTGCACATAGTCTGCATTCATATTTCCTACATGTAAATATTAGAAAAATGAGAATTAATATGGTCATTAGGATTTTCCCCAAAACAGGACATTTAAGGTATAGAGGCTGAAAGGAATGTTACTTTAAGCACTTTAATTTATTTTTAGCCTGTCATTTATTATGTTAGCCAATGTACTTTAGCCTTCAGTTTCACAAACAAGGTACTTTGAAAAGTCTATTACTTTCTGCTAGGCAATTTTGGTACTAGTCTGAACTAGATGCAGGCTGTTACCATTAGAGGAATTTTATGAGGAACTCATGATTTCAATGGAAAATAAAGTTAACCCTCCCACAAACCTTGAGGCAGTACTATGCAAGGTAATTAATTTATTCCATGTCTCTACGAGGCCTGCATGCTTGACATCCTCCTTCTTGGTCCACCACTTCCCTATTAAACTTAACTCATTGATTTGAATTAGTGAAATCCTACTGGATCAAAATACTAATAAAATCTCGTTATAACCATTCATATACTGTATATGTAAAAACTTATTAACTATGCTTATTTATTTGAGACACAATCCAATTACTTGTCCCAGGAAGTCTATGGTTCCCAAAAAAAACCCCAAAACCAATTTAAGCCAGCATTGCAGGTATGATCCATTGATTCAGTGGGCCTACCCAAACGAAAACAAACATACAGCAGGGCCTAAACCTGAGGTACTGTATAGTCTAAAGCAGTGATTCTCAACCCTTAGTACTTCAGATGTTTGAGACTTCCCTAGATCCTGTGTGCTGCCCATATTAGCTAAAACTTCTGAGAGATTAAGCCCAAACCATCTGGATAACCAAAAGTTAAGAATCACTGGTGAGGCAAGTAGTTTTTAACTGAATCTAAAAATGGTACTTGCCTGTAACAGGTTTTGTGCCATGGTTTAAAGCAGGCCTGTACAGTATGCAGACCTGTACAGTATGTGGGCCCTGAGCCACATGTGGCCCACAAAAGTTGTTGGTGTCGTCCACCAAGCAACCCTAACCTCGCTGCTTGTCCCCCCCCCTTCTGTTGCTCATGCCCCCCCAAAGCCACTGTGGCTTGCAACCAGCACTACCATCCATTCCTGGAAAGGAAGGGAGAAAAAGAAAGAAAGAAAGAGATAAGGAAGAAATAATGATAGGTAGGAAACAGAGGGGGAAGGAATTCAGAAAGTTTGGAGTAGTGGTTTGAACCTCAGACTATGCTCTGAACCCACTGGGTGATGTTAGGCAATTCACACGTTCTCAGCCTCAGAGAAATATAGGCAGAATAAATCTTGAAATCTCTGTGATAGGGATGTCTTAGAGACACCCTAAATCTGAGACCACTTGAAGGCACACAACAACAACAATCCTAATTAATCATTATATCTTATTGAAAAGGGAGGGACTAAAAACCTTTGTAGCCCTGAGAGACTTTGCCTATCTAATGTTGGCCCCTTACTACCAACAAGTTTTGCAGGTGAGATTTAAAGGGTAGAAAATATAAAACAAAGAACTCAAGGGCAAATTGTCCTTTAACAAGAGCCAAATTGGATTCATAGTTACAAACCCAACGTACCCCCAGGAGGTTAGCAATAAACTCATGATGCTTTGCATACATTTGTATGGAAATACAGGATGTCCACATACCTGAAGTTTTAGCCCCGGGGTTTTTGCATATTTATGGAATAGTTTGGCAATTGTATTACTCATTCTAGGTCTGATTTTTTGTTTTTAGATATTTAGTTTATTTCACCTCCACATGATGTATTGAGTCCCCACCACCGAACTTCAATTGTGCAACTAAATTGCTAATGCTATTTCTCTTGCTCTTTCTTCTTAAAATAATCAGTACTTGCTCATAGCAAAGCTAATTTATCTGAAATACATCCTGATGCTTTTTGAAAAAAGTTGTTTACCCTCCCCTCCTTTTTGGATGTACTAAATCATCTCTCCTAATTTCAGAATCAATTGTATTGGTTGTGAACTGCCCCAAGCCTTTGGGAGTGGCGGTATAGAAGCCAAATAAATAAATAAATAAATAAATAAATAAACAAACAAACAAACAGGCCTAAAACGAAGATACCAAGAAAAAAATTGTGTTTAATGTATTATTATCCATGGATGTTGTTAATGCTCATGTTAAAAAAAAGGAAGGGGGCGAAGGTTGAAAAAAATACAAAAAGCGGAACAAGAAACTGTCACTAACGGCTTTAAGAATAATAGTTACTTTGGGGAACTAAACAGGGTCTTACAAAGGGATGCTTTCCCATTACAACTGATGTGTGGCAATGGGAGCTAATTACTACTACTACTACTACTTCTTTGGTTGACTCTCCTCTCTCTCACTCTCCTCCAACGGCGCCAAGGAAGCTGAGAGAGGGTGAGGGCAAGGGCACTGGCCTCCTTCCTTCTTGCCTTCTCCATCTCTCTCTCTCTCTCTCTCTCTCTCTCTCTCTCCTCCAATAGCGGTACACCCCCCCAGCCGCAGGCCTTATTTTAGATCTTGTGGCCAAACACTGGGCAGTGGCCGTGAGTTGGAAACCACTATTGCAGGGGTAGGGAACCCATGGCTCGTGAGCCAGATGTGACTCTTTTCATGATTGCATCTGGCTCTCCAGAGCAGCCTGGGCCTCGGTTTCCCAGCATGCAGCGGGGAGGAGTAACACAAATGTACCGCGACTGCCGCTTCCGCACCGCCATGGCCGCCTCTTCCTCCTCCCCCAATGCTCTCAGGGCCCTGCGCCCTCTTTGCCAGGGATGGCGGAGTCCAGTGGTGGCGCCTCGTCTTCCTCTTCGTCCTCTGCCACGGGCCTCGGGGGAGGCAACAGAGGCGGGCCTGGCCCTGGCGCTGCGGACCCAGCCTCGCTGCCCACAGGGGATGGCCAGCTCATCACCCTCGTCGTCGGGCAGCTCAAGAGCCGCTGCCTCTTCGACATCTTCCGGAGGGACTGCCTCGCCGACGTTGACACCAAGGTCAACCTTAGCCCCGTGCCCTCCTCTCCCTTCCTTTCTTTTTCCCTCTCTTTTTCTTTCATTCCTTTTCCTCCCTCTCTCCCAACCTTCATTCCTCCCCTCTTCCTTCCTTCTTCTTCCATTCTTTCCTTCATTCTCTTCCTTCCTTCCCATCTCCCCTTCACCCTTTCCTTCTCCTTCTCTCCTTCCTTTTCCCTCCCTCTCTCCCCTTTCTTCTTTCCTCCATTCTCTCCCTCCCTCCCTCTTCCTTCCTCTTCTATTCTTTTCCCCAAGTCTTCCTTTCCTTCTCCTTCCTTTCTTTTCACTCCCCCTCCCTTTCTTTCTTTTCTTCTTTTCCCTTCATTATTTTACTTTTTCCTCACTCCCTTTCCTTTCTTTCCCCCCCTTCCTTTCCCCCTTCCCATTTTCTTCTTTCTTTTCCCCTCCTTGTCTCTCTCCTGCTTTTCTTTTCTTCCCTTTCCATAGTTTGTTCTTTTCTTTCTTCCTCTCCCCTCCTTCCTTTATTTCCTGTCTTTCTCTTTCTTTCTTTCTCCCCCCCCCCCCTTCCTTCAGTCTTCTATTCCTTCCCAGAGTCCTGAGCATGTCTTTTGCAGAGCCAGGTCTGAAGTGTCCTGTCATTCTGCCAGGGGAATCCTTTTCTCATATTCTGTACGTATATACTCACATTGAGTTGAATTCAGTCTTAAAATATATATTATATGGCTCTCACTGAAATAAATTTCCAAATATTTTGCTTTCATGGCTCTCTGAGTCAAAAAGGTTCCCAACCCCTGCACTATAGGATAATATAGTATAAACCTTCCCCTCTCCGCACCCCCCCCCCTTCTGTCTACCACAGAGACTTCTCTATTGCTGAAAACAAGTTAGAGAAATCCAGACACCTAGACAATTAGTTATCTATTTCAGTCCTGTTACTTATTCAAAGCAGTTGGTGATGAAAGCAATTGTTCCTAACCTCTCAGCAGAGGAAAACAACAAGGACAGAATAAAACTGCACAGATAGAAGCATGCAATTAGAATAAAATGGGACTGACAAAAGAATTTTAACTGAAGAAGGTGGCCAAGGGCTAGCTGAGTGGACTGTAGACTGAATCCTAAGAAACTACTTAGAACTATATTCACCCAGGCCTAACTTAAAACCAGTCTCATGGCTGTGACTCTGGAGAGATCTGACTCCTTCCTAAGCTCTGCCTCTTTTTTGACTCCTCTTCTGGCAGATCTTAGCCAGGAGAGCAATTTTTGCCAGCAGATTTCTCTGTCAGTCAATCAGCTGTCAGAAAGGGTTTATATTTAATCATAATCCCCTGGCACACAAGTAATTCTTTGTGTTGGTTCCAAACAAATTTTCACAAGATTGCACAGAAAGAACAAGAAGGGCTTCCTTGTAACCACAAACTGATTTGGAGACAAAGACCTGCCAAAATGTATGGACACATGGTTCACTTGCTTTTGATGGGAGTTCATGGACAACTTTCTTGCAAGGTGCCAACAGTAGCTTTTTCTATGAAAACTACCATACTAAAAGGCACCAGCTAAAGGAAAGAGGAAAATAGACAAAATGTAATTGTCTCTGTATTTGTTTTCTGATGGAATGTTATAAATGAAATCAATGTGCATGGTGCTTTATGCAGTAACATTTGAGGATTTATTTTTATAAGACTATGGGAAAAAGCAACAGCAAATAACAAGAAAAAATATGAAAATGTTGTGTGCAAGGATGGATACAAAGGCATTACAAAACAAGAAAAGTTTGGAAAGAGAAATTGGGCTGTTTGTCCAGTTATGTTTACACTATCAAAAAGCCAAATGATCATAACAAAAATGGGGAAAATATGATCACAGAGAGAAAGGGTATTTTAATTTCAAAACTGTTAGCATTTGTTCCAAGATTAAATGAACAGATTTATTCTTGCAGGGTATTAAGATCCACCAAATATTCTTTTGAAGCATTTTCCCTTTCTGTATCAATAAGAGGGAAACTTCTCTCCTGAATCTGGTAAGACTTACTATACACATGTTCGGGGTGATTACTTGCCTTCAGTAAGAGAACATTATCTGCTTTTCTCAATGACTCACAGTACTGAGCATCCAGAACAGAAGTAAGCCCAAAGAAGTAAGCCAAGCAGTACACAACTAGTCTTCTACGTAACACAAAGTGTTCCATTATTTCTTTACAGAAAGTAAACAATTATCAAATCACACATAAACACAAGGTGCAGCATTACTACCCCTAGGAAATGCAACCTTAAAGGACACAAAACTGGAGTGCAATGATTAGATAGCAAATACATATTTTGTTTTGTTCCCTGTTGATACATTTGGGAAATATTTGTAGATCAGGGTTAGCTATATGTATTGACTCCAGACATGTGTTGGCTCCAGAAGATTCTGGATTTAATCTCTGACATTTTCAAACAGGCATAGATAAAGAATTTTTCCTGAAAAGAGGTGCTAGCTTCTGCTAGTCAGTGTTGACAAGACTGGTCTATAGAGAACAACAGTACAAATTGATAGAAGGCAGTGCTCCTAGTTTGGGAATGACTGCTCCAGTCACAACTAGTTTTTTCTAATCAAGAAAGCGAATGGGCAAATGTGTCAACAGATTTGTTCTTCCACCAAATATCACCTGCTGGTAATCTAATCTAATTAATTTTGTATATACTTCCTTTAGAAAATATATTAGCTTCAGAGACCCTTTGCAACATGGAAGAATACAAGGTGTATTAAATGGTTACTTACAAAACTTGTATAACCAAGAATATTCTGAGTAAACAATGGCAACCAAGAACTATTTCACTCTCCAAAGCATTTGTTCAAAGCAAGTAGCAATACTAATTTTTGAGTTAGTACGCTCACACAGACAAAGATCCCAAATTTCGACAAATGTCATGTTTTAGTCTGTGATTGTTCCTTTTTTCTTGCAACCACACCTGAATGTATGCCAGTAAATACAGGAATTAAAATATCTGGTTTCTATGTGAGTTAATTTTGGCTGGTGTCTTCTCCTTTAAGCAGACTTCAATCATTAATCCCCTCTAGTGCTACAGAAGAAGGCCTCCATGTGTTCCTCATAAACAGTGCCTTCGTTTTAGTTCCTGTTGGATTATTTGAAGCCAGACGTTTTTATCACTGAAGGAGGAAATCTTTTCTTATTTGTGACAGGAGCTCTACAAATCATCAAAAGGGAGCATAGGAGACTTACACTGGTCACTCGACGGTAGATCTGCGCAGCATTTTGACATTCAGAATAAGGATATTCAGATGTAGCCATCTCAAGCATACACATCCCAAAAGCATACACATCAACGGATTCATCGTATTTCTCCTCATACATCTCAGGTGCCATGAACTCTGGGGTACCTTAAATTAAAAGAACGATTCAGACTCTAAATGTCTCAAAGCGAGCAGAGGTTGCTGGCGTTACTCACCGCTGAAGGGTGTAGATGGGTAGACCTGTGAGAAAAGAAGTGGAGGCAAAAAGAAGAGGGAGGACACCCTCAGTCATTCATTTTCACCAACATATCCAATGGATTTTCTATTGCAAGGCCTTTGCAAGAAGTGAGGAACTGGTTTTAAAGATTTATATGTTCACTGTTTATGAATATTACTGTACATTATAATGGAAAAGAATCGGGAACAAAACAGAAAGGCTTCATTTGTAATGAACAAATTAAAGCTAACCCTCAGGTGACAAATAAATGGAGTAAAATAAAAGTGAGAGACTAGCTATGCTGCAAACCAGATACATGTTAGCCACACTTACCTTTCCTCCCTGAGAACAAGGAGGTACAACAATCCTTTCAGCATACTTGTCTGCCATCTGCTGTAAAGAATTAGTACTGGTAGGAGTCCACAGCTAGTGTCTGACTTGCAACACTCCATTGACTTCTCAATTGTGTCACTTTAAACAAAGCCTTGCAATGGAAAACCCGGTGTCTACGAATAAGGGCTCCTTTAAAATTAATTTTTAAGAAATTTTCTGCAAAGGCCACTCACCAGAGCCCTTTTCACATACTTACCATTTCACCTGCAGTACATTTTATAGGTCTACTGCAGATACAGGAAATAGTGAGGGACATCCTACAGGCAAAAATACTCAGAAATATAGAGAAATTCAGTTATAGACACGGAGCGTGGGATTCAACAAACTCTGATTAAGAAACGACTCTCAGAAAATGCATTATCCCTCAAGTATAAAATGTCATAGCACCTTGCCATGTGTTGAGAAGCTACACTCTATAATCAGAGACACTTAAAGCCAGTTATTGCATATTTATATTAAGGAAAGGATTGTTTCCTGCAGGCAGACCAGATCTGATGCAATTAAGTTTTTCAATCTCTCCCGTGGTTTAATAATGTACAAACCACAATTTAAAATAAACACACTAATGCAATTGTTTAAAAAAAATGAGAATATGGCTGTTTTCCAATTGAAAGCCAAACACAACACATGGAAAGGAGATTTTGGGTTGAGGAAGTTAATCATTTCCCTCTGAGTATTCTTCCTTTTCCACCAACAGATTAATACTTGTAGACTGGCTGGAAAGCAGGAAATGTTTCATTATGACAAAGACCAAGATATTTGCAAATGTGAATCTGTACCTTCTGAAAGTAAATATTAAAAGATGCAAAACGGGTCTTCAAAAATGGCTACTGATTGCATTTATAATACACACACACAAGAAGATGCAGACTAAGGAGTAAGCTCTCCATTGTTAGCCCACATACTTCACACACACACAGTAGTAGAACAGAGCTGATAAAACAGATTATCTGTTAATAGTCTTAAACTAGCTAACAGATCTATAGCAAAAAAAACCCTTATATGCAGCACCCCCAAAACTTTAGGTGAAAATGAATTATTTAAAATATTTATATATTTAAAATTATTTTAATTTGAACTTCCATGCTTTTCCTTAATATTGTAATATTCTGTAATAATTATTTTTGTTAAATACAAGTTCCTTTGTTTTATCAACAGCATTCTGCTACGTATAAGAGTTTGTGCACCAATAGTTCTAGAGACAATATCCATATACCAGGAAACCATATTTAAGAAGGTCTATGGCTCCAGTGGTTTTCATAAGGGAATAATGAAAACTGCACTGAAGCAAGCATCTGAGTTGTACTAAATTACCAAGGTTTTTAACTCATAGTTGCCAGAAGAGAAGCAGAACTTACCTATCACACTCTTGGCAAAAGAAGCTCGTTTCAAGGTTGCCAAACCCAAGTCTCCTATTTTGACTGATCCCGTGGGGCCCGTGATAAAGATGTTGTCACATTTCAAGTCACGATGGATAATGGGAGGAGTACGTGTATGCAAGAACTGCAAACCCTTCAGTATTTGCCGACACCAGCTTCGAAGTACTTTAATTTTCATTACTTTAAATCTTTTTAAATATCTAGGAAAGAAAAACAAAATTCTGGATTTGAGGATAAAACAACTGGATTTGGCACTAGAGGCAGAATGGTGTAATGTTTTGAGCTTTTGACTACAACTCTAGAGACAAGGGTCTGATTCCCTTCTGACCATGAAAATCCACTTGGTTTACATGTGCAAGTCACACACTCTCAGTCCCAGAAGGCCCGTTAATAGGTTTACCTTAGGGTCACAAACAACTTGACAGCACACAGTTATCCAACAGATTAATGTAACATGCTATGGGGTGTGATATTTATTGAACTTTTCCAGTCAACCTTTTATTTAAAAGCTGAAAATGATTTTTAAACAATTTGTAGGCTTTTTTTCAAACATAGCTATTTGACTCTATTATCTAGTAGTATACTAAAGCCCTCTCCATTGGCGCCCCCTTGCAGTGGGGGAGAGGCTTGCGTACCCTAGTGAAGTTGTGAGCTATGCTGGCGGTGGCATAATAGCCACCGGTAGGGCCTCCCATGCCAGACAGGTCACAACCGAAGGGTCTGACAAAGAGCGTCAAAGGGCAGGATGGGCTCTCTAGCCTTTTGGCATCCATCCTAAGAGAAGGAAAACTCTGATTTCAAACCCGGGCAGATGGTGCTCGTCTAACCCTGTAAGGTCAACCATCTAAGAGAAGGAAACTCGAACCAAACCTACGACCTGAGGACCTCGCTGCCACCGTCCAAGCTTGCTAGGCCCTGGCAGATGAACCTTTGGTTTAAAGGGTGAGGCCAGTTCTGTGCACGCTGCGCTCCACCAGAAAAATCCATTGCACAGGCTCGAAGGACACATCCAACTTCCGAAAAAGCCCTGTAGCGATAGGCGAGGGACGAAACGGTAGGTGTAAAGATGCACTGGAAGCCGCAGACCCAACCCTGCATGCAGGCGGTTCAGGACTTTGGTCGCTCGAGACTGACCCGGAGATGACAGTCTTGTTCGGCAGCATCCTGAACGACCAAGCAGCCTTTTTAAGGAGAGCACTGCTTGTCCGTATGGAGAGGGGCCTAGAAAAGGTGGCCTAACGAAAGCTCATTCCCGTTTACCTGGTTGGCTAGCCGCGGCCAACGGGCATCTTCCGATGCGTCAAACAAAGACAAAGAAACAAAGGCCAACACCTGCCTGCAAAGGTGCAAATAGACTGACACTTGCATGCTGGAACATCAGAACCATGCAAGATTCTGCAGATAGTGGACGCCCTGAGCGTCGTTCTGCTCTAATAGCCCATGAACTATCACGGCTTAACATTGACATCGCTGCTCTTAGTGAAGTTCGTCTCCATGAGGAAGGCAGCCTTAAAGAACACGGTGCCGGCTACACACTCTACTGGTCTGGCAAACCCAAAACTGAGAAACATCTTTCAGGAGTAGGCTTTATGATTAAAAATTCCATCGCCTCTAAACTCGAGACGTTGCCGACAGGTCACTCTGATCGCATTATCTCCTTACGCCTCCCACATGCTGTTCTCTTCAGTATATATGCCCCAACTATGCAAGCTGACCCTGTGGAGAAAGACAAATTCTACTCAGACCTACGCCACCTCATACAAAAGGTCCCTGCAGAAGATAAAATCATTATCCTTGGTGATTTCAATGCCAGAGTAGGAAAAAACTTTGAAGCCTGGAAAGGTGTATTAGGCAAGCACGGTGTTGGAAACTGTAATGATAATGGGCGCCTTCTGCTAGAGTTTTGTGCAGAACAGCAGCTGACTATTACAAACACCATCTTTCAGCAGAAAGATAGCTTGAAGACCACCTGGATGCATCCCCGATCCAAGCAGTGGCACCTCATTGACTATGTTTTAGTGCGCCAGAGAAACATTCGTGATGTCCGTCATACTCGAGTGATGCCCAGTGCAGAATGTCAAACAGACCATCGCCTCGTAAGATGTAAACTAAATCTACACCTTAAGCTCAAACCTAAGAGGGGTGGCATCTTAAAGAGGAGACTCCAAGTCAACAGTCTTCAACAGGCTGTTGTGAGAGACAACTTCCAGGTAAATCTGCAAGCAAAACTGGAAGTCCACCCTATAGATTCTTCTCCTACAGCGCTCTGGCAACACATCAAAAACAGTATCCTGCAGTCTGCTGAAGAATCCCTAGGATTCTCCCTTAAGAAAAAACCAAGACTGGTTTGATGAAAACAACCAAGAGATCCAGGAGCTGTTGGCAAAGAAGAGAACCACTCACCAGGCATTCCTCGCCCAGCCATCTTGCCATGTAAGAAAAGCAGCCTTTCGTCTCGCATGTAGTAAACTCCAACAAAAACTCAGAGACATCCAGAACAAGTGGTGGATTGATTTATCAGAAAAGACACAACGCTGTGCAGATCTCGGTGATCACAGAGGTTTTTATGAAGCTCTCAAAGCAGTGTTTGGACCTACTTATCAGGTCCAAAGCCCCTTATACAGTACAGATGGTCAAACACTAATTACTGATAAAACCTCCATCCTGAACCGATGGGCTGAACATTTTCAGGGTCTCTTTAATGCCAGCCGAGTAGTCCAAGGTTCAGCTATCCAACACATGATACAACAACCAATGAAAAATGAACTGGACACAGCTCCCACTCTGGAAGAGACCATTGAGGCCATACAGCAGTTGAAAAATGGCAAGGCAGCCGGGATCGATGGAATCCCACCTGAAGCTTGGAAACAGGGAGGTCATGTACTGCATGCTAAATTCCACGAGCTCCTTGTGAGTTGCTGGGAAAAGGTGAACTGCCATCAGATCTCCGAGATGCAGTTATCATCACCCTGTATAAGAAAAAGGGAACAAAATCCGATTGCTCAAACTATCGAGGTATAACACTGCTCTCCATTGCTGGAAAAATCCTTGCAAGGATACTCCTGAACAGATTAGTTCCGGCTATTGCAGAAGAACTTCTCCTGAAAGCCAATGCGGCTTCAGAGCAAATAGGAGCACCACAGATATGGTTTTTGCCCTTAGACAACTGCAAGAGAAATGTAGAGAGCAGAACAAAGGACTCTATGTAACATTTGTCGACCTCACCAAAGCCTTCGACACTGTGAGCAGGAAAGGTCTGTGGCAGATCCTGGAACGTCTAGGATGTCCCCCAAGTTCCTCAAAATGATTATCCTGTTACATGAGGGCCAGCACGGTCAAGTCAGATATGGCGATGCTCTCTCGAGCCCTTTCTCATAACTAATGGAGTGAAACAAGGTTGTGTTCTTGCACCAACCCTATTTACAATCTTCTTCAGCATGATGCTCCAAAGGGCTATGGCAGACCTACAAGAAGAAGACGGCATATATATACGCTATCGTACCGATGGTAGCTTGTTCAACTTAAGCCGTCTGAGGGCTCGCACTAAGACTCTAAACTATCTAGTCCGTGAGCTACTTTTTGCTGACGATGCTGCCCTTGTCGCCCATTCAGAAGCAGCCCTGCAGCGCCTCACATCCTGCTTTGCAACAGCTGCAGAGCTGTTTGGGCTGGAAGTCAGCCTGAAGAAAACAGAAGTCCTCTACCAGCCCGCACCACAGGAAGAACACCACCATCCTCACGTCAGCATAGGCACATCTGTGCTTAAGTCCGTTCAGCAGTTCACCTACCTGGGAAGCATCATCTCTTCAGACGCCAAGATTGACAAAGAGATAGATCACAGATTATCAAAGGCATATAGTGCATTCGAAGGCTTCACAAAAGAGTCTGGAGCAACAAGCACCTGAGACAAAGCACCAAAATCAGTGTGTACAGAGCTATCATACTGTCCATTCTCCTCTATGGGTCTGAAACATGGGTCACCTATCGCCAACACCTACGACTCCTCGAGCGCTTTCATCAGCGCTGTCTTCGCACAATCCTAAATATACACTGGACCGACTATGTGACGAATGTTGCTGTCCTTGAGCAAGCAGGGATCACCAGCATTGAGGCCATGCTATTGAGAACACAGCTGCGCTGGGCAGGACACGTCTCTAGGATGGAGGACCACCGCCTCCCAAAGATACTACTCTACGGTGAACTCGCCACGGGTCAGCGCAAGAGAGGCGCCCCAAAAGAGATATAAGGACTCCTGAAACAACATCTCAGGCTTGGCCAGATTGATCACCAACAATGGTCCACCCTGGCCTCACATCGGGAGGCATGGAGAAGCACTATCCACAATGCTGCGGCCTCTTTCGAGAAGACACGCCGAATGGGTCTCGAAGAGAAACGACAACGCAGAAAGAACCGCAACTTGGAAAAACATCACCCAAGGAGACTTTCTGCTGCACTTTCTGCAACCGAACTTGCCTATCTCAGATTGGCCTTTTTAGTCATCAACGCGCTTGTAAAAAGCGTGGGATGAGTCCTTCCTGAATCTTCGTTCGCGAAGTAATGCCGAGAGAGAGAGAGAGAGAGATACTAAAGCACACCATTTGAAAAATCATTAACTATTTTGGCCTTTAAATAATTTAAATCAAATTATTTTGCTTAAAACTTATCTATTATTTTCCTTTTACATGCTATGTTTATAAAACACTTGAGACAACACTTAGCTTAGCATAATATTTGAGGAATCAGCAGCCCTGGCAGGACTACACTGCTGCCTAAAACAGTTAATTGAAGGGAAGAGGGTTACTGATGAGCACCTTTTAAGAACCAAGAACATAAGCAAAGAAATCACACCTGGGCCAAATTATCTCTGTAAGATGCATGTTATGGAATTGTCATGGAAAACTATGCAGTGCAGGAGGCATCTAAAGTCACTGACAAAGCAAATAGTGCCATATTCACAACAATCTCTTTCCCCCATCCTTCACATTCATGATGGCTTTCTACAATCCTCCCGCTTCGTTTTTATTCCAAGCTGAGCTCCAATTTCCCTCTGAAACTATCTCACAAATGCTTTTTACAAGGCAGTTTTCACAGTAGGATTAATGTTTGTAATGTGATTTCAAAATCCCTCCTTTGAACTGTAGAAATTGGAGTAATGGGGATTAGCATCAATCATCCCAAACTGGCAGCTGTCCAAATGATTCTATCAGAACATGCTCTTACAATGAAGTGGATAAGTAACATGTATGCAACTGCTGTGGAATAACCATAACAATCTAGTGTAAGATCATATTCACTAGTTGCAGAATTTCAAACACCTGATCGTGACAGGGGAGACATATTTTGAACTTTGTATGAAAAATCTGTAAAGCTATCAGGCCTGTCAGTGCTCTACGCCTGGGGAGGCAATTTTGATATAGGATGTATTTTATTTATTTATTTACAGTATTTATATACCGCCTTTCTCACCCCTGGGGGGACTCAAAGCAGTTTCATCAACAACTTAATTTTTTTTTTGGAACTGAGAAATGCTGGGGATATATCTAGAGAAGCAGTTCTCAAACTATGCTCCGCAGAGCCCTTAGGGCTCCACGAAGCACAATCGGGGCACCTGTGCCTCCCCCCCCCCCCCCCAACTGCTTGTGCAGCCCCGCTAGCACCACCTATGAATCCTGAACCGCCTCCGCAACCTCTTTGCCACTGCCTACAGGGCCCTCTTTGCCGCCATGAAGCCCACCACTGCTTTCACAGTGTTTTTTCTGCAAGGCAGAAGAAGCTTGGATGGGTGGCCCCTAGTTTGCTGCTATAATAATAATAATAATAATAGGGTTGTTGTAGGTTTTTCGGGCTATATGGCCATGTTCTAGAAGCATTCTCTCCTGATGTTTTGCCTGCATCTATGGCAAGCATCCCCAGAGGTTGTGAGGTCTAAAAATTACTATTTCTTATTATTATTATTATTGCAAAGGCTGGATGGTAATCTGTTGGGAGTGCTTTGACTGTGCTTTCCCTGCAACGCAGAGAGAGGTTGGACTGTATGGCCACTGGTGTCCTCCACTGAAATACTGTTACGTTTATGTTGATCAAAATTGCTCTTCATTTTAAATATTGTATTGTTCTTTCTTTCTCTCGCACCAAAAACAAGATGTGTGCATAGTAATCTTTCATGTTTTTTTTTCAATTCGTTCACACAAGCATTCTCCATCCATCTGCCACTGGCCCGGTCCATCTGTCAAATTTTAAAATGCAATGCAGCCCGTGTCCAAATTTCTTCGGGCTCCACAAGAATATTGTCCTTCAAAAAGGGCTCTGTGACTTTAAAAGTTTGAGAACCCCTGGTATAGAAAGTAAATGGACAATTAGTTTATTCAGAGACGTAGCATTTTCATCCTTCCAGATTTCCAACCAGAAGCCAAATGTTCAGAAACCTCTGATAGTACTGACGGAGACTACGTTCACATACTACAGATAATGAGACAAAGCTGCATCCAAAACTCACCACCCTAAAAAGGTTTAACCCATCTTATCATTAGTATGTAAACAATGCCATCAGCAAGCATCCCAGATGAACATTAAGATCTTCAAGAAATCTTAAGTGCTGGGTCGATCTAGGCAAAGACAAGTTCAAAAGCTGAATAAGCCCTGGCTGGGTTCCCCTGATTACAGTTGCCATGGCTCAGTAGTTGCTACAGTGACTATGGCGTTCCTGTTTCAAACAAATAAAAAGTATTTTCATTCAGACTTTGACATTGCACAGTTCCTTCCCTTTCCTAAATCTGGTGCTCTAGGCGACTTACAGAGTTAAAGTAAACAGGTTACATAGTCACAGCTTGTTATTTAACAATCATAGGTTCTTCTGAAGAGCCATGTCTTGAGTGCCCCTAAAAATGTATGTAGATCGGGAGTGGCTCTTTGGTCTGGCGGTAGGGAGTTCCACAAGATTGGGGCTGCGATTGAGAAGGATCTATGTCTTGTGGACTCCAAATGAACCTCTCTAGGACCAGGGACATAGAGAAGATTCTCATGAGCTGACAGTGGCAGTCTCTGGTGGTGGAGTGGCATTAAACCGTCTCTTAGATATGAAGGATCCTGACCTCGGCCTTGAATGCTAGGACCAGAATCTTATAGAGGGCTCTGTGTTCAACTGGCATCCAATGCAAGCGATGCAGAAACGGCGTTATATGGCACCTCACTGATGTTTTTGTGAGGAGTCTAGCAGCTGCATTTTGCACAATTTGGATCTTGCAAATTGCTGCTCGAGGTAAGCCCACATACAAAGCATTGCAGCAATCCAGCCTCGACGTAACCGTGGCATGGATTATCGTAGCCAGCGCCTCTGTTGGTAAATAAGGCGCCAACTGCCTCGCTTGGCGTAGATGAAAGAAGGCCCTTTTACTAGTGGAGGCAATCTGGGCTTCCATCGTCATTTTGGAATCCAGGATAATACCGAAACTCTTCACAGTGGGGGCTGGAACTAACGGTTCCCCTTCAAAAGATGGTAATAGACCAACCAATTCTGATAGGCAGCCAGGCCACAAGATTTCAGTTTTTTCTGGATTTACTTTCAATTTATGGACACGTAGCCATCTTGTCACCGCTCCAAGACACCAGGTGAAGGTATCCGGTACTGAGGTTGTTCCAGGTTCTAGTTTTAGGAGAAGCAGGGTGTCATCAGCATATTGGAAACATTCTAATCCAAATCTCCGGACTAGCTTGGCAAGAGGTCGAACATAGATGTTAAACAGCATTGGTGATAGAATAGCACCTTGGGGAACTCCACAGTCGAGAGGGGAGGGGATTTCTCAAATACTTCACCCAGCCACTCATTTGCTACGCTTTGCAAGAATGAGTTGAACCATGTTATTGCTGATCCTTGAATTCCAATAGCAGCTAATTGCTGGATTAGTAGACCATGGTCTACTGTGTCGAAAGCTGCGGAGAGGTCGAGCAACACCAGCAGTACCAATCCTCCCTTGTCTAGCTGGCGACGGATGTCATCACAGATGGACATCAGAACAGTCTCAGTCCCATGTCCGGGACGGAAGCCAGATTGAAATGGATCCAGGCTATCCATATCGTTTATACGCCTTCCTTACTTATGTGTACATTGTCCAGACATGAATTTCATAGGGTTTTCTTATGTAAGGAAAACTCAAGATGTGGTTTTTATAGTTCTCTCTGCTGAAATATAACCTACAGCATCTTGTATTCATTTGTGGTCTCTCATTCAAGGGCTAACCTTGTTTAGCTTTGAAGCTCAGGCAAGACCTGGTATTTTTATGCCTTGCATTCAAAATACTTCTTTTATTTCAAATCACTTTGGGATAGATAATTGCCGTTATCTGATTTGTTTTGACTCACAATTGACTACTCTTAAAACTATTTATAACAATATGCTGGTCGTTTGGTGTGTCTCTTCTTACTTTTAATTGTGGGGGTTTCAACACTGTTGTGGGGGTTTCAACACTTATTGGTATTTTGTTGGTTTATTGTGAATTTATTTTTCCTATGAACCACTTTAGGAAAACTGTTAGTCTTGGCCAAGTGACAAAAGGAGAGGAGGGAGAGAGAATGCATATATATATAAATTACTTATGGGTGAAAGCATTATATTTTTAGCAATTTATTTTCTATGTGTATGGTTAAACCACTTTTATATTCTCTGCAATATTATACAACACAAAATTACCTTACTGAAGCTAGTAGAAACAATAACCCACAAGCTAGAAATAAGCAAAACAACAGTTGTCTATACTGAGCTAGTAGGACTATGTAAAACTGAAGTTTAAAAATATAATTAAACTGGGCCTGTTAACGCAGACACTTAAGTAGCTAAGCTTTAATTTTTTTTATAATTACTGCTGAAATTGGGAAACAATTTAAAATAACACTGACTTAAAATTATAGATTTTATCCAAATATATCTTTGATTTACCAATATATTACCTCTATTCAAGCACATGAAATATTCTCCTTTCATGAAGGACAGCTTTTTCCTGTAAATATCTGCCCATACACTAAGATCATTCTCTCAGAACACTTCTTTGGATCCTTGTGCTTTCCACAGACAGACAAGGAAGAGTAATATACTAGAAAGATTGTGTTTCACTTCTTTACACTGCTAAGCAAAGACTTTTAAAATTTTGGAGTGTTGTTTGGTTTCTGGGCTGTCTAGCCGTGTTCTAGCAGCATTTTCTCCTGCCGTTTTGCCTGCATTTGTGGCTAGCATCTTCAGTGATTCTGGCAATGAAAGCCTTCGACAATACACAGGCAGTTTCACCTGGGATGGTTGAGAAATGGCTGGAGCTTCCCCAAAATTCCAGAGCAGCCCTGCTCTTTGGGGTAACTTAAACAGTTGGGCTGGTCCTGATTCAGAAATGACCCCACTGTTCACACTGCCATCCCCCTTTCCCCAGTCTCTGCATTGTGGGGACAAGGGGATGGCACCTACCTTGGTGTTCTTGTTGCCATCATAGCAGAAGACAAGGGCTCCTGGCTTATCCTGGCTGCGTTTGCAAGGGTACCTATATGACTCAGAGACGGAAATTGCCTTCTCCCCTCAAGTTTAAAATGCAAAAGAAAATTCAAGTTCCTGTTTCAACATATTAATTTTCACAAAGAATATAGGGATATGTTTCACTGGCTCTTCCCAATATTTATTTGTTAAACTTCCCATAAAGCATCTACTATTTCCACTAACCTTTAGAAGACCTTTTGCATAACTTAACACTTCATTATCCCAAGCCTGACAGATACAACTCCACTTAAGGGACTCTAGTTACAAATACAGTTTACATATTTGGAACTAGAATTCCATAATGATAGTGTATCATCGAACTTGATACAAAATACAAGGAAAAATTTCAATGTTTTCATGACCACTAGAGGACTCCCTTGATACTTATTTTGTCTGGAATTCCAGGCATTTGCTGTACTGGAGACGTGATACAGCTCGCCAAACTCAGACCTCAATAGCTGTTTCATTTCTTACTTGCATTGACAATAGTTCCAGCACTTTCAAAAGCTATCATGCTACACCTCTTTTTCAAAAACAATAAACTGAAGATAGTATGTAAAATATGTTTGCCTGAGATGGATTAATAACATACATCACTTCTGTTTTCACTAACTTTAAACTCCGTAGGACTCATTAATGCATAGCAAGCTATACTCACGTCTTCAGAGTGCCAGATGTCATAAGTTCTGTAACCAGAACAATACACTTCTTTCCCTTTACTGTAGATTCCCAGGAATCATAGAACCGAACAATGTTAGGATGCTGAAGTCCTTTCAGCATTTCAGCTTCCTCTTTAAACCGCTGCCGTTCTGATTTCGACAACTTCCGATCCTAAAAACAAAAATCAAAAAAGCCTGCATCAAGGACTTCCAAGAAAAAGTTCGAGCATGAATATAGAAACATACAGGGTGACCCTTTGGGGAGGCAGTTTTCTAAAAAGCATGTTAGAGCTAAACCCTCTGTCACAACCACCACCTTCTTATTTCTAAAGCAGGTTAGGGTGAGTATTTGCCACATTTTAACGTTTTCTTTCTTTTTTCATATACCTCATCATGGAACTTCCCCTACATGAGCCTCGAGACCAGCCACTGAGCTCAGTTCATGCATCATGCCTTCCTCTCTTCTTTTGTCAACAGGCACTGTTATCACACAGTCTCATAAAGCCATTCCCAGCATATCCCTCTCCCAGTCACTGTCACAATGGATGATTGACATTTTCTTCATTTTCCCAACTGAGGTGTGCTGCAAAGTGACTGAAAGTGTTCAGCCATAGGGGATACACAAACCTAACACAACCCAACAAGGTTTTTACATCTGCTACAAAGGTCTTTATGACAGGGAGGAGACTGTTTCTGCTACATCTGTCAACTTGGGCAGCAAAATCTCTTTGGCCAGCATTACAAGGAAGCCTACAAACTTGAAATATTTGACACAGATTTAGAAGTTACCAGAGACAAAGCTGCTGTTATTGCTGCTCTTCCTTCCCCTCCATGTCAACACGCAATACATGATCACGCTTTGAAAGGAAATGTCTCCACTAACAATAGGTAATCTAACTCCAAGAGCCACCCATGTTGAACCATTTCTGTCCTCAGCAACCAAGTATGTCCAAGCACACATTCAACCAATGACTTCATATGGTTTGAGGTTCCTCCTTCCTAAAGATAATAATAATAAAACTTTATGCTATATCGCCCTCTCTCCACGAAAGGACTCAGGGCAGTTCACAGACACAAAACAAAAGGCAAACATTCAATGCCTCAAATGAATACAAACACATAAAAATAATACAAGATAATGCCCAGAAATAACAGTAAACTTACAACAAAGAATTAAGCGAGAAAAGAGATTATATGCATCTTTTTCAGGAAGACAACTACATTAGCCAATAGTCAACATTTATGGGAAACAAATGGCAAACAATAGATTTCCCTACCAATTCCTTTTCTAGGTAAGACTTTTCTAAGGCAAAAAGGATTCTTGGTCAACAAATAAAGTATAAAGATTTGCAATATTCTCTATTTGCTACTCATACTACCAGTTCTTCAGTTTATGAAAGACTATTATTTAATACCAAATAAGGATGAAAACTATATTGAAATCTGACCATTTTTAAATGCTATACAGTCTTACCTACACCTCAACTCAATGCTATTCCTTCTGCTGGGTGGATAGTTGCTTCTAGGAAATTTCTTACAAAAATCATGCTATAATTTTTTTTAAAATTGCTGATACTTTTATATTGTTTACCTTTTATATGATGGCTATATTGTGTTTTGATGGTATAATTAAATATTGTATTGACCTACTTCTAGATTTATTACAGGCTACAATCCAATGCATTTTTATCACCACTGAAGAAAGAGGGTCCCCAACCTCAAGTAAACATAGTTAATACTTGCAGGGATTAAACATCATATGCCAAATAATTCATCATCAACATTTAAACTCTTATTTGTCCCTTTAAGACACTGATTAAGGAGTCTTTAAAGTTTTAGAATGTGCTTCATATTTATTTTCGAAGGCTTTCATCGCCGGAATCACTGCATTGTAGGTTTTTTCGGGCTATATGGCCCTGTTCTAGAGGCGTTCTCTCCTGACGTTTCGCCTGCATCTGTGACAGGCATCCTCACAACCTCTGTGGATGCTTGCCTTAGATGCAGGCAAAACGTCAGGAGAGAATGCCTCTAGAACAGAGCCATATAGCCTGAAAAAACCTACAACAATGCTTCATATCTACTCAAAATCCAATTCAGTATAGGAAAATGGTTGAAAATTTATCAGATTTCCACATGTTCATAATAAAAGGTATGAGAATGAAACATACATTTTAATTGGTCTTTGTTTAAATGCCACTTAAACAAAAGTGTTAATTAAGGCAAAAGTGTGACCCTATATTTATTTATTCAGTCATCTCATTGACTTCCATGTGGCTTATTCTCCACCTCTACCTGGAATCTATGAGATAACAGAGATAAGATGAGTGGGAAAGTAGCTCGAGTTACTGATTAGTTCAGCTACTGCATAATAAATACACACAGCAATTGGATGTAAGAACACAGTACTGAGAATAATAAAAGTAGAAAGCAAGCCAACAATTATTTCACTAATACATATTTTTCTATATAAAATAATTCATGGTACCTTGTACTTATATATGTGCACACAGCAGGAAGCAAAAACAAGTGTGATCTCTTAGTTTGAAATTGTTTGCTTGAAAATGATGAGCTGGCAAAGGGCTACAGAAGCAATAACAGTCATACAGTTCTTCAGATGTTGTTGGCCTGCAAGGTACAGTCCTCCAAAGACAACACAATAATGGCGAGGAATGCGGGATTAGACAACTTCATTCTAAAATTGGAGATGTCCTTGAATGAAACTCAAAAATTGAAACTATAGCAATATGCAGCAGCTCAGGTAGACACGGTCCCCCCTGGTTATTTACTCAGTGAAATATAAGTCCCACATACTAGGGTTAATCCTCCTTTAACGCTTTCAGTATTTTGGGTATGTATATCAAGTGTGGTCCAAATCTATCATCTTTGAGAGTCACCATGCTTTCTGGAAGTTTGAGCTGTTTTGAAAATCTATCATATACATACATACACACACACACACACACACACACACACTTGACTTTAATTTTAGATATATTGTGTGGTAATACTTTTAATGTAAGCCCCTGTGAATTTCCTTCGGGAGAGATAAAGCAGGATTTAAATAAACATAAATATTATTATTATTATTTTGCTGTGGAAGGGGGGGTTGAAACTAAAATCACCTGGGACCAAAATTGTCTCAACACAAATCTACTGAATTTGTGTTGATTACAATTTTTACAAGTGTGTATGTGTGTGTTTAGGTGGGGGGGGATTAACAGCTTCTCATAACACACATTCTATCTCATGTCAACATATGTTCTCTGACTCCCAAACTGATTTTACACCTACGTTGGCATATGGATCGTTTATTTTTACTACGCAAACTATAGATTTCTCATTGAGACCTGCCTGGATAAAGGTTAAAATGAGCAACCAAAACAAATTTATACTTTAAAATCTTCACTACTGAAAAGACAGCAAACTCAGTTAACATCTGTTTCTTACTGGAATTCCTTTTTTTCTTTTGGATTTTAACCTGGAATTTTTGACTTAACATGCTTTTTCTGTTCTCAAGAGGATGTGACTGATGCTAAATCTGTTCTAAAACCTTTCAATGAGAAATTGGAATACAATTATAGAATAACAGAGTTGGAAGATACCACATAGGCCATCTAGTCCAACCCCCTGCCATGTAAGAAAAAGGACAATGCCCATTCATCCAGCCCATTTAGAAGTCTCCAAGGAAGGAGCTCCCATTCCAAGGAAGAGAGTTCCACTGTTAAACAGCTCATATGGTCAAGACATTCTTCCAAATGTTCAGGTGGAACCTCCATTCCTGTAACTTGAACCCATTACTCCAAGCTCTAGTCTCCAGGACAGTAAAAAAAAAGCTCTAGTCTCCAGGACAGTAAAAAAAAACAAGCCTGCTCCTTATGACAGCATTTCAAATATTTAAACATGGCGATCATGTCTCATTTCAACCTTCTCTACCCAGGTCTCCAGACCTCCGATCATTTTAATCACTCTCCTCTGGATGCCTTCCAGCTTGTCAATCTCTCTCTTAAATTGTGGTGTCCAGAATTAGACACAGTACTCCAGGTGAGGTCTAACCAAAGCAGAATAGAGAGGCACCATGACTTCCCACGAGTTAGACACTATACTCCTTTTGATGCAGCCCAATATCCCATTGGTTTTTTAGCTGCTGCATCACACTGTTATGTTCAACTTGTTGTCCACTAAGACTCGAAGATATTCTTCACAAGGACTGTTGTCGAGCTCATATGTCTGTACACTGTTGGACAACACAGACAGTGAACGTCCTGAACACAGCACTGCTATTATTGCAAAGGAGCTGGCACAGTTTTAACATCGGCATAGCAGCACTTCAAGAGACCCGGGGAACAGGAGAGGGACAACTGGAGGAAGAAAAAGGAAGCTACACTTTCTTCTGGAAGGAACTACCTGAAGAAGAACAAAGAATACACGTTCTTCATTTTTTGCTATCAGAAACAACCTGGTGAAGCATTTGTCCAAAGCACCCATCGCCATTAACAAACAACTCTCAACCCTCCAAATTAACCTTGCCAAAAACCAACAGGCAACTATCATAAGTTCCTACGCACCAACACTAGATGCTGACGAAGACCTCAAGGAAAAGTTTGAATGTAAGCTGGACACCATCCTGTCAGAGATACCTAAGGAGGGCAAAATCATCCTCCTGGGTGATTTTAATGTGAGAGTTGGACAAGACTTCTACCTGCGGCCAGGAACCACAGGAAAGATGAGGCAGGATACCCGAATGGCATCCTGTTTCTCACCAAATGTGCGGAACACAATTTTGTCATTACCAACGTGCTCTTCCGCCAGAAATACAAGCTCAAGACAACATGGAAGCACCCCTGGTCAAAGCATTGGCACCTCTTAGATCAAGGATGCTCACACTTTTTCAGCATGCGAGCTACTTATAAAACAAACAAGTCAAAATGATCTACCTACCCACTACTCAGAGAGCCATAAAAGCAAAATATTTGAAAATGTATTTCAGTGAGAGCCATATAATATATTTTAAGACTGAATTCAACTAAATGCGAGTATAATAAGCCCCTGAATTTATTCATAATAATAATGATTATAATATTCATTCAGCCTCTGCTAATAATAATAACAACAAGAAGAACAGGTTCCTAGAGTAGAAGGAGACCTCCAAGGGCAATCCAGTCCAACCTCCTTCTGCCATAAGGGAAAAACACAATCAAAGCATTCCTCACAGATGGCCATTCAGCCTCTGATAATAATAATAATAATAATAATAATGGGTTCCTAGAATAGGAGGAGACATCCAAGGGCCATCCAGTCCAACCTCCTTCTGCCAGGGCCCTTCCACACATCCTATTTTTACAGTTGACACACACAAACTGATTTCTTACTACTGGACGAATTGCTGCCAAATTTGGCCATAAGACACCTACAAGGAGTGACCATCACTAAAAAAATTGATTTTGTCATTTGGGAGTTGTAGTTGCTGGGATTTATAGTTAGAGAAAAACAGTGGGCTACACCGTGATAAACACGTAGGAGCAAATAGGGTAACAATGAAATAAAGCAGGCTTAGCAAAATAGAAATATTTCATTGGCAATAGCAATAGCAAAAAGCATAGGATCAATCAGCATATGTAACATACATATAATAAGCTTATAATAGCATTAGTAAAGTATACAATGATACACAGAACACATAGTTGTAAATACACATCCTTCCACTAGAGTGGAGCCGCTACTCACAAATACAGCAAAGATCAATCAGGCGAATGCCTATGAATGTCCCAAGGGGTATCTTGGTCAAGCGAAGAGTAGGGGATGGAGGCTGGCTCACACAGACGATAGGGTGGGGCGATGATCGAGTGGAAGGCGGGAGAAAATGGTAGGAAGCCCAAATCGGGAGAGTGGTATGGAGCGATCCCGCAGTTGCCGCTAACAAGCGCTTGCGTGCAGCACCAAGCTGCGCCTAATGGCGTGTCGAAATGCGACTTGCTGAATGCAGTTGCTGGTGCGCTGGCAAATGCCGGCGGGGAATCGCGGAGAGGGCAGCCGGGGGCCGTGTTACAAAGAACGTCACAAGACTTCCTCAGAGGCCGTTAATAGTGGTATAGTACCATAGTATTATTTCTTTACATTGTGTAGATTATTCAATTGAATGCGAGGACGTCACCCTGCTATTGAGTACACAGCCTCTGAGGAAGTCTTGTGACGAAACGGCCCCTAGCCGGCCTTGGAAAGAGCTCACGCCGTCAGGCAACTCTCGCGGAACGCTCCTACTGGGGCTCCGCTCCGGGGAGGACTGTGTTCTTTGCCAGCGCACCAGCAACTGCATTCAGCAAGTCGCATTTCGACACGCCATTAGGCGCAGCTTGGTGCTGCACGCAAGCGCTTGTTAGCACCAACTGCGGGATCGCTCCATACCACTCTCCCGATTTGGGCTTCCTACCATTTTCTCCCGCCTTCCACTCGATCATCGCCCCACCCTATCGTCTGTGTGAGCCAGCCTCCATCCCCTACTCTTCGCTTGACCAAGATACCCCTTGGGACATTCATAGGCATTCGCCTGATTGATCTTTGCTGTATTTGTGAGTAGCGGCTCCACTCTAGTGGAAGGATGTGTATTTACAACTATGTGTTCTGTGTATCATTGTATACTTTACTAATGCTATTATAAGCTTATTATATGTATGTTACATACGCTGATTGATCCTATGCTTTTTGCTATTGCTATTGCCAATGAAATATTTCTATTTTGCTAAGCCTGCTTTATTTCATTGTTACCCTATTTGCTCCTACGGGATTTATAGTTACCCTACAATCAAAGAGCATTCTGAACTCCACGAACGATAGAATTGAACCAAATGAGGCACACGGGACTCCTATGACCAACAGAAAACACTAGAAAGGTTTGGTGAGAATTGACCTTGAGTTCACCTACATCCAGAGAGCACTGCGAACTCAAAGAATGATGGATCTGGACCAAACTTGGCATGAATACTCAATATGCCCAACTATGAACACACATGGGAGTTTGGGGGAAATAGACCTTGACGTTTAGGAGTTGTAGTTCACCTACATCCAGAGAGCACTGTGGACTCAAATAATGATGAAGCTGGACCAAACTTGGCACAAATCCTCAATATGCGGGCAGGCAGGTGGGTGGGCCTCTTCCTCATGGGGAGGGGGACACTCCACCCCTTTCCGACCTCCCTCCGCTCACCTCAGCCTCTCTGCCGGCCTTTCCTCCTTCTAAAGTGGCAGCAGCTGGGGAAGACGCGGGGCCCGAGTGACGTCACCCTTACCTCCTCCCTCCCTCGAGTGTACAGGGCGGGGCCTCTGCGGAGCAGCCGCACTCTCGATTGGAGGCTGGCTGGCGCAGAGGGGAAACGGCCGAAGGAGGCGGTGCCCCAGCCCCTTCTTCTTCACCACCGCCGCCCAGCCCTTCCTCCTCATCCCCCTCCCCCCACAAGCAGCAGCAGGAGCAGCGCCATATCCCTGCCTGCAAGCCACCATTACGCCCTTCGCATCGACGTAATGGGCACCCCTATCTTAGATGATGTAATTATATGTGCCAGAGACCACCGCGATGTGCTTCCCACAAGAGCCATGACTGCTAGACCACCCACAAGATTGCCCCCAAATGAATACTCCAAGGAAGAAAGATAAGGAGTAAAATGAACACCCAAGCCCTTCAAGAGTCCTCTAAACAAGCCCTTCTCCAAACACTCAAGGACCATCTGCCTATAGAACACCCCAAAAATGTTGAGGAACATTGGAATAAACTGAAGACTTCCATAATCACACCTGTGAAGAAAGCATTGAATATCAAACTAAGAAACATCAAGACTGATTTGATGAAAAAGATGAGATCCAACAGTTAATCATTAAGAAAATGAAAACCTTCCAAATGTAGCAAAAAATGTAGCATTGCTAGGAAAAGGACTACACAATTGCAAAAGCAGAGGTCCAAAGAAGGATCAGAGAACTCAAGAAGATCTGATGGGCAAAAAATGGTTCAAGAAATCCAACACTTTGCAGATGTCCATGATGCACAGGAATTCTTTAATGCCACAAAGGTAATCTATGGTCCAACTAATCATGGCATACATCTTCTATGTTCACCAGAGGAAACTAAACTTCTGAAGCATAAAAAATCAATTGCACTACATTGGAAAGAGCACTACCATAACCTCCTTGACCACAGGCCAAAGAGGTTATTTTACAAATCCTGCAACAACAAACTAGGGATGAACTTGCAGCACCACAAATTTGGAGAAAGTCAGCATAGTCATCAGCCAACTAAAAAAACAACAAAGCCAGCAAACCTGATGGGATCCTTGCTGAAATCTTTAAAGAGGGTGGACCTAAGTTGACGCAACAACTCCATCAGCGCATTGAAAAAGTGTGGGCAACTGAAAAATCCCAGCAAACTTCAAATATGCCACCATCATCACCCTTTTCAAAAAGGGGGAAAGAAGAGACTATGGAAACTATCAAAGTATCTCCCTCCTAACCTGCACGGGGAAAATCCTCGCAAGAATACTTACAAACAGGCTTCTACCTATCTCAGAAGACATCTTCCCAGAATCAGAGAACTGCTTCTGCCCCTCAAGAGAAACAGTGGATATGATATTCACTGCACGACAATACCAAGAACAAAATCAGCCTCTGTACATGACATTCATGTACAGAGTGTTTGAGGATCGGGACATTTGTAGAGATACTAAGATGCTTGTTTATAAAGCTATTGTCCTCCCAATCTTGTTATATGCCTGCAAAACGTGGACTGTCTACAAATGTCACACACAACTTCTGGAACGATTCCATCAGTGTTGCCTCTGAAGCATCCTGCAAATCTCTTGGGAAGACAGGCAGACAAATGTTAGTGTTCTGCTGTTTTTTATGCACTGGCAAAATCTCTGTTTCCCTAACAAATCAGAGATAACAGGTTATTCAGTCTAACAACTGAAACAATTACCTAATATAATTACATCTGGTTGTATACCACAAGAGAAGATTCTACTCTAAAAAAATTTGGTTCTTCTCTGAAAGATTATGCTTTTCTTTTAAAAAGTCATGATCTCCAAAAGATGTTTTTCAAAATTCGCTATTTAAAAGCATATAGGTTCTCAACCATGCACCAATGCTTATCAAATTTGATTAGTTTTGCTAAGTAGTGATTAATAGTGGATCAAAGTGTACATATAGACTTCATTTTAAGGGAAGTTGCAAACAGATAATTCAACAGTTTGTCCAGAACTGAAATCCCAAAGAGTAGTCTAAAATATAGATCAATACTATGCTGCTTTGGCAGCAAATTCCAGCCATATTCTGTCTCACAGTGCTGTCTCCTTAGTGAATTGAAGCAGATGAATGAAGCCTACTATGTTAGCTTCCTTCATTCCTTTCCACCCACATTAAATTGTTTTGACATTGTTTCAACAGAAATGCAACACTACCCAGCGTGAGACTTGAACTAGGGCACCAAATGTGGACAGCAAAGAAAAAGGCCCTTGAAACCAGGACTAGCCTTTCCTGGCATATTTTATTTTACAGGTTTTTTTTTTTTTGAATTAATTTTTATTGACATGTTTTTACATTTATAAGACTTACATGATCACGACAGGGAGGGAAGGGGTGGGGAAGGGGGAAAAGGGGTAAGAATACAATAGGTTGTATTGACTTCCATTCTCGTTCTGCACTAGTCATACAATTTCGTCTAAATCTTCTTTCTCACATATGAGACAGCCCCGCTGCTCTTCTTTACTATTTAAACACCGACAGCGTTCCTTTTTTTTTTTTTACTTATATTTCTTATCGGTATTTTTCCATCACGGCCCAATCTGTCCTTCTAACACCTTTACCATGATTTTGTCTTAGCCAATAAGTTAATTCATCCATATCTTTTATCTCCATAATTTTAGTTAGCCATTGCTCTTTTGTGGGGAGGAGGTTTTGTTTCCAAAGTTTAGCAAATGTCATTCTTGCAGCGGTTGAGAGGAACACAAAGAGTTTCTCCACATTGTCATTTGGAAATGTTTCCTGTTCTATAAGCCCTATTAGATACAATTCCGGTTTCATTTTAAATTCTACTTGGAGTATTTTCTTACATTCCTCGTGTATCATTTGCCAAAATTCTTTTACTTTTGGACATGTCCACCACATGTGAAAAAAAGTTCCCTCCTGGTTTTTACATTTCCAACAGTTGTTGCCGACATTTTTGTACATTATACTTAACTTCTTGGGGGTTATATACCAACGGTGCAGCATTTTAAGCCAGTTTTCCTTTAAATCTGTTGCATAGGTTATTTTCAACTGTTTAGACCAGATCTTTTCCCACTCTTTGAGTTGGATTGGTCTCCCAATATTCTGTGCCCACTTAACCATTGAATTTTTAATTAAATCTGTTTCCGATGCCCAGTTCAGTAGTACAATATAGACTTTTGAAATTATCTTCTTATGTGTCTTCATTATCCTATCCCAAGGTCCGTCGGTATCACTAAATCCCTTGGCCCTGTCAATATTAAATTGTTCTCTTAGTTGAAAGTAATGGAGCCATCTTACATTTTTAAATTTCCTCGTAATTTCATCTTGTGTTTTCATTTCAAAACAATTTCCTTTTTTTTGTATAATATCTTTATACTTAGGCCACTCGGTCCAGCCCAACAGTCGTCTTTGGTTAGCCTCTAAAGGTGAAAGCCATGTTGGCGTCTTGTCGTAAAAATAATTTTTGTATTTATTCCATATTTTTATTAAGGAAGATCGAATGAAGTGGTTTCCAAAATTTTTTTCCTTTTGTATTCCCCCATACCATAGGTAGGAGTGCCATCCTTTTAAAGAAATCAAATCCTTCTAGTGTTAATATCTTTGTTCTATTTAACAGAGTCCAATCTTTCACCCACGATAATGCACAGGCCTCGTAGTATAGTTTTAGATCCGGGAGGGCGAAGCCCCCCTTCTCTTTCTGCATAGTCATTACATTGTAATTAATTCGTGGTTTCTTGCCGTTCCATACAAAGTTCATTATATCTTTTTTCCATTTTTTGAATAAGTCCATATTCCTTATTATCGGCAAATTCTGAAATAGATAAAGCATTTTCGGTAATAGATTCATTTTGATAGCTGCAATTCTCCCTAGTAGTGAGAGATTCATATTCTTCCATTTCCCTAGTTCATCTTTCACCTTGTCCCATTGTTTCAAATAATTATTTTTTAATAATTGTAGATTCCTTGCTGTCAACCAGATTCCCAGGTATTTTATTTTTGGAGTGATTTCAATTCCTGTTAATCCTTGCAAAACTAACTGGTCCTGTTTCGAAATGTTTTTTGTTAAAATTTTTGTCTTCTTCTTATTCAATTTAAATCCTGCTACTTCTCCGTACTCTTCAATTGTGTCCAACCATTTCAGGATATTCTTTTTAGGATCTTCTACAATGCAAATCACATCATCTGCAAAGGCTCTTATTTTATATATTTCTTTATCAATTTTCAAGCCTTTTAATTCTTCTTGGCCTCTGATTTTTCTCAGAAGAATCTCCAAAGCAAACACAAAGATCAATGGGGATAGTGGGCATCCTTGCCTGGTTCCTTTTTCTATCTTAAATTCTTCTGTTGCCGTCCCATTTATCCAGATCTTTGCTTTCTGTTTCCGGTATATTGCGTCTATCGCATTCTGAAATTGGAATCCTGTATCTAATTCCTTAAATAATATTTTGAAGAAGTTCCAATTCAAATTGTCGAAGGCTTTCTCAGCATCAATTGAAAGCAGGGCCAGTTGTTGCTGGTGGTGCATTTCATAATATTCAATTACGTCCAAAATTACTCTGACATTGTCCTTGATATTCCTATTTGGTAGGAATCCGTTCTGATCTTCCTCAATCCACTCTGAGAGGAACTCTTTGAACCTGTTTGCCAGGATTGTCGCAAAGATCTTGTAGTCAGTATTCAGCAAATGAAATGGGACGATAGTTCTTTATATCTTCTGAATCTACTCCTCTTTTGGGATCATCACAATATCAGCTGTACTCCATGAATCTGGAAGGACTTTCTCTTGTAATGCTTTATTCAATATTACTTTTAGGATAGGTGTAACTTCTTCTTGGGTGACTTTGTAGAAACAAGCAGTATAACCATCTGGTCCTGGTGCCTTATCATTCTTCATATTTTTTATTGCTCTTTTAATTTCCTCCTCTGTTATTTCTTTGTTAAGTTCGAACCTTTGCTCTTCTGTTAATTTATTTAATTTCAATTTGGATAGGTACTCGCCTATTTTAGCCTCCAATCCACTATCCTCCGCATATAATTGTTGATAGAAGTTTTTGAACTCTTGTCTTATTCGGGAATCTTCCGTTATAATTTTCCCCCCTGCTTTAATTATTGCTATATGTTGGGATTGTTTCTTTTTCCGCACCTTCTTGCAAGCCATTTTCCAATTTTATTTGCATTTTCAAAGGAAGACTGTTTCATATATTTTAGCTGTTTTGCCATTTGTTCCATCTCAGATGGTGTTTCTCCTTTCTTATCCTTTCTAATTCTTTTGGTATCTTCTTATTACCTGGATTTCTTTTTAGTTTGTCTTCCAATTCCTTTAATTTCTCTTCTACTTTTGTTAATTTCTGTCTCCTCTTTTATTTCTTCTCGAGTTATGTTGAATCAAATGCCCTCTCATCACGGCTTTAAAGGCGTCCCAGACTATCTGTATAGGGGTTTCTTCGTTTATGTTCTGTTCAAAATACTCTTTAGTCTTTTCTTTATATGCTATTATATCTTCGGATGATTTCAGTAAATTTTCATTCAGTCTCCACTTCCTTGTCCCTCTCCTCTGATTAATCGTCGTTGTCAAGGCACCATGATCTGAAATGTCTCGCGGGTGAATCTTAATCTCTTCCACCTTTGTTGAGAGGGTTTTTGAAGTCCATATCATGTCAATTCTTGACCAGCTGCTGTGTCGGGCCGAGTAAAAAGTATAATCCTTCTCTTGTATGTGATGTAATCTCCATATATCTTCCAGATCATATTCTTTCATCCATTTGATAAGGCCATCGGGTAGTGTACTTCTGTCCTCTTGGTTTGGTTTTCTTGTTGTTCTGGATTTGTCCAGATATTTATCCATTACTCCATTGAAGTCACCTAGAACTACTAAATGGTCACATTGTTCATTGTTGATTTTCTTTTAAGGGTCTCCACAAATTTTTTCTTAGATGCATTGGGGGCGTAAATATTGCAAATTATTATAGTCTCCATTCCTACGGTTATTTTCACTGCTAAAATTCTTCCATCTTCATCTCTAAACAAGAATTGTGGGTCTAATTTCTCATCGATGTATGTTACAACCCCCCTTTTTTTTCCGACGCTGAGGCAAAAAATACTTTTCCTAATTTTGGTTGGGTTAAGTGGGATATATGTTTTTGTTTAATATGTGTTTCTTGTAATGCCACAATATTGTAATTTCCAGTCTTAATTTGATTAAAAATTCGTTTTCTTTTATTGGGAGAGTTTAAACCGTTCACATTGTTGCAGTATATTTTCAGTTGCTGCACAAAATTAGACATCTCGAGGTTTACGTAATATGTTATCTATCTCTACTTCAGTAATTTCATCTTCTTCTAAGTCTTCCTCCTCCCCTTCCTCTAATTCTTCTTCATCTACTCCTTCAGGTGGGTCTGTGGACATTGGAAACGGGGCAGCCGCCCCCCTCGGGATCGGGTGTATTGTGACGCTTTCTTTTTGCCTTTTTCTCCTTTTCTAGTGAGCTAAGTGGGGTTCTGATTTTTCTTTCCTTTTCCAGTCTCCTATAGAAATCCTTCGCCTTCTCCTCTGATGTAAGCCAAATCTTCTCTTCTTTATAGGTTACCATTATTCCCTCAATCCGTTCCCACCTAAATCTAATATTCAAGTTCTTTAATTCTTTAGTAAGGAAAAATATTTCCTTCTCCGATTTAGCATGGAGATCGGAAATTCCCAAGAACCAAAACCTTCGTACCTCTAAATTCGATTGGATTGGCATTTGCTCTTCTCCACACTTCCTCCCGTAACCTTTTGCGTATAAAATTCACGATCACATCTCTGGAGACTTTATTTTTCTTTGCGTAATTTGTTTGTATTCTAAAAATCTTATCCACCTCCCTGTCCACCTCTCTCTCCGGTAGGTCCATTACTTTTGCAATCAACGAAATCACCGTATCTCTAATATTCTCTCCTTCTTGTTCAGACAAATTCCTGAATCTCAACTGATGCTCCATCTCACTATATTCCAATCTCTCTTGTGTTTTATCAGCCAAAAGGCTCTTTTTTTCAAGTGAGTCCACCTTCTTTTCTGTCTTCTTCTGGGCTTTTTCCATTTTACCTTGATCGGTTTTTATTTGGTTAATATCTTTCAGCGCATCTGACACTTCTTTCTTCATGACTCTCCAGTCTTCCTTCAGTTCTTTCTTCATTGATAGCATTTCATCTTGTGTGACTTTCTGTTGCGATTCATGTACAGGTTTGTAACAATGGAAACAGCACTCACTATTAAAGAAGCTCCAAAGAACAAGCAACATTACAACCATTATTTTTTCTGAAATAAGTCTGTTGCGGGGGGTGTGGGGCACGGAATCATGTGTTAATTTAAAGCAAGAGTAATAATGCCATGCTATAACCCACAGAAGTTCATGGTATAATACATTTGCATATAATGTCCATCAGGACTGTCGTTACTCCTAACTGTTTTAAAAGTGACATACTGTACTTGCACCTAAATAAATACATCCAGCATTGCTTTATCTTTGGGACAACCTTTTATAACATTATCACTTTTTATAAGTAGAAATATTTGTTCGCCTTTATGACACTTTCAAACTTTGTCAAAATTACTGCTGTATATGCAGGACTCTCACTTGTAACATCCATTCACTTGTAACATCCCTGAGTCCCCTTGTAGGAGAAGGGCAGGGTAGAAATAAAGTAAATAAATAATAAAATAAAATAAATTCAGTCACAAACCAAAGAAAGAACAACCTTATACATTTTATAAAGAGGCAAATAGTCATTTTCCAAGGCTTTCACTGTGATCACTATTTGATTAATTCACAAGCAGAGATAAACAAAACATCTGTTAAGTTTTTGTTTGCTGCTACTTACCTTGCAATCATTTCCTCCTTATGGTAACCCCAAGGTGAACCAATCACAGAGTTTCCTTGGCAATATTTATTCAGATGAGGTTTGTGATTTCTTTAGTATTTAATAAATATAAAGGTTTCCCCTTGACGTTAAGTCTAGTCATGTCTGACTCTGGGGTGGGGCGGTGCTCATCTCCATTTCTAAGCCGAAGAGCCAGAGTTGTTTGCAGACACCTCCTAGGTCATGTGGCTAACATGACTGCATGGAGTACCGTTACCTTCCTACCAGAGCGGTACCTATTGATCTATTCACATTTGCATGTTTGCAAACTGCTAACTTGGCTGAAGCTGGGGTTAACAACGGTAGCTCACGCCACTCCCCAGATTTGAACCGCCAATCTTTCGGTCAGCATGTTCAGCCGCTCAGCGCTTTACCCGCTGGTGCTAATTTCATCTATAGGCTGAGAGTATATGACTTGCCCAATGTCACAATGCATTTCCATAGCCAAGAAGGAATGCGAACCCTAGTCTTTAGTATAATATACTGTCTCTCTTAAGTTTGTGTACTTTGATAAAATCTTTCTTTTGATACTCAATTCCCTTTTCCTATAAAAAGTGGATGAGAAGGTAACACCTCCTAAAAGAGACCCTCTTCCCACCCATTCCCTGCTGCTAACTGTCACATGTTGTCAATACATTCAAACATGTTTTCCCCTCAAAAAAGAAGGATCTTGAAATATACCAGAAGTTGTCCTAGCAAGACCTAATATGCATGAATCACTATGATTGTCTCTCAGAACCCATTTTGACATTTCATACACTCTTTTTTCGGAATCAGGCATTAGACGTTAGTATCTATTTAACATCTATCAAGCACCAAGCTGGAGAACTATACCTTCAGCTCCAGAACTATAGCGTTACTGCTCTTAGTCATCGCTTCTGACTGCAGTACCTCCTCAATGTATCTACACTGTAGAATTAATGCAGTTTGGCACCACTTTAACTCGCCTATGAAATCATGAGAGTTGTAATATTTTGAGGTCTTTGACAAAGAGTGCTGGTACTTGACAAAAGTACAACTCTCAGGCTTCCATAGCACTAAGCTAGGTCAGTTCCGTCATTAAAGTGGTGTCATATGGTATCAGTTCTACAATGTAGATACACCCCTTGTATTGGAGGCAGATGGCATTCTATTAAGATGCCATTCCATCAAAAACCCAATAACTAATACAAAAAAGGGAAACAAAACAAAGTCTCTCCAGTTGATCTTAATTCACAGAAGTGTGTTAAACTGCCTTTGAGATCTTATAAATTTTAAATGTACGAGGTTTTTTTTAGAGCAAACACACATGCATTATGCAGTAAGATTCTCAGATTACAGTTCTGCAAGATGAGTGTGGTGATATTTTATAAAGGATAGGCATTTCAAAAAATTTCAGGAATTTAAGAAAACATAACAAACGAAGCTATCTGAACTTGGTTATTGTTTACACCAAAGTAATAGTTATAAAAGGAATGACAAGCATTTGAAGAAGTCTTGCACATCTATAAAGTCCAGCATTATTTGTACCAGATATCTAATTAAAAGGAACAAGTTATTCTGTTGGGTTTCATTCCAAGATGATAATAGTATAATCAAAACAGTCAGTTTCTCTTTAACAAAAATAATGCCCAATACCTTCAACTAATGAATGCAATACAGGTAGTGGTAAAGAGGCAAATAATTCTGTATTTCTAACACCTGAAATATACTGTTCATATACAAACAAAGTTGCCCAGTACAGAACAGTTGTCTAAGAGGAAATTCTAACATCAACCTGTAAAATGATGTTTTAAAAACATAATTAACTGAAAAGAGTCTGAAGGGGACAGTTCCATACACCATCTCTTTTCTTACAGAAATAATGGAAAGCTTTCAATCTGTGAGGGGAAAATGAGGTTTTACATAACTTCTTACACAAAATATGCTTTTGGGAAAAATCACAACCCCTTTTGCATTTTAAAATTCAGAATGTGACTAAAATATACTGTGTAATGCTGTTCGTATCAGATGTTTCAAAAGGTCATTATTTAGTTTCTTTTCATATTCCATTTCCCCTTTACAAAGCGAACTGGAAGGTTACCTCCACAAGAAGAAATGAAATGTTGGACGAATGATATGTAAAAGCAATGGCTTGGGGAGGGGGGGGGGGGGAGCACAGCGGTGAGGGATACAAAATGTATAAGAAAAACATAATGGCAGATGCTAAAGATTGAAGTATTGTACCTAGAAATGAATAACATGAATCTGCTGTAAATAGACATTGTATAATTTTGTGTTGATAATGATAAAACAATAAAAATATTTATACAAAAAACAAAAAACAAAAACAAAGCAAACTGCTGCCCCAGGAAAATACCATCTTCAGAAAAAGACGAGTAATATTTATAACCACCTGAGGTTTCCCTACTTAGTTCTCTATTCCATGACTAACAAGAATATATTCCTAAAAATACAATACAAATATTTTAAATCAACATTTTTTAATATTAAAATATAGAAATTCTTCTGGCTAATTTAACAGTGACTCATCTTGCATTCTGACAAGTTAAAGGTCAAATGTATATCCTGAACTTAATCAAGATCCAAAGCACTATTGTTTATATTCAATTAATCTCATTCGCAGTCCAAGACCTACATAGCAGACATTAAGATTTCAAATCACAACTAATTTACAGCGTAAGGTGCAAAAGTCACCTGTCAATTCCCTTGAATTTGATAAGGCAAGAGATATTCAGAAGCGGTTTGCCATTTGCTTTCTCTGAAATAGAGCCCATAGCACTTGGTATTCATTGGCGACCTCCCATCCAAGTACTAACCAAGAGAGATACAGCATTGTAAAGTGACAAGGCACTGATAAAATTCTCAATGTCATTTAACTTTACAGTCAACTTCGTAACTGTGCTGTGGAATAATCTCGTAATCCTATCTCAATTTTCCTGTCCGTTTTTCTCTAATCATGACTCGGGTCATCCCAATATCTTTTTATACCAAAACATGAGGTGGGATGCACTGTATATACTGTACCACGCTAAGTGAACAGGGCAAACTGCACAGTGTGATTTGAATAAGCAATAAACGTTTCCTTCCAATCTGCACGCACACACACACCCCTTTAGGGAAAACAAAACAAGAAGAGACCCTATTTTGAACCTTTTTCTTGGTGAATGTATAGGTGTTCAGAGTATAGCCTTCACAGCAGCACTGACATAGCTAGAATTTTCTTACTAAACCTCCAAAAGCAGCTAAACATATTTTGTCAGGCCATCTTTCAGTTACAGTACGTATTACATGTCAGAAAGATTTAGTATGTTTTGAATTCTGACAGCTAAAACTATTTTCTTATGTATTCCTAAAATACCATATTGATGTGCCCTAAAGATGGCTACAAAGATTACTGAATTATTATTGAATTTTAATAGCTTTATCTTTAAACCTGGAAATCAAAAAAAGGATATTTGGTGTTAACAAAAAGTGTCCTTCCTTTTGAACCCATACAATAGATTTTGAATCTGTGTAGCAAAAAAGCTTTAGTTATAGCAAAAACCAGTTTGGTGTACTGGTTTGAGAGGTAGACTAGGACAATGGCAGACTAGGACAGTGACAGACCAAATTTCAAATCTCCATTCAGCCATGAAAACGTATTGGTTGACCTTGAACAAGTCACACTTTCTCGGCTTTAGAGGAAACAAGGGCAAACCACTCATGAACAAGCTCTGTCAAGACAAAACTATGATAGGTTTGCTTCAGGATTTGCCATAGGTCAGAAATGACTTCCGAGCCAGAAGATCCCACCTCATTGCCCATACTCAATAAGGAAGGCGCCCCCTCTTTTTCAGCCTAAGTAGAGTTCAACAGCAATATGGGGGGGGGGGGCATTTTGGGTGCTCGAGGTGGAGCTCGGTCCACACTATTAAAAATGGTTATCACAGTCTCTCTGCAGAAGAGCTTATGCCAAAAAATGCCCTTCTCATACTTGGCTGCCACCATTCCGCTCAACCTCAAACACTCAAAATGGCTGCCCTACATTGCTGTTGAACTTCCTTAGGCCACAGAAGAAGGTGAGGAAAGGGGGGTTGCCTTTCCCTGGTTTTGGAAAAAGAGCGGTAATATGCTAGGAGCATTTGTCACTGCCTTCGTGCTGTATCCCTAATAGTAGCAGGTTGCATTTCTTGCTCTCCCTAACCGCACTCGTATAAATGTAAACATTTTAAGATTAGCAATGCAATTGTAACCCCTCAGATTCACAGATCCTCTCCTTCATTTTAGCTGTTTGTAAGTATGCTTCCTATATGGATTTTTATTACATGCCCAAATGTTTACCCTCAACTCATACAAAGGACAAGGCAAAATTCATAATTTTGCCTCAAAACCTGCCCTTCAGTTATATATTATATTGACTTATGCACAAATATGTATGCTATGTATTCTGAATTAGAAGAAAAGATGAAAAAGAATCTGAAAGGAAAGAATTAAAATCATCACAGGAGACTGGTTACTCTAGAAACATGCTGACTCTGGGTTAAACAAGAATCATCAGGAAAGGTAATATAGGAAGGATGGGCAAGGTAAGTTAAATGTTTAAAAGAGCAAGGTACCTATTATTGCAGTTCATACCATAGCTGAGAGAAAATATGTTTCTCATTAGTTTGTATTTTAAGGGACACACTGTCCCTATTTTTTGCCATTTTATTTTTCGGTAACTCTAATGGAAACAGTTTGGAGGCTATTGCTCAAGATTCAAATCTACAGTTCTATATGTTGTCATGGCCCAAGAGCCCTTTGTAATTGAGCCACTATCCTTATTCAATACCTTCCCTTACAATATCCACACTTAGAGTGTAATCAATACGTCACAGCCAACAATAATGAATAAAGAAGTAAATGTTATTGTATGCTTCCACTACTGTAAGATTTAATCTGTTTTATTGTATTTATAAGTTTTAACTGTTTTATAACTTGATATGGTATGTTTATTGTTGTGTGTATGATGCAACATTGAATTTTTGCCAAGAGTGGGATAGAAATATAGTAAATAAATAAATAAGATTTATGAAAATGCTTATAATTAACTAACTGTTTTCAGGACCTTCTGAGAATCAAGAAAAAACTTTTAAGCCCACAAGTTAAGACCAATTTCTAGTCCCACCTAGAGTATAGCCTGTAGGTCAACAGATATGTAAATCCCGATGTCCACTCCCGATGGAACAAACAATTGGGTTTAGGCCAGAATATTTGTTATACCAACATACAAAGTAGCATACACTGGAATTGCAATCATGACGCACATCTACAACGTGCTAGATATGCAATACTAAAGTCTGTAATTGCCCAGGCACAAATTAATTCAGGGCTGCGCTGTAGCACAGCTGCTTAATCGCCAGCAGCAATAGATCACTGTTGACCGGAAGGTGGCAAGTTCGAAGCCCGAGTCGGGTTGAGCACTGTCCACCTAAACAGTTCAAAAATGGCTGAGCGGTGAGTAAAGAAATTAGACACTGCTTTAGCAGAGAGGTATTTTATGGCACCTTAAATGCCGGCAAAGAACAAGGAAGGAAATTCTACTATCAAAAAAGGCTCCATCACAGTGGATGAAGCAACAGCACCCTCTGGGCGGAATCGAGCATAACCTCCAGGCGCCAAAGTTGGAAAATGCCGAAATACCTCTATCTGTCTGTCTGTCTTGTACGTCTAAAACAATATTGAATGTTTGCCGTGTATGCTTATATGCCCTCCGGGAGGGCTGGGAGGGGTTACCGCCAAAACTTGAAAAGTTTAAACTGGGAAAGTTTCCATTGGGCCTACCTTCACAAGTGTGCATTCACAAGCCCACGAAGAAAAAATAAATGTGCAACTAACATAGACCACAAAGAAGAAACGGTTGTCCTATTTTGTAGCAGAATGCTGTATATTATTGGTATGAACATACATTTTAATTGTAAAATATATCACTCCAAAGGAGGAGAGATTCCAGAGTTCAGCAGACTGAAGTGTCCAAGCCTTTTGCATGAAAATCACAGAACTGTAGTGCTGGAAGAGCCCCATAGGTCATCAAATCCAATCCCCCTCAATACAGGAAATCTATCAATAGACTCACATATGAAGGTCAAATTGATACCAAGCCAATTCCTACTGCACTGCCTGCATGTTCAAATCCTCCAGCTTCTTGCAGAACACATTCAAGCATTAAATGACAATTATATTCAAGAGGCAAAATGTAGACTGAAAACAATGGCCTATGCATTATAGACAAATGAATCAAAATTTCATAACTAGAATTAAAACTTCATTTGCAAAGTTGCAAGCATAGGTTTCTTGTTATCACTCCTTATAGACATCTACATAGGTGCATCTTAGATTACAATATTGCAAGCTGCAATGAATATATGTATAGTATATGCAAAGGAAAGTTCTGAGAGTATTGGGACTTTGTCCCATATGAAAATACATGTAATTACAGACTTAGGGCCCTTCCAGACAGGCCTTATATCCCAGGATCTGATCCCAGTTTTTCTGTTTATCCCAGATTATCTGGCAGTGGGGACTCATATTATCCAGTCTGAAGCAGAAAACCTGGGATCAGATCTTGGAATATAGGGCCTGTCTGGAAGGGTCGTTAGTTTTACACAAGAAGAACTAAAACGATAGCTAGTGCTAAAGAAACCTACCAAGATACAATCTTGTACAAACATACTCATAAGTACACACTTCATAGTCATTATCTGATAATAAAAAAAGAAAACCTTGTCTTGTAATAATTGATTTCATTCATTTAAGAGAAGAAAATGTTTTTAAAATGTTGTAAGCAATGCTTGGAAGTCCCTGAACAGACTAAGAAGTGGAGTTAGCAGATCAAAAGACAATCTGGTTAAATGGCACTACCTAGAACAGTGGTTCTCAACCTGTGGGTCCCCAGATGTTTTGGCCTTCAACTCCCAGAAATCCCAAGAGCTGGTAAACTGGCTGGGATTTCTGAGAGTTGTAGGCCAAAACACCTGGGGACTCACACGTTGAGAACCACTGACCTAGAAGAATCTTCCACCTTGTGCAACTATGGAGCAGAACAAACAACTCAGCGTCTGTATGCTTGCCCACAATGCCCTGCCTCATGCCTGGAGGAAGAACTGTTTAAAGCTACAGACATTGTGGTTGGTGTCCGTTTTTGGTCTAAAATTATTTAGCCGCTTGTGTTCCCTCTATTTTATCAGTTTTATAAATTATACTAATTTATTTATACAATGCGTTTGACATGAAATACATAAATAAAAAGAAAATATTCCAGATGATCTTCAGTTCCTCATTTTTTTTAAATTTTAGTAGTAAATTTTTTTCTATGATTTCAAAAACAGAAAAAAACCAATTTCTTCCTATCTGTGGGTGTTAGGTTTTTTTTAAGTATCCTAGCTTTAGTGTTAGGGTTTTTTTAAAAACACTTCAGTACTGTATTCACTAGCAAAAATCCCAATTTACCACATAACGTGCAATTGCCTCTAGGAACAGTTCAATCAGATTTATGACCATGCTTGCTCTCCCATTAAAGGCTGTTTTCAGTAGAGTTACCTGGCACTTAACATTTTATGGGACTTTTAATTTCACATCAAGCTCAATAGTGCATGCAACACAATGAATTAGCATAACCAACAGTAAGTTCTAGCAATCCATCCTTTTCAACAAGTGTACTTGACTGAACACAGGCTCATTTGCATGTAGAAGCTAGTAGGCCACCTTCTTAACATGAAATGAGAAAGATTACCCACTTTTCCAAAGATTTATAAAGTAATTAATAGTGACTTCCAGTTGGTGTGTTGCCTGGCAATTTTATAAAATTATAGGTGAAGAAACTCAAATCTAGCTGCAATTTGTGTCCTTTATCCTAGGAGCAACTGCTCCTCATCCCAGATGTGTAAGGCATGCTTTTGATCACCAAGTAGTAAACAAAAGGCCAGTAGTATGGAATATACTCCCTAGTATTTCACCTCTAATAGTAGTAGGTACAGACATAAAAAACAATTTAACAGACATACTAACTTGTATCAAAGTAACTATCATAGCATCTGAGCTCATCTCCAATCCCTGATTATTTTTAAAAAATTAATAAGATCGCTGCCACATCATTTCCAAAAGAAACCACCAGACACATGTAATGGAAGTTACTGGTTCTGTTAAGAACAGAAAAGCACAAGTAATCCCTCCACATGTACATTTTTTTACTTTTGTGGATTGCATTATTCACATTTTTAGTAGAAGTGTTCTCTCTAGAGTTGTATGATTGCTATAGTACATAAGAACATAAGAACATAAGAAGAGCCATGCTGAATCGGACCTCAGCCCATCTAGTCCAGCATTCTGTATCACACAGTGGCCCACCAGTTGTACACGGGGATCTCGAGCAGAAGGGAGGGCAAAACCCTGACCTGAAAACCAGTACCCAGAAATCTGCCTACCTCACTGTGGCACTTGAATGGTTATCTTACACAGTGAAGGTAAATAGAAAAAGAAACTGAACTGTTCTCTTAGTATTCATTGGAGAAAAAATCTATTAGGAACCAGCAAATATTGACCAAAAAGTTCACATATGCACATTCAATTACTTCATGACTTTACGTGGATTTTGTACTTGAGTCATCACAAATAATCTACCACAGATAGCACTTCCACATCACTTGGTGTGCATACTTTGCTCCATGCCATCAAGTATTGAGTAATCAAAGGAAGAGAAGTTAAGTAATATTCATGCACATCCCAACTGCCCCTAAAACATGTTCCTCATTAGGCTATACCCATAAATTCAAAAATGTCTTCAATCTTTGCCTCAAATTTTCTTACCTAATCTTTATTCATATAATCGCTGTTCAGCTATTTCGTCAGTTCTGAGAAGCTACGTTTGCTTTAATGTTGTACAGCTGCAATAAAGCAGCAATACAACATTAAAGACAAAAGTTAATACTAAAACTCTGGACATTTAACAAAAGAAAAAGCTCATTTTGTCCATTACCAAACACTTGGACACCTTTTTTCAAATTCCTAGCACAATCTCTCAAGCAAAAGCAGAGTGGTAAAGATGGTATAATGGTTCACATGTAAAAGGTTTCAAAAATCATGATTGACAGGTTTATATTTAGAAGTTCCTTGGATACTGAACTACAATAATTTGTCATTAATGTCTACAGAATTGGAATGCTTTTCATTCAATCAAACACTTAGCAGGTATTAACTGGCTTAATATAACTCTCACTATTACGAATTGTTTATAAAGACTACATACTGTGGGCACCAACTTTTTAAGGCATTCAAGTTTAAATTACAGAGTAAACAGAAAATAATGATTACATAAGAATCAGGTACTTCTAATTTGGATTATGTGAGGAAGAGATTGAATGTTATACTGAGACTCAAACAAAAACCTCTATATTGGAATATTGTTCTGCAACTGAATTATTGGTACTGTATATTCAAATGAAGCTTATACAATAAATATTGTATTTTGAGTATGCTAGCTAGACAGTGATGTACTTTGAACTATTGGATTTAGCTTTGGAGGTCAGTGCTGGACATGGAAGGCAGCTCTGTCATATCTCTTATGGTCATGCCAAGTTAGTAACTTTTTTTAAAAAGTTAGCTGACATGATAATTGAAAAATTACTGACAATCAAATACGTATGTTTTATTGGGCTATATAACTTCTTGTATTTGAAGGAAAGGCAAAGGGAATAACTTACCAAGGCAGAAATGATGTGAAATTCAAAATCTGAGAACATCCTGAGTATCTATATTTGGATTCAAGAATGTCTAACATGCCATTACAAGAAAGAATGGTTTACAAACATTTGTAATAGACCATTTTTTTCTCAGACTCTATGTGATATCTATTTCGCTGTCATACTACAATACACATATACTTAATAACTATTTATTCCTAATTTTTATTATTTCTTTGAACATTAAATAAGTATGTGACTGCGTCAAATGTATATTTTATACCTACAAGTATGAAGTTTTAATGCAGTGGGCTGTGAGTGATGGGATGGAGATTAGCAATAATTTGCTTCTGAAAAACCTATAAAATGTCAATTAAATACCAAATGAATTGAGTGGAAAATTCTCTAGCTACATATAATGACTTTTGAATGAACCCAACCAGTAAGCAAGTGTCACACAATCCCACATGAAAAAGAGGTTTGCAGCTGTGTCTGGACATCAAAACCTTGAGCTATTAAGAATCTATAAAAATTACAAATTAAACTCATGATGTACAATAAAAGTTACACAACAGTATTTCCAGAGTCTTGCCTCATGCCATTCCTATGCTACTTTCAGATGCTTTTGATGTTATACCTATATTTTATTTTCTATTTAAGCTTTTATACATTTATAAAAGAATTGTCACCATAGAGTAGCTCAGAAGAACTGTAAATAAATAAGTTCTCATCCAAGTACTAAGCAGCGCTGAAAATTTAATACTTGAACTAAATAAATTATCATAACTACAAACCAAAAAAAGTAATTTTGATATTGTAGTCTAAACACTATAGTTTCCCAATCCTAAAGGACTAAAAAGTACCTGGAGTTTGAGTTAAGAACCAAGTGGTAAATATAATATTTGTTGCCTCTTTAGCATTTTCTTTATTTAATTAGTTATAACCAACTAAGTTAATTCTAGAGTTCCATTAATGCTTCAATTCCCATTTAAGTCAATTGATTAAGTTTCAAATAAATGTAATTATGAGGCTCCTTTCATTTGACAAATTTCAATTTAATTAATAACGTACTTGGCTTCAACTAGTTAGTTCCTATCTTTGTTCCACTACTACTACCCTTAGGACTCCTATTCAGTTAGCTGACTCACAACTTTCTCTCTTGCAGCTACATATGCTTGGACTTGCCTCCCAAGAGTAAAAGCATGAACATCTGGAAAAAGAAATGTGCCTGTCAGCCAGTTTTTTCCAGGGCTTCACATTTCTGATCTCTGTGATCCCCACCTATCTTGCTTCCTTCTAATTCCATAGAACTTCCCTTTCCTGATAAGTGTTTGGCACTTCCGTCTAGCTCTAGTAGAACATGGAAAGTAGGCCTTGATCATTATCAAGTATAACTCAAGCAAGTGGTGTAATTGTGATCTCTTCATCTGCTTTAATTTCCCTCCCATTTGTTTACTACCTCTGAACTACATTATTAGGTTGCAAGCACATGCTTATATGCATACTGCTATATAAATAGCCATGGTGTGTTATCTTCAAGATTCTAGAGGTGGAGTCTCCATTATGGTGCCTATAGACAGGTCCTGACTACATGCTAAGCTTCCCATCCCTCCTTTATAACATTTATTTTTAATGGCGAGGATGGTATACTGCATAGCAAAGCGCTGCCCTTCAATATCCTTCTTTTCAAGAATGCCTTTGGACCTCATGTAGACCAAAGAGGCACTCATTAGAAGAAGAAAATATTCAGTAACTGAAATCTAGTGTTTTAATTGTAAGTGCATAACTATCAAAGACAAAACAAAAAAGATATAGGAATTCAGGGAGAGGTATTATGCTTGTGCTGTATAACCATGTCCTAGATGACATATCACGTGTGAGTTCAGATACGTTTATCACCTCCATACAATTTTGCCTGTTTTACAAGGGGGGGGGGGAGTGATTTAAGAATCACACATTATCTTTGTCTTCTATTCAGTTTCTTAGTGAAGCCACAATCCCTAAGCCCTAGCAATGAGTGTTCTGTGAAAATGGTGTTGTAGACAAAAACTGTATGTTAAAAATTATTTTATATTCTAAACTTCAGACCACTATAAGTTACTTCTTTTAGCTCTCCCTTTTGCCTTCATGTAAATAGATAGGTATTTTATAACTAGCCACACCCATTGTAACAACTATTCTACAAGAGTGCCCATGACACTCCTGCAAAACTTGAGGTGCGACCATTAATACAGATAGTTTGTGTATCCCTGCTTAAAAAGTACACATTTTAAAATTATCCTAGAGGCAAAGAAATGCCACTCTTATTAAATATTATACATTTGCCCCTAGTCTAATTCCTTATTCATCGCAATGTCAAATATACATTGCTTCTAATGTCACATGTATTCAAGTACATAATCAGTAAGCAAGTTGAGATGTAACAATTCAGTTTGGAGAACTTTTTTAAAAAAAACCCACCTATGGAACTTATACCGTGTGAACAGTCACAGCTGAAACAAAACTAGGATGATATGTTCTAGCTGCAGCTGTTAACTGATGCGGCTAGGTACTCCACATGTTTCCAGACACCTACGTAATTTCTGATGACCACAGTGTGTTAACAGAACCTGAGGCTCATGCAAAATTCTTTATCAGCTACTTAAGGGGTTCTGGTTTAATAACAAATGGTGTGAGCAACTCCCTTTTTGTTGCTGCTCTAATATGAAATGTAATACTTCCAAATACTATTTTGTCCACAGAGTTTCAACTTGTATTTACTCTCTTATCGGCTACTTCTAAAGTACCATAGTACAGAAACTTGCTTGCTTTTGAAAGGTAGTATTAGATGACCTTGGGGTATGTCATATTCTCTCAGCCTCAGAGAAAAGCAACAGCAAACTCCCTCTGAAAAAACTGGCCAAGAAATGTGATAGGTTTGCTTTAGGGCCACTTGAAGGTACACAACAACAGTCAAAAGTAGTCATGCCAATAAACTTGGAAGGAAGAAAAACTACATAGCAGTCAAAATATAGTGCTTCTTGCAGCAGAATAACTGTCAATTCACACAACATGCAAATAAGAAGTACCAAAGATAGACGTGTTTAATGCATTCTCAGCAACTTCCAAAGAATAAACCATTTGATGCATGTTTTCAGTTACAATACGAACTCTTAAGCCAGAAAACTGTTCATGATACATGAACATAACAGTTCTTCACCCTCAAAGGATAGATACATAATCCACAGCACTTTGATAATCAAGAACCACAAAAAATGGTGTTAAGAAATAAATATGGAAGTTTCAAGATACTGGCATATACAACATTTTACTGAATTAATTCTGTCAAAGCTATCTTTTCACTATCAGAGTGCACACAATAAGCTTCAACAAGTACCAAATTCATTTTGAGCCTCTACATTTTCAGAAGTTTCTCAAGGCTCTTTACCAATATAAAGATTCAAGGCAAGCATAACAAAGACCCTCATCACAATATACTTTTAAACCAGTAATTTAATTTTATGTAAATTTGCAGGCCTGCAGAACTGACATGTATGCTGGTACAGTACTTCAACATCAACTCCAAAGTTAAGCTTAGAGAAACTGAAAAATGCAGTATTTAACTAGCATGTCAAAATTATAAATAAAAACACAAGGGGGTTAATTTTTTCATGTTGTAATTTTCACTATCGAATTGAGTTCAATCTAATCACTTCCAAACCACACACACAAGCTGCTTTTAACAGATGCACATTATGTAAGTACATGTGAATGTTTAAATTCTTGCAATAATCAAACTTGGCTTCAACTTTTAGTAGTTATAATTTGTGTGCCATCAGTCTTGCAAAGGTAAATAACTAGCATGTTATTATTGTTAAAGGGGTAGTTTAATGAAGCAAAATGGTAATCCTGGAAATATACTGTTACTCCTAGCAGAATGCAGAGGAAATGAAACTTATGACACCTGGACAGACAAAGTAAAATCACCCAGATTTACACAGCATAAAAGCCAACAGTAACTAGCCTATCAGTTTACCTGTATTTTAACATGGTCAAGAATCAAGCCTTATCCTGTTAGATCAGCCATGTTTAACAATGACTGAAAAATCAACAATATCTCACATAATATTGTTTTCATCAATGTGAACATGCTCCAACATGATTTTAAGCTAATTACAAGTCCTGGATAATTTCCTATGGAAGTGGTGGTATCTAGGGAGACTTGTGGACAACAGGCTTAATTTGCAGGTAACTAGTCTGTATGTAGATATGCATAATAATTATGCCAATTTGATTGTGTGCAAATTATAATGGATTAATGTCTTCTCACATTACTTCCATTCTCCTGGAACTCACCTCTTGATTTTCACTTACTGTAAAAATTATGTGAAATGCTTCTGAGTGAAAAAAGACTTGCTAGGATATTTGAAGTACCGTTCAAATATTTTTTTTAAAACAGTACCTAAAAATCTTAGTATGGAAAATGTATTTCTTTAAAGAAAGACTAATGCACTATAGAAACAATAGAGCTACAATCTAATTCCACAAACAATTCAAGGACCTAAGAAAAAGACAGGCAAAGTAATATCTGGCCCAATGATTAGAAAAACTGTTTCAGGAGCTATGATGGTGTAATGAAATGAGTCAATATGGCTTGATATCCATTAGCTTTAATTCCCTACAATTTGGTAAGCCTACAGCTTATCAAATAACTGCCTATTTTGCTCCATGATAAGCACTTTCCATCACTACGAAGTCTATCCAGAGCAGTTCCAATATGACAAAGTTGCTCAAAATAAAGTAGTATCAAGAACGTTCTGCATTTATTCTGACTTTTGACACAAGTTACATTATCAAGCTTACTTTCACTGCAATTACATTTTTGCACTCATTACATGCTATTTCTCTCACACTGCAACTGAAAGGATTCAGGGTATGCCTTGATGTGTTTCCCAGACAGAACTGACTCCCAATCACCAAAACAATTAGTTGTATTAAACCTGAGTTTAAACAAAATTTCTACAACTGAAAAGACTGCTGATTGTTTCATTTTTAAAGATGAACCATCTTACACATTAAAGCACTGAAAAACTCAAAATGGGGCAGAGACACATTTTAAACTACAATGCTGTAAGTAAAAATGAAACTGCCTCTCAAGGTCGGACTATGTGCAGTATTATTTCTTCCAGTACCCAACACTAAGACAAAAAAGAAGACACTGCAATCTGGCACTTAATGGTACACTGTCTTTAAACAATGAGGTTCTCTATATTTTAACCAGTGTAGGAATCATCCACAGTATTTCTATGTTTATCTATGGCAAAAGCTGAGGAGGAAGAAAAGCATTTCATTTGAAATGTGGTGCTAGAGAGAAATCTGCAAATACCATGAACAGCCAAAAAGGCAAATAATTGAGTTCTAGAACAAATCAAGTCTGAACTATCAGTGGATGCCAAAATAACTAGACTCCGGCTATCGTACTTTGGTCATATCATGACATGTAGCTCGTTAGAAAAGACAATGCTTGCTGGGGAAAGTGGTAGGCACTAAGGAAAGTGCAAGGCTTCATGACAGATAGATTAAAGGAGTGTGTTCTGTATTCCCCGAATGCAAAAATTCCAATTGATTCACTACTAATACATACAAAAGTTAAGATTAACTGCAGTTTGTCAATCTTCAGGCTCAATGAACTATCAAATTCATTGAGTCTGAAGACTGAAAAGCAAACATTTCTAAGTGTCCCTTTACATACAAGCTGGATCACAGGAGGAGCTGCACAAGCCAAGGAGGCTAAGATCACAAAACAGACAGCCATGTGTGAAATCTGCTTGCTGAAGGCCACATTTGGGGTAACCCACTTTGTAGTAACATCATCTCTTGAGAATTACAGCTAGAAAAATCAATGTGGACTACCTTCGTAACACAGATTCCATCACAGAAGCTGAGAAAGGTAGAGAACATTAGCATTCAGAAACAGTAGATGCCAGACCCACCCCAATCTCCTGGAAGTGAGAAGTAACTGGAATTTTTCTGAAAGTGAGAGTAACTGCAAAGCCCATGTAAATTGCTGCATTGCTTTTAACATAGCATACTTTTACAAACACTTTTAAAACATAAGTGAACTTAATATTAAGAACAGATGATGTTGCTAACAATAACATTAATAGTTTTCAGCAGAAAAGTTTGAATTTGTCAGGTAAATGTGCTTTAGAACCACACAGGAGGCTGGCACAGGAGTACATTTAAAAATAGATAACTGTTTACAATGTAGCTGGAACAAATGGAATACCCATGCTGAATACAGACATAACTTTATTTTTTTGCTTATTCTTACAATGAAGTAGGGCAAACATACTTCTGTACTCTCATCATGGAATTCACATCTGTCTTATATCACAACCCAAGTGAGCCTTGGCAGCTCATTAGGAACAAGATTGTGACAACAATCCTGCAAGCCAGTGTAACATAGTTGCTAGCCTACAAAACAGGAAAACCCCGAGTGAAATCTAGGAAGCACTGGCCTATCTTATATAGTTGCTGTCAAAATTACAATAACATTTTATATTTTTAACTGTTAATTTTTGTTTTTATATGGTTGTTTTTACTAATTGTTATGTATTTTATCTGTGGGCATTCGTTGCCATGTGTGCACCACCTCGAGTCGCCTTCAGGCTGAGAGGGGCGGTATAAAAATATAGTAAATATATAAATAACAAATGATGTCCTGAATGCTAACCATAATCATAGAAATCATATTGCACAAGTTTTGGACTAAGTTTGGTAGTTTCAGGAAATATGTAGACTCTTGTCTTTACAACAAAGAAAATGAGGTCAAGGGGATAACAGCCTTCAGTGACTCCCAAAGAAATCACAATAATCTATGACAAGCTTAAATAAGATCGCATCTAAGTACGATGTATATCTTGATAACCTATTGGCTTTGACTATCATCCAAAAGCTACTGATCTAGCTTAATTTCATAAAAGCTTGGGCCACAGGTCCTCAGGCTGCTGTTGACTTTGCTGTTTTGCTTTTTTCATGTCAGGAGCAATTGAGAAGCTGCAAGTCGCTTCTGGTGTGAGAGAATTGGCCGTCTGTAAGGCCGCCTGGATGTTTTATCCTTGTGGAAGGCTTCTCTCATGTCCCCGCATGGGAAGCTGGAGCTGACAGAAGGAGTTCATACCACTCTCCCGGATTTGAATCTTTGACCTGCTGGTCTTCAGTCCTGTCGGCACAAGGTTTAAAAAATTGTGCCACTGGGGCTCCTGCTGTTTTGCTGTCAGAAAGAGACAAGTGCAGACAGCACTTTTTAGATAAGCAGCTGGGAGCTGGAGTAACTGCAGAAAGATGTTTTGAATTATTTTAAATACCACTACTAAAGAAACTGAAGTTTTACTTCTGTCCAGGAGCTTCCAAACATGCCCTAGATCAGTTAAGGTTTATAGAACATTTCAATATAAAGCCACAAATCATAACCATGGCACTTCCTATTTGTGATGTAAACCAGGGAAGGGCAAAGTACAATGCTTCAGATGTACTCCCATCAATCATAGCTAGAACAGCCAATGATAAAAATTATTGTAATTTATCCATCCCAAGAAAAAAGAAATACTAGATCAGACTATATAACTTGTTGATTCTTTAGTGAGTAAAAAGGGCTTCATAAAGCTCTAGTACCAAAATATGTCCCAGCACAATAAGCTAATAACATCACAGGTGTACTTTCAGCACAGATAAATTAAGGCCATTCTGTATTCCCACCCAACCCTGACTCAGTGAAGAGGAGGAACTTACCTGGAGTTCCTCAGCAACACCCAACACTTTAAGTTCCATGAATGAATGATCAATTGCATGCTTAACTTCCTCTGACCTACAAGTACTAGAAGTTCTACCAGTACTAGAACAGTGCTTCTCAACCTAACAGCTGGTAAAATAGCTGGGATTTCTGGGAGTTGTAGGCCAAAACACCTGGGAAACCACAGGTTGAGAACCACTGTACTAGAAGATAAACAGACTTTTGCCTATTAATTATAATAGTGAGCTATGAAGGCCCTCGAGAATCCAAGTCATTCTAATAATCCAGTATTTGGTCATACTCTCTCAATAACAGATGCCAAGCAGGGGCCATTGAACGGCATAGTGTGGCTCATTCACTGTCTTGTAGCAACCATAGGATGGAAATTTCATTATTACCATTTATCATGTGCTCTACTTTCATTAAAACTCTCAGTGAAAAGCCAGATACATCTCATTGCAACAGGCAAAGATCTAAATAAATTGACATAAATCAGGGGTTAGATTTCTGTCAATTTATTTTGACTTCATGTTGTTAAAAGGGTAAAAAATTGACTTCATGTTGTTAAAGGTTAACAACAATGAAACAATGCCTTCTCTTTCCACTTCCTTTAAATTTCTTTCCGGGGCAAGACAATACTTCTTCTAATTGCAGGTTAATGTCTATCAGCCAATTTAAATGAAGTAGCTGAGTCAAGCTGAGAGCACCCTTAGAAAGAAAATTGCAATACGATCAATCTCTCTTGAAAATTCAACTAATCTAGAACATTGCAATCAAATTCTCCCTGTCTAAAAGTGGGCAGTATACACAAAAATAACTGCCAGAATAAAAACTAGCTAGCCATTATAGTGCTATAACACTATTTTTTCAGCTGAACTAGATTTACTATTAGTTGCTCAGTCCTCCTGAACATACAAATCCTGGGAGAAATCAGAGGACTCCTTGCACATCCAATCCTCACAATCTGTTCTGTGCCCCAAGCCAGCCCACAGAGTTATACTGTGATCAATGAACATAACTACTACTCCAGTGCAGCTGTTAGTCTGTACACTTGCTTTCTGCTTCAAAGGGCATTTTTCATCCATCTAAAAAAAAGCTCCAGCACTGATTATATCCAAAACAGAAATATAGCACTAGGCAAGTTAGATGAATCCTGATATTATACATTCAATTTGGCACATAGCCATTTTCTCTTAGAATGCATAATTTCAAATGTGCAATATTTGTTCCAAACTGGTCCTTTGGTATCTAGGGCAATGGTTCTCAACCTGTGGGTCCCCAGGTGTTTTGGCCTTCAACTCCCAGAAATCCTAACAGCTAATAAACTGGCTGGGATTCCTAGGAGTTGTAGGCCAAAACACCTGGGGCACCACAGGCTCCACTGACCTATGATATGATTCCAGGATCCCTGTGGATACCAAAAGCTGTAGTTGAAGTCCCATTATATACAATATAGTAAAATGTTGTCCCTTATACAACACGAGAAAAATCAAGATTTGTCTTTAGATTTGGGAGGGGAGGGGAGAGAGATTTTCAAGCCATAGATGGTGGAATCCATGGAAAGAGAGCCAACTGTATTCCATTTTAACCCATCACTTTGATTTATTTTTTTTAAGTCAGGTGTTCTGGCTATCTACACTGCATGCTTTTAACTGGTAAATGCTGAATTGGTATATTTATCTAAGATGGCTTGAAACAAGATGTAGTCCAAATTTCAGAATAAGCAGTAAGGGAAACTACAAGGCCACCACACCAGGAAGGCCACTCTGATTGCTGCAAGTTATTCAAACTGATCAGGATCATGAATGTCTCAAACACTGACCTGGAAACAAACTAACCCAAATTGAGAAATTGCTATTTACTTCTATATATTTAACACAAAGATGAACTCTGAAAAGAAGCTTTTTTATTTGTATTTTACAGCTTAGTATATCTAAAATGTTCAGAATATGGTGCTACTTCAGTAATGAACAGTGCAGGCAACATAACTGTCTATTAAAGTCTTTTAAAAATCCGGACAATGATTTTATTTCTTGTAGCAGACTTCCTTTAGTTCATATTATGTAATATCAGATTCACTGTTTCTAATCTAATACGGCAATTGGTTTCTATCAGCCTCAGAGGAAAGCAAAGGCGCCCTGCTCCAAACAATTTTTCCCAAGAGAACCTTGTGATATGTTTTCCTGAGGGTCACCATAAGTCAGAAACAACTTGAAGGCAAACAACAATAAACTACGTACAGTATACTAGCTTCCTAATAAAGAATATATATATATATATATTCACAATTACAAAGATTGTGTAGCTTATTAACCATCTTACACATAACTGCCAAAGGACAACCAACCTGCAGACAGGTGGACCTGGATCTGACTCACATAATCCCTGAATGTATGCACTTGAAACCCTAACCCTACATTCAATTTAAACTGAAGAATTTCCTGCAGAAACTTCACACCACACAACACAAACAAAGCACGCTGGGTTAATTCAAACTTTAGTTTTGCCTACAGTAAAATTAAATGAGGCTGAAATAACTTGTTAGTAACTTAAATCCCACTGAATTCATTGGATCTACTCTGGGTAAAACTACTATCAGATTTAGACCTCTGTATATGCCATGGTAAATAGTATATTATGAATTTGTGCAATAGTCCTACAGTTCAAGGCCATCATCTATTTTACAGATATACATTTGTGCAGCATACATTATCTTCTATTGCAGCAAATTAGTGGAGCTACTGCTATAATATGAGAGAATAGCAGAAACTCCCATACATATTTACTGAAAGGCAACTATGAAGATTTCATTTACTTTAAATTGCATAGAATATGTAATTGAAATAAAGCTTGTAATATTAAGACCAGGTATAGTTAAGTAGTCCCAACACTACACCCTGTTTGGGAACTTCCATCTAACTTGCAATAGGCTTGAATCCTACTTGGTACCTAGTAGAGTAAAGCCACTTAAGCAATGGCATTTACCTATATGCTGACTTGCTATTCAAAGAGGCTCAATTGGTCTACTCTAGTAGGGATTACTTTACACTACACAAGCTAACAAAAGCTTTCAGCAACACAAAGAGTGACCAATTTTCAGCAATCCCCTTCTCATTACTACAACTCTCTATTCCACCCTTCAATCTGCCCACCCCCCAACATATTCTGAAGTGGGAGGCAAGGAGCGGGGCAAGCTGCTAAAATCACCTTTCTGTGTTCCCACCTACATTGACCATTTAATGCAGTTCAGAACTAGCTTCAAAATGCTGCAACCAAACAACAAACTCCCACCAATATGTGCAAAAGAAACACCTTAATGCACACCAGTGCCATGGTTTGTGTAATCACCTTTAAACGAGTTCCAGGAGTCCCTATGTAATTATCTGCACAGCAAAACCACTTTCTTCAATACTGGCTTGAAACTGCATTGAATAGTCAGTTTAGACAAGGCCTATATGCTCTAAATATTCTGCCAATGAAGAGAAAAGTAGAAGGATTCTACCCTAAGATCTAATATAAATGAGCATTCCTAGAATAACTTTGCTGTTATTTCAAAGATATTCAAAACCAATCAGGGTACATGGGAACTGGGTTGCTGTGAGCTTTCCAGGTTGTATGGCCATGTTCCAGAAGCATTCTCTCCTGACTTTTCACCCACATCTATGACAAGTATCCTCAGAGGTTCTTATGTCTGTTGGAAACTAGACAAGTGGGATTTATATATCTGTGGAGTGTCCAGGGTGAGAGAAAGAACTCTTGTCTGTTTGAGGCAAGTGTGAATGTTGCAACTGGCCATCTTGGTTAGCATTGAATAGCCTTGCAGCTTCAAGGCTTGGCTGCTTCCTGCCTGGGGGAATCCTTTGTTGTGAGGTCTGTTTCCAGTTTTCTCCTCATATTTTTTCCATCAAATTAATCCAAGCTGGAAAAGTTGTTGCTATTGTTACATCACTGAGGATCAGGAATTCCTGTTAATCTACTGTAAATCTCCTGGAGATCTAAGCAGGAGCTGGCAACTGTACATCAACAACCACCAGGTCAGACTACACATATAAGCCATTGAAGTCCACAAGCATGTGGACAACTTCAACAGAAAGGAGGAAACCATGAAAATGAACTAAATCTGGCTACCAGTATTTAATAACTTTAAAATCAAGACAGTATGTAAAGAACAACACAAAAAAAACCAGGGGAATTCAAGACAATAAACAATCAGGGCCAGCAAACACCTCCCAACAAATGATTCTCCCAGACAGGAAGCAGCCACGGCTTGAAGCTGCAAGGCTATTCAATGCTATTCAATTGCAGCATTCACACTTGCCTCAAACAGACAAGAGTTCTTTCTCACACCCTGGACAATCTACATATATATATAAATATCACTTGCCTAGTTTCCAACAGACCTCACAACTTCTGAAAATGCCTGCCATAGATGGAGGGAATGCTTCTGAAACATGGTCATACAGCCCAGAATACTCAGTAACGCAGTGATTTTGGCCATGAAATTCTTCAACAACACAGTGCTCTAAAGCAGTGGTTCTCAACCTGTGGGTCCCCAGATGTTTTGGCCTTCAACTTCCAGAAATCCTAACAGCTGGTAAACTGGCTGGGGTTTCTGGGTCATAGGCCAAAACGCTTGGGGACCCACAGTTGAGAACCACTGATCTAGAGTGTCCTAGTCCTCCTCCTCTCCATATGCCAAAGTGCATCTACAAGTGTTTTTTAAAGGAGAGGAGGGGTGGGGGCATATTTATTTCTTTGGAAAGGAATTCCTTAATATTACAGCATCCTCAGATAAATAGACATTAATGTTGCTTAAAGTTTAAATTGTTTTAGCTGTCTCTCAAGCAGTTTTCCTTTTTTAAAAATAAATTGGGGAAATAGGGACAGATCACGGAGAAGCCCCCCCTCCCCTCATTCCCACCAACCGCCCTTGTGACAGGGTGGGACCGAAAGTTGTGCATCCTCTGCTGACCACAGTGCAACCACAGCAACCCAGTGATTCCAGCCATGAAAACCTTGGGACAATATATGAGAACCAGGCATGTAGGCAGGGGGGGGGGCTTGAGGGGCTTCAGCCCCCCCCCCTGAAATTCTCAGGGTGGTCCGCGAGAATGCCTTACTGGTACATTATTTAAACTGCTATGTGTATTCATATCATGATCTGATCACCATGCTCAGTATATCCCATATGCATGGGGGTATTGGGATAACGATTCAAAAGGTTTGATTGATTGATTACCTCTTTATATTTTCCCCAAATTTTAAATAAAGATGCTAAAGGTAGGGTAGACCCTCTCTCACTCAGACTCAGCCCCTCCCGAATCAAACTCAGCCCCTCCCGAATCAAAATCCTGGCTATGGCCCTGATGGTAACAGTACTCAGTGCTTGGGTAGCAGCAGATGGATTGGCTGCCTTAAACCCTACATTCAGTGCTTTGGTGGCTGCTGCCGGGTGGATTGCCTTAAACCCGCAAAGACCTCTTTGCTATTACCTGCAGCTCACACCAAGCCACCTCCACAGTGGTCTCGGTATCCAATCCCTTGTAGACAGTCTTGAAGGAGCCCCTGCCAATCTCAATATCGAACTTGAGGAAGCGCCCGTAGGGGGAGACTGCGACGGCTTTGGTCTCCAGCTCCTCGGTGTCTTCCTGCTGCTTGTTCCTCTCGTCCTGCTGGTCCCGGGCCGAGGAGGTCAGGCTCCCGGCTGTGCTGGTGGCAGGCAGCGGGACGGCCTCCTCCACCCCGTCCTCCTTGGCCGCCAGAAGCGGGGCTACCACTTCCTTGGCCACGACAGCCTCCTCCTCCTGGCCAGGTGGAGGCAAAGGAGGCGCAGGAGGCTGGGACAGTTGCAAGGCGGTGGGGGCCTGGGTGGCAGACTTGGCCTGGATGACAGACTCTGGGGGGGAGCCCAGCACTGGAGGGATGCTGCTGCTGCTGCCTCGGGCGGAGGAAGAAGAAGAGGCGGCAGCAGCGGCAGCGGTGATGGCCGCAACGGGAGGCGCCGCGGGCTGCAGCCTGGGCAGCTCCAAAGCGGTGGCGTTAGAGTCGCAAATGACGCTCCGGCGGAAGAAGCGGTGCTCGGTGGCGGCGGCTCCGCGGCTGTCTTTGTCCATGGTGTGGCGGCGGCGGCGGTATTCCTCGCCGCGGCCTTCGGGGCTGTCGGGATCCCCGGTGGAAGTCGCAGTTGCCGTGGCAGTTGCCGAAGAAGAGGAGGAGGAAGAGGAGGACACGGCCATCGTGGAGGTGGTGGCGGTGGCCGCCGTCCCGAGCTTCTCCCCAACGGAGCTGTCCGAGCTGGAGCCGTTCTTGGGCGGAGGAAGAGGAGGCGCCAAGAAACCATTCTCCGACATGATGGGGAGGGGGAAAAGGGAAGGGAGGAAGCGAGCCTCAATGGGCTGCCGGCTCTAAAGGAGGCTTCCCCCTCAAGGCCGAGAGGAAGGGCAGCAGCAGCAAAGGCGGAGGAGGCTGCTGCTGGAGGAGGAGATGAGGAGGAGGAAGGAGGAGGCGAGAAGGGGCTCCCCAAGGCTCAGCGCCCGCATCCATCATCCTGGTGCAGCGAAGGGCCGGGAAGCGAGGCCGACATGGAGCAGGAGACGGGCCAAGGCCGGAGAGAGGAGGGAAGGAGGGAGGGAGAGGAGGCGGGGAAGGAAGAGCCTGCGGCAGGCAGGCAAGCAGGCCCCGGCCTCTAAGGCAGGCCAGGGAGGAGTGAGGCCTTCTCCTTCCTTCCTTCCTCCCTCACAACCAGTCAGTGAGTGGATTCCCGCCGCTGAGGGAAGGCGACCAACGACGACGAGCTCTCCGCTTCCCCGAGTCGTTCGTTCACACAACCGACGACGACGACGCCTCTCACTCGAAGGAGGCCGCTTCCTCAGAATGACTGGCGGCCAAGGGAAGGGGGGGAAAGAGGCCGGCGAAGTCCCTCAGAGAGAGAGAAAGAGGTAGTCTATCTCTCCCTCTTCCTCGGCCTTCACCAAGTCCCTCAGAGTCAAGATGCAGTGGGAGAAGGCCTCTCTCCCTCACGAGAATGGAAGGGAAGGACGGAAACAATAACACGCTCTCTCGTTTTTCTCCCCTCAGCTTCCTTCCTTCCTTCCTTCCTTCCTTCCTTCCTCCCTCCCTCAGTCAGTTGCCGCCTTCTTCCGTCGATGCTGGGACTCGACGACGACGCCTCTTTTCACTCTGAGGGGAGGGAGGAAAAAAAAGAAGGGGAAAAAAGGAGGCCGCTCCCCGCCTCGAGAATATGGTAAAAGTGACGAAGACTCGGCTTTCAATCCCTTTCTCTTCTCCTCTCCCGCCTTCCTCGCGCCTGAGGCCAAGGCGGAACCGGGCCTCTCTCTCTCTCTTTCCTGCCGCCTCAGCCCGGGGCGAACGCGCCGCGCTAAATGGCGACTCTTGTGTGTGCTCGGAAACCAACACTCCCCTTCCTCGCGCGCGGAGACGCACCACCCTCCCCCCCGCGCGCGCGCACGCACACGCTCGCACGCGCTCGCTCTCTTCTACAACCAGCCAGCCAGAGAGAGAGAGAGACAGAGACACCTTCCGAGGCCACGCCCCCCTCCTCTTTCCCCACCCCCCCGTCCGCGCCTGCGCCAACACCAACTCCCTTCGCGGTGGATTGTGGGGAATGAAGTTCCAAACGCGCCCGAGTTGAAGGCGCCGCAAGCCAAGCGCGGACTACGAGTCCCGTGGTGCATTGCGAGGGCGGCAGGGACTTAAAGGCGCACTAATGAAACGGGAGGTGGGAAGTGTAGTTTCCCTTTCCTCACAGCCTTATATCAAGGCAGAACATCCCACACTATCTTGAGTGTGGATTTAGATAACCCGGTTCAAAGCAGATATTGTGGGATTTTGTTTGTTTGTTTACAGCAGGCCTGGGCAAACTTGGGCCCTCCAGGTGTTTTGGATTTCAACTCCCACAATTCCTCGCAGCCTCAAGCCCCTTCTAGGCCTGGGCAAACTTGGGCCCTCCAGGTGTTTTGGACTTCAACTCCCACAATTCCTCACAGCCTCAAGCCCCTTCTAGGCCTGGGCAAACTTGGGCCCTCCAGGTGTTTTGGACTTCAACTCCCACAATTCCTCACAGCCTCAAGCCCCTTCTAGGCCTGGGCAAACTTGGGCCCTCCAGGTGTTTTGGACTTCAACTCCCACAATTCCTCACAGCCTCAAGCCCCTTCTAGGCCCGGGCAAACTTGGGCCCTCCAGGTGTTTTGGACTTCAACTCCCACAATTCCTCACAGCCTCAAGCCCCTTCTAGGCCCGGGCAAACTTGGGCCCTCCAGGTGTTTTGGACTTCAACTCCCACAATTCCTCGCAGCCTCAAGCCCCTTCTAGGCCCGAGCAAACTTGGGCCCTCCAGGTGTTTTGGACTTCAACTCCCACAATTCCTCACAGCCTCAAGCCCCTTCATTTGGACTTCAACTCCCACAATTCCTCACAGCCTCAAGCCCCTTCTAGGCCTGGGCAAACCTGGGCCCTCCAGGTGTTTTGGATTTCAACTCCCACAATTCCTCGCAGCCTCAAGCCACTTCTAGGCCTGGGCAAACTTGGGCCCTCCAAGTGTTTTGGACTTCAACTCCCACAATTCCTCACAGCCTCAAGCCCCTTCCAGGCCCGGGCAAACTTGGGCCCTCCAGGTGTTTTGGACTTCAACTCCCACAATTCCTCACAGCCTCAAGCCCCTTCTAGGCCCGGGCAAACTTGGGCCCTCCTGGTGTTTTGGACTTCAACTCCCACAATTCCTCACAGCCTCAAGCCCCTTCATTTGGACTTCAACTCCCCCAATTCCTCACAGCCTCAAGCCCCTTCTAGGCCTGGGCAAACCTGGGCCCTCCTGGTGTTTTGGACTTCAACTCCCACAATTCCTCACAGCCTCAAGCCCCTTCTAGGCCTGGGCAAACCTGGGCCCTCCTGGTGTTTTGGACTTCAACTCCCACAATTCCTCACAGCCTCAAGCCCCTTCCTTTGGACTTCAACTCCCACAATTCCTCACAGCCTCAAGCCCCTTCTAGGCCTGGGCAAACTTGGGCCCTCCTGGTGTTTTGAACGTCAACTCTCACAATTCCTCACAGCCTCAAGCCTTTGGAAGGGGCTTGAGGCTGTGAGGAATTGTGAGAGTTGACGTTCAAAACACCTGGAGGGCCCAAGTTTGCCCAAGCCTGGTTTACAGTATTTACAGTATTTCTAGCCCGACTTTCTCAGCCCTAAGGCAGACATGCAAAATGAATCTGAGAACCCCACCTCATCCAAGATGAACTCTACAGGCCAGTGGATAGTCCACCCCAGACACCAGAAGAGCTGCAAGACCGAGAATAAGCCACGAGAGTAAAGACAAAGATCCACCCAGAGGAAAAGTGTTCTTGCCATATATCAAGGGGAATCACTGACCACATGAGAAAGCTGATGAGGAAACACAACCTACCAACGATCTACAGACCCACTAAGAAAATCCAATAAATGCTACGTTCGACAAAGGAGTCTACCATATACCATGCAGCTGTGGACAAGTCTACATAGGGACCACCAAACGCAGCAGCATTGCCCAAACACGAATCAAGGAACATGAAAGGCACTGCAGACTACTTCAACAGAGAAGTCAACCATAGCAGAGCCCCTGATGAACCAACCTGGACACAGCATATTATATGAAAACACAGAAATGCTGGACCACTCTAACAACTACCATGTCAGACCACACAGAGAAGCCATCGAAATCCATAAGCATGTGGACAATTTCAACAGAAAGGAGGAAACGATGAAAATGAACAAAATATGGCAACCAGTATTTTAAAAACTCTAAAATTAGGACTTTAAATAAAGGCAGGGGTGCCCCAGACAAGAAACAATCTGGGACAGCTAATCAGCTCTCAACAAAGGATGCCCCAGGCAGTAAGACGTCATACCTTGAAAACTGCTAGGTCATTAAATGCTAATCATGGTAGCCAGTTGAAACATTCACACCTAGCTCCAACAGACAAGTGTTCCTCTTCCCACCCTAGACATTCCACAGATATATGTATAAACCCTATTTTCCTAGTTTCCAGGAGACCTCACAACCTCTGAAGATGCCTGCCATAGATGTGGGCAAAATGTAAGGAGAGAATGCTTCTGGAACATGGCCATACAGCCCCCCAGTGATTCTGGCCATGAAAGCCTTCAACATCACATGGGCCTTGGAGATTTTTCAGTCAGCCCATTAAGTTTACCTCATGCTGAGATTCTTGGACCTTATCACACTAGAGCAGTGTTTCCCAACCTTTTTTGAGCCGCGGCACACTTTTTACATTTACAAAATCCTGGGGCACACCACCAACCAAAATGACATAAAATGATACTCTAACATAGTAATACATATAGTTAATATGTTTTAAAATGTATTTATACACTCAGTGTGAAACCTGAGCCTGTTTCGATGAACACAACATATATATATATGACTTCCTCTCACATACTTTTATACATGGCCATCATGTCTTCTCTCAGCCTTCTCTTCTTCAGGCTAAACATGCCCAGCTCTTCAAGCTGCTCCTCATAGGGTTTGTTCTCCAGACCCTTGTGAAATTTCACCCTGAGTGAAACTTGTTTCCAGTTAACTATGGGTGTCATGAAGCTGTTGTAAACAGTTCCTTTGGGGGGGGACGGACTCTTGAAAAATCCAGTAAAATAGTAAAAAAAAACAAACGTTTCCAAGCGGAGAGGCTCAATTTGTTTCTTGGAAACCTGTGAATGCTTCAGCCTCCCGATGCTCCCAGGTTTGCTCACTGCCCAATTCACCGACGTGGAGCTTCTGGCTGTGTTCTCGCGAGAAATCCAAACCAACGCGAAAACGCAGACTCAATCACTTCCACCCAGTGCTCTCCTTTTGCGGAGGGAGGAGGGAGGCAGCAAAAGCGGCCACAAAAATCTATGAAACGTATCGGGAGGCTGAAGCAGCCCTGAGCGGGAGCTGGAGCCATGCTGAGTCGAGGCTCCTGAAGGCTTCCTCAAGGCGGGCCTGGCCCTGGCATTCGGTGGAGCCCTTCCTTTGCCTCGGGGAGGATCTTTGGGGAGGGAAATAGGGAGAAAGAGCTGCTAGGAGGGGGAAGAGTGCCAATTTTCCATGGCACACCTGATGATCGCTCACGGCACACTAGTGTGCCCCGGCACACTGGTTGGGAAACACTGCACTAGAGAATGAATCCACTTTAAATCTTGTTGCTGCCTCCTGAAGAATTCTGGGGTTTGTACTTTAGGGAGGAGCCTTTAACAGCCTCACTAAACTACAAACACCAGAATTCTACAGGAGGCAGAAATCGGATTTGAAGTGGATTCATTCTCTAGTGTTATTAACACCTTCCTTTATATCAGGCATGGGCAAACTTGGCTCCTTCATGTGTTTTGGACTTGAAAGAAAAATGGTACAAAATGATGTACAGTATCAATGGTACGTAACTCCATAGAAACTGGCAAAATGTTATTCTAATTTACATGATAAATGTTGGAAATGTGAGGGCCACAAAGGTTCCCTTTTTTCACACGTGATGGACTTGTATAATAGCTAAAAACTTTTGGAAAGAAATTCGAGAAACAATTCAGAAGATGTTAGACATAAACTTGCAGTTAAAACTTATTACTTTTTATTGGGAATTTTAGAAATTGACAAAAATTAAAAACGTCTATTCAATTACTTAGTAACGGCAACTAGAATAACATACGCCCAACATTGGTGAATAAAAGAAACACCTACAAAAGAAGAATGAATATTGGAAAAAAGTATTACCCATTTATAATACGAAAGAGGGGAGAGCAATATTGTAAAAAAATTAAGAAAGGACTATTAAGACCACAGAAGAGAAAATTGGAAGTCTTTTTTCCTTTGCTATATGCTTTCCTCCCCCAACTCCCTAGAAATCTGAATTTATAATTTTGTAGTTTAGTTTTCGTTTTTCCTTTTCAATAATCAATTACTGTTAGTGCACTAATGTTAGTACTTCCCTATCCTCACACCTCTCAAGGCCCCATTTTCTATTTTTTTTAGCTATTGTAAATAGTTTTGAATTAATTAAAAGAACATTTTTAAAGACCACTTTTAAAAAGGTGATTTTATTGGAGCACATTTTGGAGCATATAAGATGTGTCTTGTCTTAGAAGATGTCAGTGAAACTCAGCTAGGAGGGAATGAAGTTTTACAACAATCTTTTGTTTATTTTTACGCATTAAAAATATAAGTTGCAGTGCCTGGAATTTGTTAGCAGTCTCCCATCCAAGTACTAACCATAGCTGACCCTGCTTAGCTTTCAAGATCAGGAAGGATCTGGTGTCTTTAGAGCAGTGGTTCTCAACCTTCCTAATGCCACGGCCCCTTAATATAGTTCCTTACGTTGTGGTGAGCCCCAAATATAAAATTATTTTCATTGCTACTTCGTAACTGTAATTTTGCTACTGTTATGAATCGTAATTTAAATATCTGATATGTAGGATGTATTTTCATTCACTGGACCAAATTTGGCACAAATACCCGATACGCCCAAATTTGAATACTGGTGGGGTGGGGGTAGGGACTGATTTCGTCATTTGGGAGTTGTAGTTGCTGGGATTTCTAGTTCACCTACAATCAAAGAGCATTCTGAACTCCACTAACAATGGAATGGAATCAAACTTGCCACACAAAACTCCCACGACCAAGAGGAGATACTGGAAGGGTTTGGTGGGCCTTGACCTTGAGTTTTGGAGATGTAGTTCACCTACATCCAGACAGCACTGTGGACTCAAACTTGGCACGAATATTCAATATGCCCAAATGGTGGAATTTGGGGAAAATAGACTTTGTTGTAGTTGCTGGGATAGTTCACCTACAATCAACAAGCATTCTGAACCCCACCAACAAGAGAATTGGGCCAAACTTCCCATACAGAATCTCCATGTCTTGAAGGCACTCGCTGGCATGAGCCTTCCTCCAACCTCACACGCTCTCCCTTGCCCATACATGAGCACCACGCTGCCATGCGCTGAGCACACTTGTTCTCTCCTTGGAGTCTCAGAAACAGTCTTCTCTCCTTAGCTGAGAGGCCAGCCAATCACAGCGGAGGAGGGCTTTTGTTGGGAGGATTCGTAGTCTGTTTCCAAAAAGGAAGAGAAGGACAGGCATAGAGATCTTCAGTCTTCTCTGCCAAAGAGGTTCCTAAGACCATTATAAATATAGGTTTTCTGATGGTCTTTGGTGACCCCTCTGAAACCCCCTTGCGACCCCCAGGTTGAGAAACACTTTTTTTAGAGTAATTAGACATTTTAAAGTTATTGAACTTGTTGGTAAAGTTTTACATAGCACTTCATGTGAATATTATTTGTTCTATATTTTTATGCACCATAGTTTAAATGGTATGTGTTCAAGAGGTTTTGTTGTTGTTACTGTTGTTGATTTTGATTTCTTCAAAAGGCCATTTAGGACCTGAAATAAGGTTTAGAAAAGAGAATAAATTGTCTTCAAAATTTAGGTTTAAATGTAGTCAGTTGGAGAGGAGCAGAGTGCAGTAGAGGCCTTGGCAGGCCATAGGTTGCACTTTATACATTTCTGGCCTCACTAAAATCAAATTGTTAATATTGTGTATTTGGGTTAAATCTGTGTCTTGAAGTATATTTAAATTTGAATTAATTCTTCTGAGAACTGAGGCTGTTATTCATCCAAAATAAATTACGTTCACATTTATTTCAACTATCCAGTCTGTGAATTCATCGCAAATGATCCTGAGGTAAGTCACAAGTTTGACAAAAAAATAATGCAACTGAAGGATACAGCAGACCAAGTGGAATGAGCTGACAATACTAGCATCTATTTGGAACGCTGTGAAAGGAAAGAGGGGAAAACCAGGGATTGTCAAACAGTGTGTGCAATGTTTATCTAAACCACGTCCCCTTTTTTCTATTCAGTAATGCTTCATTTTCCTGACAAGACCAGTCTCATGAAATCAAGGAAATCGCAGGAGTTTTATCAATATGAAAATAAGGCTCTTGCTTTGTATATCGTACAAGGAGCCAAATTTAAATCAGTTCTTATTTTAAATATGTATTGAATTTCCTTTATTTTAAGCAGCAATGCAGTGTTTGTTATAGCTTTCAAAACAATAGCTTGCTTAAGATCTGGAAACTCTGCTTCCAACAGAAAGAACTCTGAAGTCAGCCTGTGTGCTTCCGCAGAATACAAATGACTGTCAGGGTATTGAAGAGAGGAAAAAACCCAGCAACACCCTGGACTCTGTACACAAGGGAGCCCGATTGATTCTTCTTTATATATCTATTGATTAGAACTTGCTTCACATTAGTAGTCCTCTGCCTATAAGAGCACAGCGGGCATTTAATAAGAAAACAAGTACTTAAAATCCATCTGTACTCAGCACCTGTATGCACCGAAACAGAGCAGTCTCCTCAGGACACTCATGAGGATAAACTAGTTCCCTTTTCCCATTATTCATCAGAATAATTCCTTGTATTTCAAGTTACCCGTACAAATCAGGAAACTACTTCAATAGCTTTTGTTGTTTTATTCATCTTTTAAAAGCAGCAGCAACTGTGTATAACAGGGCATATTTATTTAACAAAAAAACCCACACCAATTATTAGCCTGAATTGGATCAATTGCACCTGTTAACCTACGAAGTTACAATTGATGTAATTGATTTACTGTATTTGAAACTATGGAATAGGTTTAGTGCTAGAATGAACAAAGTGCACACCTCTGGAAGATACAGTGGAACTTCTACTTAAGAGCATCCTAATTTAAGAGCATTTTGAGTTAAGAGCCATTAATTAGCCCAGGTTTCACTTTGGCATACAAGTAGCATTTTGATTTAAGTGCTAGGACTCGAGGGTGCACTTGCGCCAGAGTACAGGGCTTTAGGACTTCAAGGGAGCAGCCTCCATGCCTCATGCTTCAAATGCTTCCCTGCCACAAGTTTGTGCTTATATCATTTGAAAGTTTATCTTTTTATTGTTCCATGTGAATTAGCATTTATACATTATTTGTTATTTATAAAGTACATTTTCTGATTTTAAAACACATAACAAAAATGAGGGGATTTGGGGGCTGGAACGGATTAATAGCATTTCAATGGAGAGAGTCACCTCAAGATAAGAGTGATTTGAGTTAAGAGCTCAGTCACCAAACAATGTGAACTCTTAAGTCAAGGCATCACTGTATAGTACTTATGGAGCATATGGATTTCTGAGTTTTCATGTTGTAGAAGAATTGCAATAAAATAATGACTGGTCTTTTTGTTAGGAAAAACTACCCAGAAATTGCAGAGCACCCAAAATACAAACAGGATACTAAAAGTTGAGCAATCCGCTCACAGAAAGCAGAGCACCATTAGTTGTGGCTGTAAAGAATTTAGAGCTTAGGCAGGCATCTCTCCTGACACACAAGCTGTCTCACGCAGACTCAGACTACGGAATCTACCTCAGGCAATAAGGAGAAAGAAATCAGGCCCTTACACTGGGGGAATTCCCAACATCTCTATGGAGAGTTTCTTTGGCTACTCTCTCCAAGGATCTCTCTGCCCACAATATCTCATTTTTAAAAATAAAACATTTTGACACGACCAGATTTGTGGAAAGCATAGTTTGGTTATTCTGTGCATTTAGCACTTCTCTTCCAAACCCTGCAACATGGCATTGATTAAAGCTGTGACTCTTGCCACCAAGCAACTTCAATGCAGGAAAGACAGCAAAAGGCTAATTACTGTATTGAGGATGATCACGAAAGCTAGGAGATGCTGAAGCAGTCTTCTACTGGGAAGGGAATTATTTCATCCCTTGCTCTCTCCCTTACTGAGTTAGTACACATTACTTTTTCTGCTTTAGCCTCAGTTTACAGCAGTTGAAGTAAGCTGAGGACAACAGGAAAGAAATATAACAATTGCAGGAGCTGTTGAAGTAAGCTGAGGACAATGGGAAGAGAGTGGGGCATTTGAGCAGCCGAAAAAGTGGGACGACAGAGAATGAATTAGGACCATCCCTGACAAATCTAGATAGTTGAAGGATATGCTTTTCACACAAGGTAGGTAAACATTCAAGAATGCCAGCCTGTAGCAGATCTTCGAAAAGTTTCACATAGACATCTTTCCTGACTGTACTTGGCAATGGGACTAAAACGGAGACCTTTGCCCTACAAACCATGTTCTCTCCCACTGAGCTACTTCCCTTATTGAAGGAACAAAATGGGTATTAGAATGCAACCTGGAAGCGAAAATGCTGAGTGTGATGCAGGAACACCTTTCTATTGACTTAGAAAAAAATCTGCTCAAATGGATGTTGTCATTATTTATTTAATCCTTCATGTACATTGTGTGAAATAAATATGTAGGACTCCTAAAGGCTGCCACAATAGTCCTCAGATGCTCTTAAATCCAAAAATGACTGTGCAGTTGTACTCTTCATTATTCAAAAAGAAGATGTACTACTGAGTTCTCCAGGTAACCAGTGTATAGTGATGAAGCTGACAATTTGGAGCACTACTACACAGTGGAGTCCCTGGAGGCGCAGTGGGTTAAACTGCTGAGCTGTTGAACTTGCTGACCAAAACATTAGCGGTTTGAATCTGGGAAGTGGGGTGAGCTCCCACTGTTAGCCCCAGCTTCTGCCAACCTATCAGTTTGAAAACATGCAAACGTGAGTAAATCAATAGGTACCACATCTGCAGGAAGGTAATGGTGCTCTATGCAGTCATGCTGGCCACATGACCTAGGAGGCGTCTACGGACAATGCTGGCTCTTCGGCTTAGAAATGGAGATGAGCACCACCCCCCAGAATCAGACATGACAAATGAAATGACAAATGTCAAGGGGGAACCTTTACCTTTACCTTTAGTACATTTTGGGGAATGGTCTTGCCATAGGCATCTTTCACATAAGAATTTCAAGCACTGTGGTACAGGTAACTGCTTATTTCTCTCAAGTATTTAATTGCATCAAAAGCTGAGAAACCATGTATGGCATGGTAAATCTGGGTCTGTTTCTACATAATATACAAAATGGCTATGAATATGCCATCTGTTTTAACAGAGAAGATTTAGAGGTGACATGATAATCATATTTAAATATTTGGAGAGATATCATGATTGTAGAAGAAGACGAAAAAGCTTGGTTTCTGCTGTTCCAAAGAGTTGAATAAGAACACAGACCATTGTTTTCAAACAGCAAGAAATTCCACCAGAACTTCCGGATGGTAACAGTGGAATAGACTGTTAATAATAACATCATAATAATAATAATACATCATTCATATTTATTTATTTATAATTCAAACTTTTATATCGCCACTCCCCAGAGGCTCGGAGCGGTTTACAGAGCGGTATTCCATTCTATCTCCCGGAGGGGCCTTAGAGCGGATTACAACATACGCAGATAGGCAAACATTCAATGCCTTTAATACATTAAATAACAATGACATACAAATACACAGAACAAAGATAAAGGTTTCCCCTTTCATCTCCAGCTTCTGGAGGCGGTGCTCAATCTGGCCATGGGGAGGTGCTCTTTTTCCATTTGCAGATCCCAAGGGCATAATTCTAACATAACTGAGCTACAGACAGCTTCAACCATTATCATGTTTTCTTAAAAGTAACTTACCAAGCTATGTATTGCCGCAACTGGTTGATGCAGAGAACCTTATCAACTTCTTCTGCAGCTAAACCCAACCTTGCCAGCAAGTGAAAACTCAAGAAGTCATTTCTGTTTCTTCCAACCCCAAAGACATTCCTGCAATATTATGTTTTAGTGATACAAAAGAACTTGCATCAGCATGGTTGTGACCTGAAAATGTGCATGCTGATATTATGACTATCGACTCAATTAGAAGGAGTCCTACTGAGCTCAATGTAATGTATTTCAAACTATTATACAGAAGATTGCTGCATAATAGTTTGTAAGCAACACACATCTGAGGATGTGCTCCCAGAATGTCACTTGCAAAAAATTTATGAATGAAATCTCCCAACCCGCAAAAGAAGGAAACAGGGGACCTTTGCTAATCTTTTTCACTGCAGTCTTCTGTGTTCCGGTTGGCTGGAAGGATAATCTGGAACAGCTTTATTAGCCCTAGCCCACAGGCACAATTTAGATCTTGTGATATCTGGTAAGTCTAAAAACAGATCCTTAAATCTTTGCTTTACTTATGGGAAATCTGGGTGAAATAAATATTCGCAGCTCTACCACTCTCCAGGAAATACTTGAGACTTGGAACTACTCTTAAAACAGAGTTTGGTGTGAATAAGGTACACAGAAGGAGGTTTGTAGTCTGTGGGTTTGGTATTTCTAAAGGTATTAGCAAAAAAAGCCTCAAATTGCTAAGATTCACATAGAAACTGGAAAGGGAAACTTAGAATAGCAATGCCAGTGAGTGCAAAACACAAGACACTGTAGCTAATGTGATTGTTTTACAGCTTGAGAATCTATTTTGTAATTTAGTACAATAATGCTCTGTTCGCGCAGGACAGTTTTTAAGTATGCCTGTCTCAATCAGTATTATCCACACACATTAGCTAAGCAGCAATTATGCACATGAACAATAGTTCTGCAAGGAGGCTAGAGACATCTACTACTACTACTACTACTAACAATAATAATAATAATAATAATAATAATTGACAACATCAATTCTCAATTTCCAGAGTTCTCTGAGTGAAACCATCATAAAAATGTGTTCAAAAGGTTAAACACAGGTAAGTATTTATAGTTGTAAAGCTCTCTAGAGAATTCCAGTTTAAACTCTCTTTATTGATATAAAGGTAGCCATCTCTTCTCGTTTCCACTTCCCAATCTCTTCCAAGGCATTAATCTGCTGATATGCAAGAACAGATCATAATACAGAGCATGTACATCTATTTAAATTATGTGGAATAGGTAGAAATAACTGCTGGTATGTGTCTTCCAGTTGTTTCTAACTTGTGACAAACTTGCGGTGACCTTATGATAGAATTTTCTTGGGAAGACTGTTGAGAGGAGGGTGGCATTTGCCTTCCTCTAAGGCAGTGGTTCTCAACCTGTGGGTCTCCAGGTGTTTTGGCCTACAACTCCCAGAAATCCCAGCCAGTTTACCAGCTATTAGGATTTCTGGGAGTTGAAGGCCAAAACATCTGGGGACCCACAGGTTGAGAACCACTGCTCTAAGGCTGAAAGTGTATGACTTGCTCAAAGTCATCCAATGGTTTTCCAAGGCAAAGCAAGAATTTAAACCCTGGTCTTCCAGTATCTTGGTCCAACTCTCAAGCCACTACAACAGTGGTTCTCAACCTGTGGGTCCCCAGATGTTTTGGCCTTCAACTCTCATAAATCCTAACAGTTCGTAAACTGGCTGAGATTTCTGAGAGTTGTAGGTCAAAACACCTGGGGACCCACAGGTTGAGAACCACTGCACTAGTGGCTCTCAACATGCTAGCTCTCAATACAAAACTTATCTAGGAGCCCTTCCACACAGGCCCTATATCCCAGGATTGATCCCAAGTTTTCTGCTTTAGATTTGATTATATAAGTCCCCACTACCAGATAACCTGGGATAAATAGAAAACCTGGGTTGAAATCCTGGGATATAGGGCCTGTCTAGAAGGTCCCCAAGATAAATTGCATCTATTTATTTATTTACTACATTTCTATACAGCCCTTCTCAGCCCTAGGGCGACTCAGGGCAGTTTACAAAATGGCACAATTTAATGCCATAGTGATATAAAAACAGATTAAAAGCATATAACATTCATACAAATTCCATTAATAACAAAATCAATAAAACATAAATCCGCCGTATCTCATTTCCAGAATCATTGTCCGATTGCAATTATATATGTATATGTATTATGCACCTACAACATACCTTATTGTATAAAATGGCAAAGGCAGCAAGTTCTTCTTCATTTCCTTTATATGTCAGCTAATAATTGCAACTTGGATAGTGTACAGAATCCTCATGTCCATTCATGCTTCTGGCGTTTTTGTCTGCTGGCAGAATATTGTGGAATCATGGGTGTGGGCTGGAACCAGCATTTTTCTCTATATTTTTATACAATACAAGTATCTCAGTGGGATGTCTGACCTATTTTTATTTTATTTTATTATTTTTATTGGAATCTCCCACTATAATTTAAATTTTCTGTCAAGGTTTGTGATGCTGTGAAACAAACCTAGGTAAGACAATAAATGAACGCATAGGAAACACAGGTGTTTGATGGCTTTATACTCAGTTTTGTTAGTGCTGTTGTTAGATATGGCCCTTCCTAGTTTTCTGGTTTAGCAAAGTTTCTCATTAGCCAAATTGTCTCTCAGGAGACCATGTTAGGAATTCAAATTCTAATGTATGTCAACCAACCATTTTTCTCAATCTTATTTTTATTCATTGACATTTCCATTTCCTGTGCTCTGTCTAAAGATCATAGGGAAGGATAGGATACCATAAAATCAACCTGTCCAATTTAAACAACTTAGGGATAGACAACTTGTAAACCTCTAGATGTTGAATTTGCATCTCCCCCTATGTCATAAGTTTCCTACCCTTGCTTTAGCTTACAATTAGAGATGTCTCAAACATTTCTCTGTATTTTTTTGCATTTCCTTTCACTAAAATGAACAGATGCTGAAAGTGTTCAAAGCCTTGCAACAGATGCTTCCATTCCAACATTCAATTGGATCCTGAATATTCCATACTTCCTTGTTTGTTGCTAGGTATAGCAGATTTTTTTGCAATGATCACAATCTGTATGTTACGCACATCTCTTGCTTAAGGTGTACTTCAGTTGAGATATAGGAGTGACGTCTTGCTATGCCCTTGCTATCCTCTTCCATAAACTCAAGAACTCCCCTCATACTCTCCTCCCTCGGTATCTGCATTCCTAATCTTGCACAATATTTCTATTTCCAGTGTCCAATTTTCTACATTTTAAATTTTTTGATGCAGTGAAAAGCCATATAAGGCTATGTCACATTAGAACTCAACCTTCCAAAACAATCTAGCTCAAAAACAGACCAATTTGCAGACATCAACATGAAGATAAGCATTACCATATTTATAGTTTCCAAAGTGAGGACCATTGAAAATTTAGCAATCCTAAATTTGTCTGATTGTCCTAGGAAGGTTCTGAGTGCGTACCTTAACCCAGGACCTACTGTGTATACTCGAGTATAAGCCAGGTTTTACAGCCCTTTTTTAGGCTGAAAAAGCCCCCTTCGGCTTATTACTCGAGTCAATATTATTTATTATTTTACTCTGTTATTATTAATACATTTATTATTGTACTCTATTATTATTACATTTACATTATTTTACTGTATTATGATTTTATTACATTTATTATTTTACTCTATTATTACATTTTTCTTTTTCTTTATTTATTATTGTTATTACATTTATTTTTTACTCTATTTCTATTGTTATTATTACATTTATTATTTTGCTATATTATTATTACATTCATTTTTTATTCTCTTTATTATTATTGGAAGGATACATAAGCAAATTTACATTGAACAAAGTTAGAATAATGGTTTAATCAGAGTTGGACAGTTTTATCTTAAATTACAGTTTTATGTAAATACTCAAAAGCATTTAACCTACTGATAGTACGTCTCTCTTGCTTTAACCTACTGATGCCTCAATTAATGTAATTATATAGGTATCTATTTTTATTTTTGAACTTTACTAATAGCTGCTGCATTTCCCACCCTCGGCATATACTCGAATCAATTTGATTTCCAGTTTTTTGTGGTAAAATTAGGTACCTCAGCTTATATTTGGGTTGGGTTATATTAGAGTATATACAGTAATTTTAGTATAGTTCAGAAACAACCATTTATTTTGCAAAGTTTGAAACAAGAAAATCAAATAGATGAGATAAGCTAAGCAGAGTCGGCCTTAGTTATTACCTAGACAGAAGACGGCCAATGAAAGCTAGGTTTCATAAACTATACTTCAGAGAAAGGAACTGGCAAAGTTACGTCTGAGTATTCCTTGTTTAAGAAAACCCTATGAAATTCATTGGGTCACCATAAGGCAATGTAAACATTATGTTGTGAACTATGCTATCATAATTTCAAAACCTACAGTGGCTAGTGCTACACTTCTGAAAACATTTTGCTGCATTAAGCATTATACCTGATGTATTTGTTTCCTCTTTCAGAAAAAGTTAATCTGTTTCCCTTTTTGGATTTATTTTTGTTCCAACAGAAACAGGTGAAACAACAGCCCTTTTTCAAAAATATAGGGGGGTGGGGATGACTTCAAAGCGGGCGGAATAATGACTGCAGGTGTGCTACCTTAAAACAAAGCACTTAAAAACATTAAATGGACTTTTCACTGCAGACAATAATGGGATCAGTGACAAACCTGAAATCTGCTGTCACAATGCCTATTAAGTTAAGGGGCAGAATGAAGAAAGGATTAATATATTGTGTTCCATTTGTTACAAGGTTGAGTTTGGCTGCAGAAGGAGCTGACTGGGACATTCCTAGACCAGAATGTGGGGCGTGGCCACAAAGAAATGACACCTTTATCAGGTTCCTTTTAGTAGAAACTTCCCCTTCCCCAGTGGGAGGAACACTATAAAGCTCTGGAAGATGCTTTCATGGCCAAAAGTGGATTGATTGAATTCCACACTAAACAGGTACGGGTATATTAGCGCAGCCTTTCAAATGTTGCTGGACCACAATTTCCAGTATTCTTCAGCATTTTCTATGCTGAGTGTAGCTGCAGTCCAGCCACATCAGGAGAGCCAAAGCTTGCCCGGACCTGCTCCAGTTCACATGTCAACAGAACTGTGGGATTCTGGCAGAGACAAATAAATGTGAGTCAAAGAAAGGTTCAGATTCGTCCACACATTGCATCAAAGACATTTTTTTCAACATGGAAAGGAAATATATAAAAAGGTAAAGGTTCCCCCTTGACATTAAGTCTCGTCGTGTCTGACTGGCGGGTGGAGCTCATCTCAATTTCTAAGCTGAAGAGCCATCATTCTCCATAGACACCTCCAAGGGCATGTGGCCGGCATGACTGCATGGGGCACCATAACCTTCCCACCAAAGCAGTATCTATTGATCTACTCACATTTGCATGTTTTCGAAGCACTAGGTTGGCAGAAGCTAGGGCTAACAGCGAGAGCTCACCTTATTCCCTGGATTCAAACCACTGACCTTTCAGTCAGCAAGTTCAGCAGCTCAGTGATTTAACCCACTGCACCACCGGGAGCTCCAAGGAAATATATATAAAAATACATATTTCTTAGCAAGTTGATTGAGACAGGTAATACTCTACACTTTCTCAAGCCTACCTGTTTGTCCCCCAATGCATCTTCAGTCTCAGTTAATACAGTGACCATGAGTAGAATTCAACATTGGATGTTCAGTGAACAATTGTAGAATCCAGAGGAAGAAAAAGAGAGAGTAATTTCTCCTTACTAATCAAATACACACAATGCATTGAAAAATCTAGTCTAGGGAAGTAAATTTAGATTGAAAATTTTGCCTTTCCAATTAGGCCCAGGGAAAAAAAGCAAACAGCTACATCCTTATCTAGTTTATATGTTTTTCCACATTAATGACATCTACTGTTTAAATGTTATTTTACCAGATTTTTCTTTTATGGTTTATGACACCATACATATTGGATAAGGAACCACTGTGTGAGAAAATCTATGTTATGGCTTTGTAGCAGGCCCTGTAAAAATTATGATTGGATCATAAACAGGGATAGGAAATGCATGATCTTGCAGATATGCATCCCTCATTATTGACTATGGGAACTACCATCTATCAACATGAAGGACCTCATGTTCTCTGCCCATCTATCCCTGATGATCCTGAAACAGATTGCTTGACAGAAACTTTAATTTACACATAAATGGGTACACAGAACTAAAGTATCAGTTTTACTCGTTTTAGATACTATTTCCTCTGTAAATAGAGAAGTCCTACCCTCTTTACAGAAATTTGTTCTGAATTAGAATCAGATTCCATAGTCGGGTCTCTGACATGCCTACCATAGAGCTCTATATATCTTCTCTCCTTCCTTTTCCCTCCCTCTCTCCCCTTCCTTCTTTCCTCCATTCTCCCTCTTCCTTTCTTCCTCTTCCTTCCTTCCTTCCTTCCTTCCTTTCTCCCCTTCACCCTTTCCTTCTCCTTTTCATTCCTTTTCCCTCCCTCTCTCCCCCCTTCTTTCCTCCCTCCCTCCCTCTTCGTTCCTTCCTCTTCCATTCTTTCCTTCTCTCCTTCCTTTTCCCTCCCTCTCTCCCCTTCCTTCTTTCCTCCATTCTCCCTCTTCCTTCCTTCCTCCCTTCCTTTCTTTCTCCCCCTTCACCCTTTCCTTCTCCTTCTCTCCTTCCTTTTCCCTCCCTCTCCCCCCTTCCTTCTTTCCTCCATATATTATATATATTATATGGCTCTTACTGAAATAAATTTCCAAATATTTTGCTTTCATGGCTCTCTGAGTCAAAAATGTTCCTGACACCTGTTCTGAAGATTGAGGGAAGTCATGGTGCCTCTCTATTCTGCTTTGGTTAGACTTCACATAGAATACCGTGTCCGATTCTGGGCACCTACAGTTTAAAAGAGATATTGACAAGCTAGAAGCTGTCCAGAGGAGGACCAATAAAATGATTGAATCCCTATGAGGAGCACCTTATGACCTAGGTATGTTTAGCCTGCAGATGAGAAGGTTGACAGGAGACATGATCACCATGTATAAATATCTGAAATAATGTCATAAGGAAGAGGGAGCAGACTTGTTTTCTGCTGTCCTGGAGACTAGGACTTGGAGTAATGGGTTCAAATGACACAAAAGGAGATCCCACTTGAACATTAGGAAGAACTTCCTGATGGTAAGAGCTGTTTATTTATTCATTCATTCACCCTATTTATTTTCCGCCTTTCTCAACCCCGAAGGAGACTCAAGGCGGTTCAACAGTAGAACTCTCTGCCTCGGACTGTGGTGAAAACTCCTTCCTTGGAGGCTTCAAAACCGAGGCTGGATGGCCATCTTTTGGAGGTGTTTTGGTTGTGCTTTTCCTGCATGGCAGTGGGTTGGACTGGATGGCCCATGTGGTATCTTCAGATGCTATGATTCTAAGACCAAACCTGCTATAGTTATAGTAATACCATAAGCACATAGGATCAATGCAGGAAATGAGCACACAGGCTATGCATTTGTTGCAGATGTCACAGTCCAAACCAGCTTTGATAACTGAGACTCTGTCTCCATATTATTCATGGGGAAAGTTCATACCTTGGTTAAGTGCTAGCAAATGTTTTTTTTGTCACCAAAGCCACAGTACTCCCCAATGCACAGGTTTTTTTCTTCAAGCAAACTCGAGTGAAGTATCTAGGCCAAGGCCTTTTCCCGTACACAGGAGGTGACAAAAATTGTGCACGTATTTTTAAATAATTTAACTACACGCCTTTTTTTTGAGACCTTTGTTTTAGAAACAGGCTTATGGTTAGCCTCAATATTTCTATTAAAATATTCCTGTAATCAGACTACTTCTGCAATATCAGCAGAATTGCATTCAACCTGCCAGAGCTGAATTTCATTTTCTTCCTTGACATACATCAGAACTGATCTTACCCAATTGTTGCAACATGAAACCAATCTGATTGAAAGGAGAGTCAGACATCTAATGGTGATAACAGCATTACAGTTTTGTCCTGAGCTCGTGAAAATTAGGGTACTTGTTCAGACTAGAATTCCCAGAATCACTTGGCTTGTATGATGCTGGGAGCTGTGATCCAAACAAATGAGATTTTAAAAACTCTTATTTTGCCTTGCTTGATGGCAGCTGAACGTTTCCATATCAGTTTTCTCAACCTTCCTAATGCTGTGACCCCTTAATACAGTTCCTCATGTTGTGGTGACCTCCAACCATAAAATTATTTTCTTTGCTACTTCATAACTGTAATTTTGCTACTGTTATGAATAGTAATGTAAATATCTAATATGCTGGATGTATTTTCATTCATTGGACCAAATTTGGCACAAATACCTGCTATGCCCAAATCTGAATACTGGTGGGCTTGGGGGTGATAGATTTTGTCATTTGGGAATTGTAGTTGCTGGGATTTATAGTTCACCTACTATCAAAGAGCATTCTGAACTCCACCAACGATGGAATTGAACCAAACTTGGCACACAGAACTCCCATGACCAAGAGAAAATACTGGAAGGGTTTGGTGGGCACTGACCTTGAGTTTTGGAGTTGTACTTCACCTACATCCAGAGAACACTGTGGACTCAAACAATGATGGATCTGGACCAAACTCGGCATGGATACTCAATATGCCCAATTGTAAACACTGGTGGAGTTTGGGAGAAATAGTCCTTGACATTTGGGAGTTATAGTTGCTGGGATTTATAGTTCGCCTATGACTAAAGAGCCCTTTGAATCCCACCAATAGAATTGAGCCAAACTTCCCAAACAAAATCCCCATGACTAACAGAAAATACTGTATTTGCTGATGGTCTTTGGTGGCCCCTCTGACACCCCCTCATGACCCCCCCCCAGGAGTCTCGATCCCCAGATTGAGAAACACTGCTATATCAGCAGGATGTATGTACGAACCATTTAATACAAATCATAGTTGGAAGAAATATCACAAGAATCATCCAGTCGAACCCCAGTCTGCCATGAAGGAATACACAATCAAAGCACTCCTGGCAGATGGCCATCCCTTCTCAGTTTAAAACCCCCACGGAAGGAGGCTACACTGTCAGACAGCAGTGTGTTTCACTATCAAACAGCTCTTACAATTAGGAACTTCTTCCAAAAATTAAGTAGAATCTCTTTAATACTGTAAATAAATAAATAAATTTTCCCATGGTATCAATCCATTGCTCAGTGTCGTTTCTGAAGCAGAAAAAAGCTTGCCCCGTGCTCAACTAGACATCCTTTTAAATATCTCTTCTCTGGGATAAACATATTCTAAGCCACTCCTCCTAGGGCTCGGCTTCCAGACCTTTTACCATTTTGGTCACCCACCTCTGGACACATTCCAGTTTGTCAATATCCTTCTTGAATTCACTGCTTATGGGCATCTTCCAAGCTCTGATGCTTGAATGTTATCCAGAACTCTGCTAACACTATAAATAAACTTCGGCCATGTTCAAAGCTACACTTTTCAATATGTTTATTCAGAAGTGAGTCTCAGTGTAACTTGAGGGACATACATTTTAATAAACATACATAACCTCCAGCTGCAAAATGTGCTTAATTGCTTGTGTTGGTTGTTTCACAGGAAGGCATTTAGGAGGAAGTCACCCAAGTGAGGTAATCATGTGGATTTCATTTCCATAAAACTATTCTATGAAAATATCTGTTTGTATAGCAGTATTTGAGGCAGCCACATGATTAGGGCACTATCAAATAATATATGAGTAATAACAAAGGTAAATAGAAAGCGCTCTTTCACATTATATGAATTTCCCTTTGTAGCAATTGCTGTGTTTATAATATAATTTTGGAAGCAACTCTGTAGGGGAAGTTATAGATATATTCTGTACAGTATGCCTTCTGGGAATTGTTTCTTTTCTTTTTTGAGCACATCAAACACTACTTCTCTTTATAGTGAACTTGGGCATTTTTAAGTTTAACCTCTTTGTTTAACTTCATGGGTGATTCATTGTCAAAGTGTTTCTTGAAGCCATCTGGGCAACAATTCAGCTCTCCTCGTTCTCTTTTCCTCACAGATTATCCATATCACTACTGGCAGCTGAATAAAAACTATGACAGGTGAGTACAGTAAAGTGTACACCAGAGAGACAGCTAGCCTGATACATTGTATTAAGGAAAATAGATTAATTGAAAGTTATATTATATTAAGACATAGAGATGGGAATAATGCAATCATCCAGCTGCTGTTTGACTATATTTCTTAGCACTTCTCACCACTCTTGTGCTAGCAAGATCTTTGGGACTTGCATTCCCGCAATATAGGGATAGGGACCTGCATTCAGTCCCTGTATTTAAAAAGGCATTAAAATGTATTTGACAGTCAGGAAGACAAAGTGGTCTAGACCTGTTTGTCTTCTGCAGTCTAGATATACATCTACAATATAGAATTAATGCAGTTCGACATCACTTGGTCTGCTATGACTCAATGCTAAGTATTTTCTCTTCAGGTCAAAGTTGGGTAAGACTTTGGGCACTTCCAGACAGTGCCAAAATCTGTGTTTTAAAAGTGGGTTGACAAATCCTGGGACCTGACAGAAGGTCCACACACAGACCTATCAGTCTTGGGATTGGGTCCCCCACTGTCCCCATAGCCTTCTTTTGCTTTCCACTTGTGCTTCCCTTGAACCACCTGTGTGCCCGTTTGACAGCCCAGTCACCTGATCAGCTGTTTAGGGCTTTTAAAAAGTGCACATGCACTACACAGGGGGAAGGGAAGGGAAGCACGTGTTTGGTATGACTGCAGGGATATACAGTCATGCAAAGGTGCACATTTTTCAGACGGAATCGGGTTTTAAGTGCACCTTTTTAGCATATGCTTTTCAGTTGTTAACTTGATTCCTCTCCGTTCCTTCCTGTAGCAACCCAGTTCCCTTTCGTGCCTGGGGGGCAGGGGGCAGCACCGGGGGTCCCACTTGCATTAGGGCCAGCTGCAGTTGATGAGGACATGGAGGAAGGGGCTGATGAGTTAGCTGGGCCTTCCTCTCCCACAGAGAGCTTGGCCTGGGATAATGAATGGCCTGACGGCTATGATAGCTGGGAAGTTCAGGCTGACCCTGAGAGTGATGATTCTGATCATTATGAGAAACCAGGTGGTTTTGGGTCGCAGGAAAGGATCAGGGAAACAGTGGAGGATGAGTCCAGCAGGAGGGATTGGCACCGCAGCCTAGAGCGCCAGAGAAGCGCTAGATCCCGTAGCACAGATTGGCGCAGAAGCCTAGAGTGTCGGGGGCCTCACCAAGGGGATTAAGTATAGGATCCGTGGGAAAGGATCCTCAGTAGCTCGGCCACTTCTGTTCTAAGGGGAGTGAAGCGAGCGAAGTTCTACGGAGCCAAGTTGCCGGCTCGAGCCTTGCTAAGAAGTTCTTGGGCTTGTTCATGAACTTTGCCTTGTTCTTTGCCACGGACCAAGTCCTTGATCCGCAGTGTTTTTGCGGAGCTTTTGCCATGTTTGCCTTTGGATTTTACTTACGGACTCTTTACCTTTTTGATTGAACTTTTGATACTCTTATGGACAATTTACCCTTTCACCTGTTTTTTTATTATTCAATAAATAGTTAGCTGATTACCGTCTCTGTGTGTGTGATTAAGGGGCTGGGTCGAGACCCTGCATCGTGACACTTCCACACTTTGGCTAAACATAATTTAGCCACCTCCCCCCTCCTCAATTTTAACCCAGTTACTTCTGGGGTTTTAGCCATGTGTAGAAGGGCCCTTTATTCAAGTCACTTTTTTCAATTTTCGGCAACCTTAAAGTGAACCTATGATAAGATTTTCTGGGCAAGGTTTGTTCATAGCGGGGGTGCTTGTGCCTTCATCTGAGGATAGTGTGATGGACTAGCATACTCCTCCTGCTGCAATTATTTTCATCATATCCCTGCTGCCTCAATAGAGGTATAGCAATTATGCATGTCAGTATTGAGTGCTCAGCATCGGTGCTTGCCAGGTAACAGCATTAATCATTAAAGGTCTTGACAGCAAATATGATGATTTTTAAAAGATCATGTCAAATACTATAAGACTGTTTCACTCATCCCTGCAAGGCAAATACTCTGCCAAATACAGTACACACAACCAGCCAGAAATTATATCTTTATCCTGTTTCCTCTGCCAAGGAGATGAGAACAAAATTATGAGGTTGCCAGATAATCTCATATCCAGATCCAGATTTTGCTGAGACCGGTTTAGCTGAAGTTGCTTTTAAATAGTCTTTTAGGGCCTGAAAATTATTCCAACAGCAAAGGAAAACGCATAAGGAAACTTCAATTTGACTTCTTTGCACAACTCCATTCACCAGAATCACTTTGATCCTTTTTCAATTTATGTTTTGCTGCAGGATAATCTACCAAAAGATCTTTGCTGTTAATATCTTATCTCTTTTTATCTCTCCAGTCATTTCCTAAAGCTATTCTTGTTCACTTTATATTATAGAAACTCGGGAAGTGGGGAGGGTCAGCAGGTAGTAATTGTAGACTATGGCATAAGATATTATTTTGAAATTTGGCAGTGTAGATGTAGGTTTGAAGATATGAGATAGATGTGAAACTGTTTATTTTGATGGGAATTTAAATTTTGATTCTATCTGTTTGCTGGCCTCGTCTCACCCTCTTCCGTAATGTACTAATTTTCGATTTTGTCGGGTAAATTATCTTTGTCCTGCACTCTGGGATAAAATGGTATTGTAAAATGATGTCCCTTATATAAAATGGCAAAATCAAGGTTTTCTTTTGGATTCTTTAAGAATTTTTTTTCAAGTTGTAAGTGATGGAATTTATGGATATAGAATCCATGAGTACAAAAAACGACTGTAATTTTAAAAATGTATAATCAATCAGAAATCCTTTGTGATAGCAGAGCTAATCAAAACAGGTGCAGATTGTCTAACATTAATTCAGAGGTCTTTGTTCTTGTTGTTTCTCCTAGATAATTTCCTCCATCCTGCCTTATCATCTCCTTCCTTTAAACTAAAATTAAGAAAGCTGACTATTAAAACGGAAGTTCATCAGAGCGTGCTTTGTATGGGTTCTGATGAAGTCCTATTTTTTTTTGTGTAAATGATGCACCCAACTATTTCATTCTTTGTGTGAAAGTGGTTGGTGGCATAATTGCCTCAGATGCATTGGTTCCATGTGTCAGTTCCAATGAAGAAACAAATGTGGGACTAGGCCCACCACTCTTGCCAACAGTATGGTATTAACCATCGCAGAAGGTGTCATATTGTATGGCCCAAGTAAAACATCTGCTTTAGTTGTGGCCCTTAACAACTGCAATTTCCTGTTTGGAAATTAAGAGAGAAACCTTACCCAAGGGGCAGGCCCATAGCCAGGATTTTGATTCGGGGGGGGGGGGGGTGAGTCTGAGTGAGAGAGGGTCTACCCTACCAAACCTTTTGTATCGTTATCCCAATACCCCCATGCAAATGGGATATATTGAGCATGGTGATCAGATCATGATATCAATAAACATGACAGTTTAAATAATGTACCAGTAAGGCCTTCTCAGGGACCACCTTGAGAATTTGGGGGGGGGGGGGCTGAAGTCACTCAAGCCCCCCGGGCCTACATGCCTGCCAAGGGACTGTTCCCAGATCAGGTGAAATATGATTGCATTATTCCCATCTCTAGCTTTTAGCTGAAAGCAGATTTTTAAAGAATATTTTAATTGTATTGACTTAATGTTTTTAACTGTATGTAATTATTGGTTTTTATGTTCTAAGTGTATATGGAAGCATCTAATTGTTGCCGGCTGGAAGCCATCTTGAGTCCCCCTTCCTCCCCTGGGGGTTGAGAAAGGCGGGGTACAAATACCCGAAATAAATAAATAATAAAATAACGGATAGGGACCGGGCTTAGCACAGTGGGTTATATTACTAAGCTGTAGAAAATCCTGCCGATCAAAAGGTTGGCAATTCAATCCCAAGTCGGGGTGAGCACCCGCTGTCAGCCGCAGCTTCTGCTCACCTAGCAGATCGAAAACAGAAATGTGAGTAGACAAATAGGTACTGCTTTAAGCGGGGAGGTAATAGAAGGCCCCCATAAAGACATGGCAGCAATTTGATCAGGAGGACTTCTACAGACGACAAAGCTCCTCAGCATGGAAGATGGAGTGACATCATCCCCCGGTGTGGCCCGAGTCGAGCACAGTCTCCAGATGCCAGAAAAAGATGGGAAAGCCTTTATCTCTGTTTATGTATTGTCTGCCCTTGTTAATTGTATAACAGCATTGAATGTTTGCCGTATATGTGTTCTGTAATCTGCCCTGAGTCCCCTCGGGGAGATAGAGCGGAATATAAATAAATAATATTTTGGGTTGTTGTAAGTTTTTCAAGCTTTATTGCCATGTTCCAGAAGCATTCTGTCCTGACGTCTCGCCTGCATCTATGGTATATCTATTATATAAATGGGTTCACGTCATGTGATGTATACCTCAAACAAAGAAACCATACAACGCAGAAAAACAATACTTGCCAACAGAAATAGGCCTCAAGCAAGGTACGTTTGTAGCAAAGAAACTTTTCCCCCCAAAACCTAAAAGGCCCCCAAAACAACGAGTAAAAATAAAACTACATTTCCAGTATCCTCCAGGGCAGCCAGCTCACCCACTCACCCATGATTGCCTGCTACATTCTGAACAACATGATTGGCTGCCAATAACCCCATTAATGGGCATGGGATTTGCATAACTTTAAATAATGTACCAGTAACCTTTTCGCGGACCACCCTGAGAATAGCAACCTGCTGCCAAGAGCCATCCAAGGCTAGGATAGAATGCTGAGAGATTTCAGTTGGTGTTTGAGGGTTAAACTGCCAAAACCAAACTCTGAGGGAGCAATTCTCCAGCAAATTCCTACCCACACAACACAACACAACTTCCAATCACAACCCATCCCACCAACCTTACGGGACCCCGTACACACAACACCTACAAACACCACAAACTAAAACCATTCCTTCCTTCCACACAGACATAAACTGACCCAAAAGACAAGCCATGCCTTATAAAAATAACAGCATCGGACGACACACTCACAACGCTACATACATCAAACAAAAAAGGGCAGAACAAATGCCAGAACAGAAACACACTGTGCAGCAAAGACACAGACAACAGGTCACTGCACGATGCACAGCTGAGAACCAAATGCAAAGAACTGCACGACAAGAAGAAGCGCGCAGCCAGGAACAACAAAGACGCAGAAATGCAACACAACAGCAGTGCGCAAGGAGCGCAGAAACACGACGTCGCAACACAGAAAACAAACTTCAAAAACACCACAACCAATTCCACCGCCTAGCCTTCAGATACAACGCTGCAGAAGACTACAGCATGGTGCCAGAGGCCGACATTGGCACCCTAACGCACATCTGCACACACTGCAAAGCCCTGAAATACCCAGCAGAAACAACAGGAATGTGCTGCCTAGCCGGTAAAGTCTCTCTACCACCACTTGCCACTCCTCCACAACCACTACAGACTTTGCTGAGTGGACACACTCCAGAATCTAAACACTTCCTCCGCTATATAAGACAATACAACTCATGCTTCCAGATGACATCATTTGGAGCACACATAGAAAGTGCGCATTCTTGCCTACATGACCCCACCAAGACCGTGAGTAACATCATTTCCAACCCTTACATCTCGCATCTCCTAAATAGGGCACAGCAACGCGTGCCAGGTACAGCTAGTATTATTATAAGCTAAGTGAATACAGTTCTCCAGGAGTGTCTTAGCAAGTTGCAGCAAGAAATCAGTGAAAAGTTGCACATTGTAGCAAGCTGCTGTGTTACTAGCTGAACTGGAGATGTGTATGAAACCCTTTTATCTTGTCTGAAGCTGAGTCCACCAAAACTGGAGAATTTGTGCTCTTGTTTAGCAGTAGGAAATGGTTCTCAAAACCTTAAAACTCAGAGATCTGCTGTGAAATCAGGCTACTTTAAAGGGAAAGCCCTTCCCACAACCTGCTAAATGTTCAGCAGCCCAGGGAGGAATGTGTGCAATTAATAATAATAACATTTTTAATTGTTACCTCCTTCTCCTGATGACTTGAGGTGGGTTACCACAAATTCAAAAACATGAACATAAAATATATACAATAAATTACACAGATAAAAACAAAAATATAAAAAACTTGCACTAAACACAGATACAGATTTGACATATAATAGCAATAGAATGTAAATCAAAACTCATGATTGAAAGACTGGGTAGGGCTGCTGGAAGGGACGGGTCTTCAGTTGCATTTTATGTTCCGGCACCTTGTTTAGCTGTCAGAGCTCTTCTGGCAGGTCATTACACAGCCAATGAAAGGGTCCTCTGGGTGATGGTCGCCAGGAGAGTTCTGGCTGCTTGAAGTAAGCATCTTCCAGAGGACCTCAATGTCCTAAAGGGTAGGTTGTAAGGGGGAAAAGCAATCCTGTAACCTCGACCCAAGCCATGTAGGGCATTAAAGATCAAAACCAACACTTTGTACTTTGCCCATAAACTAATTGGCAGCCGTTGGAGTGACTTTAGTTTGGGTGCAATATGCTTACTCCTGGATGTTCCTGTAACCAATCTGGCTGCCATGTTTTAAGAATTAAAATTAAGAATTTAAAGAAATATTTTTACATTTGAGAGAATTTGAAGGGTCCTGTAAAGTAACACACTTACAACAATAATAATGAGTATGTAATACCAGAGCTGTGAACCTACTGAACGTCAGATGCCATAACATAGCCACAGCCACATTAATGAGTTACCAACCTGTCAGCCCATCAGGAAAAGGCAGTAGGAAAACCAAACACAGATACTATCCATTTCCTATCTGTGATAAATTCTCTTCTGGCTACAGGTGGTAGGATGGCTAGCCCATCCATTACGTTGTTTTTAAATACTGCAACTATCACTACTGGGCTGACACGATTATGTAGTTATTATTTGCCTTGTCAGTTTTCTTTTCTTCTGCCTTGTTAAATTTGATTTGAAAGGTATGTACACCAGTGAGTACATTTCCACTTGATTTGCAGTTTCCATATTTAAATTATTTTTCATTATGCAATTGCCAAACTCAGTTTGTTAGATAAGATCATGAAGATTACACAATTCTTATTAGGAGTCTCTTTTTTTAAATGCAAAAGACCATAAGAAACTCAGTATATGCACCTTTACTTGAATGTTGAGACAGGATTTCACAAATGCTCTGGCATGGGGGACTGCCTCACCCTCCTCTAACAAGTATGTCTTCTTTCTCCTATCTTTCTTGAATGAATGAGGTGATAAAACTGGGTTTAGGCAGGCTTCCAGGCTAACTACTATTGACTGGATGAGATCAGCTAAAATCCCAAAGGTGTAGAGATATAAGAAGCTGGGAAAGTCACCCTGAAAGAGTGTTTGAAGGGCTGGACAAGGCCAATGCTAATCACTCATCAGGGATTTCAGACTATAAAAAGGGAGGGAGGAAAATGACATGACTGATCTCAGTTAAACTTGATTTGTTTCTTATTCTTTCTCTCTCCTGCATATTCACACCTTTCTATCAACAGTTCAGACCATCAGTAAAGAACACTGGCAAAATGGAACAGGAATGTGCTTGCCTGGACTGGGAGAGATTGAATAATGACAAATGAGCAAGTGGAAAAAAAGCTCTTCTAGAGCTCTCTCTTTCTAGGAGCCTAATGTGGTTAGTAGCTCAGTTTGAAAAATTCAACAGCCCAATTCATTTAAAAATAGTTTCAGTACTCCACAACAGTCTCAGTATACCATAACGAAGTTTGGAAACAGTCCTGTCCAAAGCCCTGAAGAGCGGCTGCCAATCGGTGTAGATAATATTAATTTCAAAAGACCAATGTCTGCATTTCTTTCTAATGAGGAAACTGTGGCTCGTGTGGCCAAATGACACCAGGGTGGCAAAAGAACGAAGAACACACAGGAGAAACTGCAGCAGTTTGCTTTTGCCAGAGCCTACTGGGGGCCCATCCAGACAGGCCCAGAATGCGGGACCTGTTGTCAGGAGGTTACAGCCATTCTTTCAACAAGCATAATCAGAGGCAGTCCTAGTCATAACAATGTTTAGTCCAGTGGTTCTCAACCTGTGGGTCCCCAGATGTTTTAGCTTCCAACTTTCAGAAATCTTAATAACTGGTAAAACAGCTGGGATTTCTGGGAGTTGTATGCCAAAACACCTGGGGACCCACAGGTTGAGAATCACTGGTTTAGTCCATTCAAAGGGAAAAGCAAAAGGATAGTCACAATTTTCCATCTCAAGAGCCAGCATGAAGCTCACCAGAGGTCCAACACACAAAGTCCAAGATTCAAAGTACAAATTTTCCAAGATTTTGAGCTGAAGCTCTCCATACAATGGCAATTGCTCCAGTGCCAGGCTATTGCTTGCATCCAGGGCCGGCCTTCCCCATTAAGCGACCTACGCGGTTGCGTCGGGCGACGCCTCCCAGAGAGGGCGTGGCCACCTGGGAGGGCGCGCCCCGCCCGCCGTGTCGCTGCAGCCAGCCGGCAGCGCGGAGGAACGGGGGAGAGGGGACTCACGGGGCGGGCTCCCGGACCCGAGGAGGAGCAGGAGGAGGGGGGAGGCCACGAGGGCGGCCCCCATGGAGACGCAGCAGCAGCAGCAGCAGCTGCAGCGCCCCCGGAAGGGCCCGGAGCCAGAGGCGCATCTTCCTGATGTCACTTCCACGTCGCCGCCTCTGCCGAGGAGGAAGGGGAGGAAGGCCTCGCCGGCCGCGCGCTGCAAAGACGCCTGGAAGGAGAGACGCCGGAGGGAGGGAGGGAAGGAGGAAGAGGCCGCCGCACCTCCGCAGGGCTCCCTCCCTCCGGCGTCTCTCCTTCCGGGCAATGTTCATGATCTTATCTAACAAACCAACAGTATTTGGTAATTGCATAATGGAGGAGAATTGAAATGTGGAAGCCACAAGCCAAGAGGAAATGAACTCACCCCCAAGGGCCAAAGATGCTTCTGAAATAGTTGAAGAATGAGAAGGGAAACTTTTAAAAAATGAATTATTTGTGTATTCAGTAAGATTTTCTGTTCCTGGAATCTATATGTTGGGGAAAAATGAATCGCTTCTTCCTGGGATCCATATGTTCAGTAAAAGTTTCTGGAGGCCACTCCTTGCTTGATATAGGTAGGCACATACAGATAGAGTCCAACTCTTTTCTCAGATCATGTTTTATTTATTTGATGCTTTACTAGAAATATGTTGTTGAAACCCAGCATCAAAGTCTGTATTTCTCTAGTCCTCTTTCACCACCCTCCCAACATTGATGCTCTTAAGAAACTTCCAGCTAGACCAGGCCTGGGCAAACTTTATCCCTCCAGGTGTTTTGAACTTCAACTCCCACCATTTCTAACAGTCTCAGACTCTTTCCTTTTCCCTCTCAGCCGCTTAAGTGGCTGAGGGGGGAAAGTAAGGGGCCTGAGGTTGTTAGGAATTGTGGAAGTTAGGGTTCCCATATGTCCCTTATTCTAAGGGACGTCCCTTATTTTGGCCCTAAAATTTGTGTCCCTTTTTTTCAGGCCCTGTCCCTTATTTTTGACTAGCAGGACAGGACTGGGCGGGGTTGACCAGAGGAAGGTGCGAGCTGTGGTTTCCACGGCAATGCTTGCCCGGGAATTCCAACTCGCAGGGCAGCCTGCATCCCCGTTGGAAGGAAGAGGCGATACAGGACTTTTTCAAAGTACAGTAGACTAATTAACCGTTACCCAAGGGGAATGTTGGATCATGTTGGATAAAGATAGTTTCTGGTTGCTTGAGAGTTACTCTTAAAATAGGCCTAGCTGTGCATCCCAATACTATACAATGCTGTGTATCCCATACTATACCATTAACTATTGACATAATAATCATGAAGATGTACTGTCTTATAAAATTTATTTTATTTTAATGTTTAGACAGTGCACTTTTAAAGTCAGCAAAGTCAAGTACTAAATACAGATGGAGAAAATAAGGTAGTTCTAATGTTTTTTCTGCATGACAAAACATGCAGAAACATACCATGTACTGTTAAGAGGGTGTGAGTCAGTTTCTTTTGTGAGTTTCAATCATTATCTTATTCTGTTAATAAAACTATTTCTACCTAATGTTTGAATTTCAAGTTTTTAATGAAGTGTCCCTTATTTTTGTGAAAAATCCCGTAAATGTCCCTTATTTCTTATATCAAAAAATGGCAACCCTAGTGGAAGTTGAAGTGCAAAATACCTGGAGGGGTGAAGTTGCCCATGTCTGAGCTAGACAGAAGAGAAGAAGGAAGAGGAGCAGGTTGGGCATAAAATGCCTTTGTAAAGCTATTGTCAGAAGCTTTAAAACATATATTATTAAAAGTTACAAACATAGGATATTATTACACAAGGCTCTAAAAATGGGTTCTGACATTGTAAATCCATCTTATTTGAGTCAAAGCCTGCCTGGATAGCCACTCTTCTTATCTCACAAATAAATTCTATGAGCAATTTTAGAAAACTGAAAGCACCTTTAGCTTACTACACCTGCTAGGATGGTACTTCTTCTAACCTGTGCATTGCCCCTCTCTCCCCAGGGAGATTAGACTGGCACCCACCTTCTTCACCTTCCGAAAAGAACTAAAGATGTAGGTGTTCAATTTTGTCTTCGACTAGATAATTCCCCCAAAAAGGCTAGTTTCTAATTTGTTCCATAATTAGATCTTAAAATTGGCCACCTTGATTAGCACTTAATGGGCTTGCAGCTTCAAAGACTGGCTGGTTGCTGCATGGGGGATCCTTTGTAGGGAGGTGTTAGCTGGTCCTGATTGATTCTTCTCTGGAATTTCCCTGGTTTTTTTTTAGTGTTGTTCTTTTTTTACTGTCCTGATTTTAGAGTTGCTTTAATTCTGGTAGCCAGATTTTGTTCATATTCATGGTTTCTTCCTTTCTAATGAGATTGTCCACATACTTGTTTAAATGCTAATCAAGGTGGCCAGTTGCAACATTCACACTTTCCTTACGCAGACAAAAGTCCTTTCTCCCACCCTGAGCATTCCACAGATATATAAACCTCACTTGCATAGTTTCTAACAGACCTCACAACCTCTGAGGATGCCTGCCATAGATGTGGGTGAAACGTCAGGAGAGACTGCTTCTGGAACATAGCCATATAGCCCGGGAAACACACAGCAACCCAGTAATTCTGGCCATGAAAGCCTTCGACAACGAATTAAGAAAATATTTAACAGTGTCTGGAATTATCTGCAAAAGGAGAAAGTTATGGATTTGCAACCAGAAGTCTTTTGCATTTACCTATCAGGAGTTGAAATGGTAGCAGCATGGGAACAGGGAAGGGAAGAGGACAGAAGGAGCACACAAAATATTCCCACAGTTGGATGTCACTGCTCACAGAGTAGCTTCAGGAGCGCTTTGAGATTACTGTGCAACTTTCAAAAAAAGCACATGGAACACCAATTCAATGCACTTTTAGCAGCTTAAAATGGATCACAGGGGACATGAGTCAGGCACATTAAAATTAATTACTTTGGTGACAAATATCCAAGATTTATTATGTTTGTTTTATTCTTCTAATTGACTTGACAGTGCCTTGGGACCCTTTGTTCTTGAAAATGTGCTCTTTGAGTATCACTTTTGTTACAAATGTCACGAATAGGGCAATTTAAAAAAGTGTCTAACTTGTCAAAACCCACATTTTGCTCACAGATTGGGTTTTGTATGAAAATGTAAGTATTCTGTTCTGTTTGCATTCTTATTACATATTTTTATTTTTATTTATTTATTTATTATTCGGTCTTGTATGCCGCCACTCCCCAAGGGCTCAGAGCGGCTCACAGTCACATAAAAGCATAAAACAGAATAAAACAGGATAAAACATCGAATTAAACTAAAACAGATTACAATAGTCAACAATCAAAAGCCAACCGGAAGAGGTAGGTCTTGCAGGTCTTGCAGGCCTTGCAAAAGGATGGTAAATCTTGCAAGGCACGAACTTCGATTGTTAAAGTGTTCCAAATCGATGGCGCTACCACAGAAAAGGCTCTGCACCGAGTAGATGTTAAATGAATTATTATTATTCTTCTATTATCTTCCATTCTTGTATTGTGTAGAATCCTGGTACCTATAGCTTGGTGGTGTTTTAGAATTCTAAATGCTCCTCTGTAAACTACAGATCCCAGCAGTCCCTACATTAGATCCAAAGGAATTAAAGTGGCATTATACTGCTATAATTGTATAGCACTTAAAATGAAAGGGCTTCTACTGTTTAAACAAAATCATTTAGACTTTAAAAAAATAGGAAGAAAATCCTGACTATGAAAGCTGTTCAGCAGTGGAACTCTCTTCCCCAGAGTGTGGTGGAGGCTCCTCCTTTGGAGGCTTTTAAACAGAAGCTGGGTGGCCATCTGTCAGGGGTGCTTTGAATATGATTTTCCTGCTTCTTGGCAGGGGGTTGGACTGGATGGCCCACGAGGTCTCTTCCAACTCTATGATTCTACGAAAACCTAATCCTGTGAACACTAACGTGATATATATAACTTTGTCAGTATTGAAATTGATACCAAAAACACAGAATATTGTTTCAATTTCATATTAGTGTATATATGCCTTCAAGTTTCCTTTTGAATTCTAAAGCCTATACATTCCATAGGGTTTTTTTTGTAAGGCAGGGAGAACTGGGATGTGATTTGCCAGCTCCTTCCTCTGAAATATACTTGTAGCCTACAACACTTGGTACTTGTTGGCAGCCGCCCATTCAAGTTCTAACCATGACTGACTCTGCTTAGCTTTCAAGATATTGTATAGTAGAAAACAATGCTTATCTATTAGGCCTATTTCTGATCCCAATACTGATTTACTTTGATTGCCAATGGCACTCCCTGAGGCCTCAGAGCAAGGTATTTTCCAACCCTGCTAGATCCTGTTAGACTGGAGATGTCAGTGACGGAATCTAGGGACATTTGTCTGCAAAATGTATGCTTTGCCTCTAAGTCGGAGGCTGACTGTAAAGTTTATATAGAGAGAGTGCTTTGGATAGCATGGGGAAGGGTTGACACTCTTGTGGAGTTTGTTTTGCTGTTTGCAGCCCAGTTCAGAAGATTTCGCCTCACTTTCTGTCCCTGTAATATTTGGATATTGAAACATTTGGCTTGTTGTGAAAACAAGGATTGATGGTAAATCTTCAGTGGAGACACTCCCCCCCCTCCATGAATTTCCCTTCCAAGGGATAGATTTCTCTCACTTCCTGTTGTCTCACCCTCGTTCTTAACTACGAGTCATTTGCAAATTGGATGTTTGTAACTCGGGGACTGCCTGTACTATATATTTTACATCTCAGATGCTGCTGTATGTTTTTTTTCCATATAACATAGTAATAACTATGGTATGGCCATTTCAAAAGCAACATATTTATTTATTTACTTACTTACACACAGGGGGCGGATTTACCATTAAGCAAAGTAAGCACCCGCTTAGGGCGCCACGTAGTCAGGGGCACATCTGGCCGCCAGATTCCACGCATGTGCCATTGCTGCACAGGGACTCCAGCTGGACTGATTGCTATTTGCAAAAGTTCCTCCGCAGAACTAGCTGGCCCAGTGCATGCGCGCCCGGCGTACAATGTTCGCTAACCATTTTAAATTACCTTAGTCCGGCCCTGCTTACACAATTTATATGCCACTTTTCTCACCCCTGGGGAGGACTTAAAGCGGTTTACACAAAAATAACAGCAACATTCAATGTCTTACATACATAAACCAAAACTCAGATCAACAACATATAACTAGGCATAAAATCAATAGGAAAATTCATCATAATATTAGATAAAAGGACATTTAAAACATGAAATATAACAATTAAAACACCAAATAAAAGCATTAAAATCACATGATCAAACTCGTAGACCGGGCCATTCCAAATATCGGTTGCACATATTCCATATTTGCATTACTTTACTAGTCAAAAGCTTGGTTCCATAACCATGTCTTTGTTCTTTTTCTAAAGGCCAGGTGGGAGGGCGCAGATCCAATCTTACTGGTGAGGATGAGAGACAGGGCCTTCTCAGTAGTGGCTCAAGAGCCACCACTGAGAAGGCCCTGTTTCTCGTGCCCAATACCGCACTTGCAAAGCAGGTGAGGCCGAGAGCAGGGCCTCCCCAGAAGATCTTAAGCCTCCTTGATGGTTCATAGAGAGAGATACGTTCAGACAGGTAAGTTGGGCCAGAACCGTTTAGGGCTTTAGGGCTTTATAGGCGAAAGTCAATGTTTTGAATTGTGCTCAGAAGCAGACTGGCAGCCAGTGGAGATGGGGTAACAGGGGACTTGTGTGTTCCCTGTATGCCGTTCCAACGGGCTGCCACCCGTTGGACCATTTTAAGTTTCTGAATAGTTTTCAAAGGCAACCCCATAAGTGAAACTGATTGTATTTTTGAGGTTTGGCTAACTAATATCATTTACTTTTTAGAATTTTAGAGGCATTTGGATGGGGTGTTCCAGATTGTTGTATCCCTTTTAGATAGATCCTGTATGTCAATGTGGTGTGTGTGTGTGTGTGTGCACACGCACACACACGCATATGTTTAAAGTAATGAGAAATGAGTAGCAAGTACTGAGGATGAATAGTAACACATTACTTTTTGTTTGAGTCAAAGTTGCATAAATAATTACCTTTAAAAAGTAAATTTCCAAGGTCTGTGTATATTTCAGAGCATCAAATGCTGGGTACAAGCAGCAGGAAAAGGCCACCCATCGTAATTGTTAGTGTCTTGAAGCAGGGAAGAAAAAGTTAGACTAAGCAGATGTCTAGTTCAACAAGGCAGTTCTTTGGTTTTTAAAGCAGAGGTGAGCAACATGGACCCTATAGGCCAGTGTTTCCCAACTTTTTTTGAGCCGCGGCACACTTTTTACATTTGCAAAATCCTGGGGCACACCACCATCCAAACTGACACAAAATGACACTCTTAACACAGTAATACATATAGTTAATATGTTTTAAATATATTTATATACTCAGTGTGAAACTTGGGCCTGTTTCAATGAACTCAACATAGATATCCTGGCAGGAATGGCAGAAAGACACAAACTTCCCACACAGAACTCCCATAACCAAGAGAAAATGCTATAAGAGTTTGGTGGGCATTGACCTTGAGTTTTGGAGTTGTAGTTCACCTATATCCAGAGAGCACTGTGGACTCAAACAATGTTGGATCAGGACCAAACTTGGCATGAATACTCAATATGCCCAAATATGAATGCAGATGGAGTTAAGAGGAAATAGACCTTGACATTTGGGAGATGTAGTTGCTGGGATTTATAGTTCCCCTACAATCAAAGAGCATTCTGAACCCCACCAATGATAGAATTGGGCCAAACTACCCACACAGAACCCCCAGGAGGCAAGAGGAGGTCTCTACTTGGGGAAAGGGAGGCGGGCTTTCCCAGTGCATGGAGAGGGAGAGACCAAGTAGACAACAGGTGAGGAGGGGGGTGTATGTAATTTTGTGCCTTTATCAAGGTAGGTTTCTTAGGGTTTTTATACTTCAACACACTAGACCCCCCCCCTTTTCCTGGAGGTTCCAATTTCCCACGGCACACCTGATGATCGTTCACGGCACATTAGTGTGCCCCGGCACACTGGTTGGGAAACAGTGCTATAGGCTACAAATTTTCAGGCGGCTTTCATGGGCATTTTGCAGCCCTTGCAGTGTTTCCCTGCTGCTGCTCTACTAAAATCTTGTTCCAAACTAACATAACTGTATTGCCAGTCTGTTCCTCAGAAGAACCTCAGGATAATTCATGCTCTCATTTGGTTCTCTCATATCTTACTTATGTCTAGTTTCATGCCCTCATTTTGTTATCTCCTCCTTCCTTATGTCTTGTTTCCTCTCTATAGCTTCCTTTTTTGGGGGGGAAACAAGCCAGACTAGTTTGGGGGAAAAAACATGAACGAATTCCTATGCATACTGCATATATCTTATTTATAGTGCAAAATAAATAAATAGATTTATTTTATTTACAAAATAACTCACAAATAACACCACCATTCACAAAGAGTTTTATGTATGCTGATGATCTTGGCTTAACAACAAAAGCAAAATACGCTGAAACAGTCGAAAACCAAGTTCATTCAAGTGCCACCTCGGAGTTGGTTGAGGTAGGCAGGATTTCCCTGGGTACTGGTTGTGGGGGGTCGGGAGCAGGTCAGGGTTTTGCCCTCCCTTCTGCTCGAGATCCCCGTGTACAACTGGTGGGCCACTGTGTGATACAGAATGCTGGACTAGATGGGCTGAGGTCCGATTCAGCATGGTCTTCTTATGTTCTTAAGTTACTAATGCCCTGAAAAATCTCTCCAGCTACTACAAAGATAACCACCCGAAGCCTAACCCTGCCAAGACACAAGTGTGTGCTTTCCACCTATTGAACCATGAAGCCAACAAAAAATTGAAAGTTACCTTGGAAGGCCAAGAGCTCGAACACTGTCCCCTTCCTAAATATCTCGGTGTCATCTTAGATCTAACACGAACATTTAGGAAGCACTGTGTGAACATCAAGCACAAACTAGTTGCATGCAATAACATCCTGCGGAAACTTACCGGCAGCATATGGAGCGCAGACCCAAAATTAATAAGAACATCAGCCCTGGCCTTGTCTTACTCAACTGCTGAGTATGCCTGCCCGGTTTGGCACAAAGTCTGTCCACACAAAGTAGGTGAATACAGCACTGAACAGAACATGTAGAATAATCACAGGATGTCCTAAACCTATACCTGTTGGTAGACGCTATAAGCTAGCTGGTATTGCCTCCCCGCCATGTGTGATGGGAAGTTGCTGCTAACTGAGAGAGAAATAAGGCTAAAAACACTGTGAAAGCCACCCACTGCATAGCTATCAGTCTCCTCCCAGTAGACTCAAATCAAGGAAAAGCTTCATGAGAACGACCACTCCTCTTCATGTTCCTCCAGCAACAGCAAGAATATCACTGTGGGCAGCAAAATTAGGAAATCCCAAACGGATGCCCCCCGCCCAGGGTCTTTCTCCAGGTACAAACCAAAAATGGGCAACTTGGAGCTCCCTCAACAGACTTGGAAGTGGGCAGATCAAAAGCAACCTGGCAAAATGGTACTACCTAGAGCAGGGGTGCTCACACTTTTTCAGCCTGCGAGCTACTTATAAAACAACCAAGTCAAAATGATCTACCCACCCACTACAAAATTTTGAAACATATAACACAATATCTGCTTTGAACTGGGTTTTCTGAGTCCACACTGCCATATAATCTGATTCAAAGCAGATAACATGGGATTTTATTCAACTGTGTGGAAAGGACCTCAGATAACCCAGGGCCGGCAGCACTTGGGCAGCATTGGGAGCCTGCAGGGCGGGACTGAGCCTTCCTCCCGCCCTGCCTGCGATCTACCAGGACGCCCTATCGCGATCTACCTAATGAGCACCCCTGACCTAGAAGAATCCTCCACCTTGTGCGACTGTGGAGCAGAACAAACAACTCTGCATCTGTATGCTTGCCCACAGTGCCCTGCCTCATGCACAGAGTAAGAGTTGTTTACAGCCACAGACAGTGTGGTCACTGTTGCCCGTATTTGGTCTAAAATGATTTAGTTGCTTGTGCTCACTCTCTTTTTATCAGTTTTATACTTATTTATGCAATACTATTGACACATAATAATAATTAAATAAATAAATGAAAGAACAATATAATATTTAAAATAAAGAACAATGTTAACCAACATAAACTTACCAGTATTCAGTGGGAAGCATGGGCCAGCTTTTGGCTGCAGTGATAGTCCAGTTAATTAGGATTGTTGTTGTTGTGTGCTTTTAAGTCATTTCAGACTTAGGGTGACCCTGAGTCTAAAGTTTAGGGCAGAGGCAGGGGTGGGGGTGACCCTGGAGGCCCACATCTGTCCCACGGGCCTTACTTTGCAGAATTAATTCAGTTTGACACCACTTTTACTACCATGGTTCAATGCTATTGAATCCAGGGAGTTGCAGTTTTATAATGTTCTTAGCCTTCTCTGCCAAACAGTGCAGGTGCCTCACCAAACTACAATGTCCATGATTCCATAGCAGTGAGCAATAGCAAACAAAGTGGTGTCAAATTATGTTTACTATATAGTGCAGATGCACTCTGAGACATGTAAACTAGGTGAGACACGTCAACTAGGCAGCTCTAGATAAATGGGAGATTGAGCATTAGTATTTATGACAATATGGCTTCCTCTTTAGCCTTCTCAACTTGACACTCTGCAAATGCTTTGGGTTAAAATTCTCCACATCCCCAGCCAGAAGGGGATGATGGGAACCCAATACATTTAGAGATCAGAGAAGGCTGCATATAAATGTCATATGCAGGGCCGGACTAAGGTAATTTTAAATGGTAAGCGAACATTATTTTGGTGCCCCCTCGCTCTCCAGCCTCGTGGAGCGTGAGCATGCACGCCAGGCACGCATGCGCTGGGCCAGCTAGTTCTGCGCGTGCGCCATTGCTGCGGAGGGACTCCAGATGGACCGAGATACCAATCGCCCTAAGTGAGGCCGAAAAGGAGGCACTTTTTGCAGCCAGGATGGAGCCGGAGCATTTTGGGTGATTGGCGTCTCAGTCCAGCTGCAGTCCCTTTGCAGCAATGGCACATGCGTGGAACCTGGCAGCCAGATGCGCCCCTGACTATGTGGCGCCCTAAGCGGGTGCTTACTTTGCCTAGTGGTAAATCCGCCCCTGGTCATATGATAAATCAATCCCCATTCCAAACCACATGTCCTGTCATCTAGAACTGACTTTAAAAATATTATTGGAATAAAGAGATTTTTTAAAACTTTCTCTCACACTTTTTCCTATATGTAGAACATGCCAGTTGAAGTGTCATGAGATGAATTAACAATAACTGTAGAAACAGGAAATGCACGACATGGAACATGAGATCCTTATCCAATGAATGGTGACAGAGATTTAGCTTGGGAAAGTTACCTAAGCCAAAAACTGACAGCTTTTATGAGGCCATGAGAAAGAAATCTCAAGGGCTTATATATCAGACAAAGAAAGCATGGCATTCCACAATTGTTTGTCAACCACTTTCCAAATTACCCCAATTATTTCTCCTTTAGGTGTGTCATACTCTCAAGATGGATTCTTTTCAAGTCATAATCAATGATGTCCTCACCTTGGACTAAATCCAACATTAGTCATACCTAAAGTAGATAGACTGCACAGTTGGCCTCCATATCCATGGATTTTGCAACTACAGATTCAGACATTGAAATTATACATTTTTAAAATCCAAAAAGTGAACATTGATTTTGGCATTTGATATAAGAGACACAATTTTACTACAACATTATATATAATGGGACTTGAGCACCCATAGATTCTGGTATCCATGTGGGGTGCTGGAACTAAATCCCAGCAGATACTAAGTACCGACTTTGTCTTGTCATTGGTAATTAAGTAGCATAGGACCATGACATTGTCCCTAATTGGTCATGAAGCCCACTGAGTGGCCATGAGTAAGTCACGCTCTCTCAGCCTTAGTGAGAGAGGCAATGGCAAACATTTGTTTAATAGATTTAAATACTATGTACAGTTTATTAATGTTTTGCATGTTTTACTTTTCTTTCTCTAAGCTTTTATGGGTATTTGTTTTACATGAAACAATCAAGGCCAGCTAACATCTCCCAACAAAGGAGTCCCCCCAGGCAGGAAGCAGCCAATCAAAGGCCATTCAATGCTAATCAAAGTGACCAATTGTAACATTCACATTTGCCTCAAACAGACAAGAGCTCTTTCTCCCACCCTGGACATAATTCCACAGATACATAAATCTCACTTGCCTACTTTCCAACAGTCCTCACAACATCCGGGGATGCCTGCCATAGATGTGGGTGAAACATCAAAATAGAATACTTCTGGAACATGGCCATACAGCCCAGAAAACTCACAGCAACCCACCTATTATTTGAGTTCTTTCAGTGCCTTTATCATTATACTCGTTCTCTTCTGCTCTTTCCTCATTTGCAACGTTATTATTACTATTGTTGTTGTTATTGATTGACTTATATCTCACCTTTCCCCCAACATTTAGACTAGACAGCCCGGAAAACTCACAGCAACCCAGTGAATCTGGCCATGAAAACACTCAAATAATATATTTTTGAGGTTTTTATTTAGAAGAAATGCACATAAGGGGAGATATGATAGATGTGCATATTGTGGTGAAATTGTACAGAAAGGAAACGCTTGGTCTAGTGATTTTTACATTGACGATGTAAAAATTCTGGGCTGAGGCTAATATGCATAAAATTTGTTTAGGTAAAGGTTTCTCTTTGACATTAAGTTTAGCCGTGTCTGACTCTGAAGGGTGGTGCCCATCTCCATGTCTAAGCTGAAGAGCTGGCATTATCCGTAGACGCCTCCAAGGTCATGTGGTCAGCATGACTGCATGGAGCACCGTTACCTTCCCACAGAAGCAGTGCCTATTGATCTACTCACATTTACATGTTTGCCAACTACTAGGTTGACAGAATCTGGGACTAACAGCGGGAGCTCATCTTGTTCCCCAGATTCGAACCACCAACCTTTTGGTCAACAAGTTTCGCCACGCGTTTTTACTTGAGTGAAATTGTATCAGTTATGCTGTTAGTTTTAATCCATAGTAATAGAAATTAGAGATGCCAGATTTTAGTGTGTTGTTTTATTGCTGTTTGCTGTATATGTTATATGCTCCGAGCTTGCGAGAAGGAGCGGTATGGAAGTTGAAATAATAAATAAATAAATAAAATAAAAAGTTCAGCAGCTCAGTAGTTTAACCTGCTGCATTTGCTTAGGTCAATGTAAATCAACATTATGTTTGTAGGAATAGAACTAGAAATATTTTAAACAGACTTAGGGCCAGATGCCCTGGCTCATAATACTAGAATCTGATGTCATTTAATAAAAAATGAATGTTGAAAGATTTAGAATAGGAAACAAATATATTTCTTTAAAAGAGCATATTAAAGCTATGGGGTTTGCTGCTATTAGATGTGGTGGCAGCCACTGCTATGAAAACTGAGTGGGCAAATTCAAGAGACACACATATGAAGCTATTCCCCATCATTTTGGCTACTGTTAGTAATGCAGACCTCTTGCTCTGACCTTACTGGATTCTTTTATGTTCTTTAAACTTATTTCTTGACATTTGTAGAGTTTTTAGCCCCCAGGGTGCCAGCTGGCGTCTTTGAAATTGCTATGTTTCTCCAGGTCTCCAGATGGAGAGAGAAACCTTACGGCAAGTGATGTTGGATCAACAGACTGAATTAATTTCAAAAACTAATTTTTTGAAACTCTCTTGGGCACTGCGTACTGTGTAGATGGGGGTGAGGTGCCATTTCCTGCTTTGCCTGAGCCTGCAAAATGTGTTGGGCTGGTTGTGTCTGCTTGCAAGAAGAACTGTCACTTTCTGTACCAGTCTAACCTTCTATTTAAGTAGTCCCATGTGATCAGGATTGCTATTTCTCAGGGCACTAGCTGAAGTCACAAGGATTGCTGATCACCAGGCAGAGAGACACATCTTGATTTAAACAGTGTGGGAGTGTAGTAAGTTTGATTTATGAGTGTGATGAGCTGGCATTGAAACCTAAGTAGTTGGGTGCCAGGCTTCACTGCCCCAGTTTAAAGATATCTGAATGTGCCTTATGCAAGCTGTGAGTGGAAGGAAGGGACTGGGGAGAGAGAACTTGTGGGTGCAGGCAATGAGTCTGTTGTACCATTTACGACAAGGCAGGAAGTAGAGTGTTGGCAACGGATCTCATGAGTCTTCTTGTTGCATAAGTCCTGGCAGCATTACTGGTGAGCTGCTGGTGAGCCTTCTGCATCCCAGCAATAGTGTAAGAGTTGGGAAATGCTCTGTGTGTTTTGTGGTATGAATAAGGCCATTTGGTATGTGAAACCTAATGAGAATTGCAGCAGCGGATGGAGCTTCTAAATGCACTTTACCATTGGCCCCAAAGCCCCAGAAATTGTTGCTGTCATTGTCCATATTATGCTGTCATCCTGGTTTTACCTACTCACCTGGCTAGGGTTGACAGACCTCTGTCCTTGTTCCTGAGTATCTAGTTTTCATCTCCAGAATGTTATTGTGCAAACCCTCTAGTTTTGTGGGGTTCGGTTCTGGGTAAGAGGAAAGGACTTTGCACAAATCTCCAAATCTCCATACAGTAACAGCTTGTTTAGGGTTTATTTATTTATTAGATATACTTCTACCCCACCCTTCTCCCCACAAGGGGACTCAGGGCGGCCTCACATAAGCATCCAATGATGCAGTCCACATATACCAATAAAATACAGTTAAAACAATAAATCAATTTAAAACATTATCAACAATAACACAACAATAGTTACCATTAGCAGCACCTTAAACACCTTATTTTCCATCTTCATCACTATGATACTTAATCTTGTTGATGGGAAGCTTCCCGCTGGAGTGGAAATTATCTTTTGGACCGGTGGCAAGCTATTCGACCTCAGCAGACTGAAAGCCAAAGCCAAGGTCCCAACAACATCTGTTATAGAGCTCCAATATTCTGATGACAACATAGTCTGTGCACATTCAGAAGAAGACCTGCAAGCCACTCTAAACACCTTTGCAGAAGCATATGAGAAGCTCGGCTTCTCATTGAACATCGAGAAAACCAAAATGCTCTTCCAGCAGTCACCAGCCAATCCCTCTGCAATGCCAAAAATACAGCTTAATGGTGTAACATTAGAAAATGTTGACCATTTCTGCTCCTTGGCAGTCACCTCTCTTCAAAGGTCAACATTGACACTGGCTGGGAGGGCCTTCGCACAACTAAAACTCATGTGCCAGCTGTGGCCGTACCTCGTGAAGTCAGATCTGGTCCATGCCTTAGTCACCTCCAGATTGGATTATTGCAATGCACTCTATATGGGGCTGCCCTTGAAGACAGCTCGGAAGTTTCAATTGGTTCAAAGGGCAGTTGCCAGATTGCTAACTGGAGTGACTAACAGGGAGCGGTCAACTTTCCTGTTTAAGGAGCTCCATTGGCTGCCGTTCATCTTCTAGTCCCAATTCAAGGTGCAGGTTCTTACCTACAAAGTCCTGAACGGTTTGGGACCTGCCTACCTGCGTGACCGCATTTCTGTTTACGAACCCACATGATCTCTTCGATCATCTGGAGAGGCCCTGCTCTCACTCCCACCCCCTTCGCAAGTGCGATTGGTGGGGACGAGGGAGAGGGCCTTCTCTGTGGTGGCTCACTGACTCTGGAACTCACTCCCTAAAGATATCAGACAAGCCTCCACAGGGTTCTCTGACATGTCTTTAGGAGGAGCTTGAAAACTTGGCTGTTCCAATGTGCCTTCCCTGAATAATGGAAATAATTGTCCGATCTGACCAATCTCCCTCTATATGTCCTCTGAAGCACTTTATCTACCTGTTGGATTGATCTCCCTACATCACTCTCTAAAACCCCCATGTCTAGACATACCCTACTCTGTACATGCCCATTGTTTTGTTTAAAAAAAATAATGTATTACATTTGGCCCTGCCATAGTGTTTTTAAGCATCTATCCACCCTGCTCTATGCTGCTGATGCAGTTCTTCTTTCCAGAACTCAAGTAGGACTGAAAAGAGCCCTGAGAGCATTAACAAATTACTGCCAGGAAGAACAGTTGCACCTCAACTTTCAGAAAACTAAAATTATGGTGTTTGCTAAACAACCCAAGAGGCACAACTGGAGAATAGATGGAAACAAAATAGAGCAGGTCTCAAGCTTTAAATATCTTGGTGTTACCCTCCATAGCAGCAACAACAGGAAAGCCCATGCAGAGTGTGCAGCAGAGACAGCACAAAAGAGTGCATCCGCTATCTTAAGATATCTCAGGATGGGAGGAGGTCACTTTATACCGGCGGCACTTAAACTTTTTGAAGCAAAATCAGTCGCACAAATGATGTATGGAGCCCAGCTTGGACCCCTCTCAAATTATGCCCCACTAGAGCGTGTCCAATCGAAATTCCTAAGAGTGGCTCTACAGGCTCCCAGATGTGTACCTAACGCTACCCTGTGATTGGAGACAGGCTGCGTGAAAGTGGAAGCGAGAATATGGACAGGTATTCTCTATTACTGTCTACACCTATGCTTCTCCCCATGTGGTCTTGCCCCCCTAATCATGAGAGACGACTTTCAGTCCACATGGATTAAAACAGTAGCAGCAAAGATTGCAATGCTAGGTTTCTCCCAAGGACACTTGCTAAGCATGAGATGGGACCAAGCCAAGGATCTCATTAAGCAACGGATCCTGGACATAGAGCGCCAAACCGACCTAGCCTGTTCCCCAGCCTTCATTGTTAGGGAAGCCACTAGATACCTCACTGCCCCCATGGCATACCTAACAGACCTGGAGGTGCCCAAACACCGAAGATGCCATCCCCTCCCATCGGCTGTATTGGAGGGGAGGTATCGGAAGACCCCCTTCAAGCAGAGACTATGCCCCTGTGAGTCCGGTCATGTGGAAACAACTGAGCATGTGCTTCTTCAATGCATGTTCTACAGAGATCTTAGATCCAATCTCATTAGACCATGGCTTACAAAATACTCGGGGCGCAGTGAAAAATATTATTCCACCCTACTGCTTTCGGACTCTAACATTGCAATAACTCACAGTGTTGCTAAGTTCTGTGCTGCTGCTCTTAAAATCAGACAGATGATGATTGACACCGTAAGGCAACAATATCCTGTCTTTTAAGATGTATTTTTGTGTTGATTTCTAATCTAGTTTTGAATAACTGTTTGCTGGGGAGTTGTCCTTCTCCTCTTGGGGCGCTTGTGCCCGCTTTGTGCTGGTCGGTGACCCTAATAAAGTTTTGTTGTTGTAGTGTTTTTAAATCTCTTCTGTGTTGTTGCTTTATGTTTAGTTATACTATTTATGTTGTTTTTGCTTGCTTGTTTGTTGATGCACTGTTGTATTTGTATTTTGTATTTGACGGGCTTGGCCTCATGTAAGCAGCTCCGAGTCCCTTTGGGGAGATGGTGGCGAGGTATAAATAAAGATGATGATGATGATTGTTACTATTATTAATACACTGCCTGAGCGGATCAAGAATAGGGCTCCACAGCCAACTATTCTTGAGACACTACACTTCAAGGACCATTATCCTTGGGCTACGAAGGATTCCCTAAATAAGTAATTAGCGGCAACTAATTGACTTTCTGGTGGTGGAGGGGTGGGGGTTGTCTTGGCTTCCTTTTCCCTTTTGAGTTGTTGAGATATCAGAGCTCACATTGCATCCACTTTCTTGCTATAAGCATGTCTGTTTTTTTCTTGTGTGCCTTCAAGTCATTTCCAACTTATGACAACCGGAATGCAAAGCTATCACAGGGTTTTCCTGGCAAGATTTAATCAGAGTGTGACTTGCCCAAGTTCACCCAAAGTACTTCCATGGCTGAGCAGGGATTCAATACCAGATCACACTGGCTTTTTACAAGCACCCAGGCTAAATTAAATATTTCTTGTCCCACCACCCTAAATAGGTGAGAATAAATGACCCTGCCCCCATTTCACATTGATCTCAGAACAGCCAATTTAGCTCAGATTGTTGCTAAACAACATGTGAGAAACTGCGCCTGGTACTTAATGCATAACACATAATGCCATTGCCAGGGACTACTCATATGTTTTTGGCCCAGAAATCTGGAATGATCTCAAACTGGCAACCTCATCCTGGGCCCATTTGCCTAGATCACTCTCGTGCCATTTCCACTATGATCTGGCCTCCTTCAGTTCAGTTCAGGCCTCCTTCCCATTCCTGTCCCATCCTGTTTTTCGGTAACAGGATGGGACTTAAAGTGGCATGATTCCATCTTATGGAATCTTGTGATTTCTATTTTGCCAAAGTTTTTGGAATTTTCCACTACAGAGTTCTTGTGCTGTAGTTCACAGGAGCTTTGTAGCAGAGAATACTAATTAACCACCTCATCACATTGAGAGGGGAAAGCATGAGTGACTGTCCCTTGAAGGGAGAACTCTGCCTCCCTGTCATACATAAAAACTTAAGAGCTGACCATACATTGATCTTACATTAATCACAAGGTATTGTTTTTTTTAAATCAGGAGAAACAACAGTATCCGAAAAGCAACAGATCCCTTGCTCTTTTCAAAGCCCTTTACATTAAAGGAGACTTACATGAGTTTAAAACTACTGCTTTCCATGGGATCCTATTGTTCTGCACCAAACCCCACAGGGTATAAGAGACAATGCTCAAAATTAAAACCGTTGCTTTCCATGGGATCCTATGGTTCTGCATCAAATTCCATAGGGTACAAGAGACAGTGCTCCAAGTTAAAACCATTGCTTTCCATGAGATCCTATGATTCTGCACCAAACCCCATGGGATGCAAGAGACAATGCTCCCATTTAAAACCATTGCTTTCATGGGATTCTATGGTTCTGCACCAAACCCCCATAGGATACAAGAGACAATGATCCAGGTTAAAACCAGTGCTTTTTATGGGGTCCTATGGTTCTGCATCAAAGCCCATAGGATACAAGAGACTGCTGATGGTTGTGCAATGAAACAGGACAGGATACGTTGATGGTTCCCATCCCACCTGTTTTTCAGTTGCAAACATGGGAGTAAAGTGTGATAAGAGGTAGGAGCTCTGAACACGATTGGTGGTCTGTGTTCAGCCTCTCTTCAACCCTGGAACATGTGATGAGCTGCATGCCTCTTCATGCTTGAAAAGAGGCTGAAGTGTCCTAAGAGGAGAAATTTCTCTATGTGATGAGGTTGACTACCAGAGTTCCCCCCTTTCAGGACACTTCTGCCTCTTTTAAACTATGGAGGGCTATGCATGACAGCTGGAAGTAGCTTAACTCATGCTTGAAAAGAGGCTAAAGTGTCTTACGATTAGGAAATCTCTCAATGTGATAAGATAGTTATTTAGCAAAGAAAAAATCCCAGGATTCCTTTGGATGGAGACAAGACATCTTACATGGCGAGACTACTGTAACTGGGTACTTCAGATATTTCTGTAGCGGCACTCCAGTTATGGAGATCCTTCCCCAGGGAAATTAGATCAACTTTCTTTTTGTTATACAAGATACTTTTGATGGTCAACGGAGGCTTTTTTAAACTTGCTATGCGGCTGTTTTAACATTGCTCTCTAATGTTTAGTGATGTTTCTGTTGTAAATGTCTTTTATTCTTATCATTTTATGATGGATGAAAACATTTCATTGATTCATTGACCACCTATTGTGCATGAATAAGATATTAAGAAAGTCAGAGTAGTGTAGTGGTTTGAGTTTTAGGCTGGGACTCTGACAAATTGGGTTTTAATCCCCACTTAGCTGTGGAAACCCACCTTGGTTAGTCAGTCACAGAAGAAGGTAAAGCCAAACCCCCTCCTCACCCCATGAAGAAAAACATGTCATAAGTTGGCCTTGTTGTTTCAAGTTGTTTCTAATTTATGGCCACCCTTCTGCAGTGTTTTCTAGGAATGTTTTGTTCAGAAGGGAGTTGTCATTACCTTCCTCTGAGGCTGAAGAGTATGAATTGCCTAAGGTCACCCAGTGAGTTTCCATGGCCAAGCGGGGATTCAAATTCTGGTCACCAAAGTCCAACACTCAAACCACTGTGTCACAAGCACCAGTTGAAACTACTTGAGGGCACACAACAAGGAAATTAAGAAAATGTTTACATAAATCACTGGAATCCTCTGCCCTTCAAAAACCTTATGTAGGTTTATGTAGGGATGGGCAACTTCCCAAAATGTGCACTTTAGGCCACACCAATAATTAATGTTGCTGACATTTCCTTAAAATGTTACTGTATCTCTTGTTGAACTTCAGCAGTGAAAGTCTTCTCCCTCCATCTTATCACTGTGGTTCTTGGAAGACAGGAAGTGATATTTGTTATCTGCAGCAAGGAAGGAAAAAGTGGTTTAAGGAAGAGATTAGTTTTGTTGGTTACAGCAGCATCACAAGAAGATTTTGTCACTGGGAGCACAGCAAACTTTTGATTTTTGGAGTTTTTAGAGTTTGTCAGTTTTTATCGGTATGGGTTTTGCATTGGCAACAGTGGAGGCCGGTGGTTTCCTTGTGAGCAAGATAGTAAATCTTTGAGTTGTAGTCCACAGTTTAAAAGAACTACCCAAGATGCTGAACTCTGGCCTCCAAATAATTTCAGCACATTGGATAGCTCCAGAGCCTCTTAGAATTTCAGCTTCTTTGCCCCTAGTTGAGGGGTGGAGATCCTACAACCATTTGTCCACATGGGACCTATTAAGTGCCATTTTTGCATCTTTGGACCCCTCTCAGACCAGTCTTTTTACAAAATATTACGATTTTTTTTTACTACTGGAAGCACCTTCCTTTCTATCAGGAACATCTTATTTATTTTGTCCCTCTACTCATTTGAAAGTATACACTATTGTTTCATCATAGGGAGTGGGGAACATGGAATGAGCCTCCTCGAAGACTGAGTAAATACAGTCGGGCATCCCCTGGGCAACGTTTCTTGTAAACAGCTAATCTTGCAAACCCAAAACATTGCTTTTTATGCAATATTAAAAGCAGGACAGTAATTAAGAGCAACACTAAAAAAAAAAACAGGGGGATTCCAGACATGAAACAATCAGGGCCAGCTAACACCAACCAACAAAGGATTTCCCCCAGGTAGAAATCAGCTAGATTTAAAGCTGCAAGGCCATCAAATGCTAATCTAGGTGGCCAATTGCAAAATTCTCACTAGCCTCAAACAAACAAGAGTTCTTTCTCCCATCCTGGACATTACACAGATATATAAACCTCACTTGCCTAGTTTTCCAACAGACCCCTCAACTTCTGATGTGGGCAAAACATCAGGAGAGAATGCTTCTGGAACATGGCCATCCAGCCCAGAAAAACTCACAGTAACCCTTTGATTCTGGCCATGAAAACCTTTGGAAAAATATTGGCTTCTTTCCAAAGCCTGGAAAGTTACTTTGAACAAGAATGTATAGTGCGGGAGTGCTCACACTTTTTCAGGATGTGAGCTACTCTTAAAGCAACCAAGTCCAAAAGATCTACCTGCCCACGTTCCTGCGCGCTCCCGCCACTGCACGCTCCCGCCACAGCGCGTGCTCCTGCTGCTGTTTTCCACCCGCGCAGCGCTTCTTCCGCCTGCGGGGCATTGCAGGAAGGAGAAAGCATGAAGCGGGGCATCCAGAGGGAGCGCTCTGCCCTGCCTGTCTCGCTGGCAATGGAGGCTGCACAGCTGCTTCTGGACGAAAGAGAGGCAGGGCACTCCTTCCAGAGGCCCTGCCTCGTGCTTCCTTCTTCCTGCAATGCCCCACAGGCGGAAGAAGCACCACGAGAGCAGAAGCCAGCAGCAGGAGTGCGCATGTGCGCAGGGTGTGAGCGTGCATGGCAGGAGCACCCCATCTGGCTGGTGAGGCCCAAAGATCACCTGGAAGAGGGCCGAAGATCTACTACAACAATTTTATTGATTAGCCAGAAGCCATATCAAATACAAACAGAACACAGACACATTGCAATGATTCTAAAAACAATCTGAGGAGAATTCTAGACCATTACATCAATTAAACCCCTGTTTTGCCCAGCAGGAGGGATTCTAAGGGAGGTGGTAACAATTCACAGGTCCTCATCTCCAACACAATTTATTCCAATTGCATCTATGTAATCAGATCTTAGTTTCATGGCTTTACAGAGAAAACGAGCAGTAGCATCTGTTATCAGCTTGTTGGAGCCGGCCAGCAGAAGTGAGACTTTTGCTAGAGGGTCCCAATGATTTTTCCACACAAGAAATATCTCTAGCAGTTGTTTTCTCTCTATTTGATAGATTTTACAATAAAGCAGAAGATGAGTTAGATCTTCGATCTCAGGGGCACCACAAATACAGATACGCTCTTCATAGGGAATTTTCTTGAACCTCCCATATCTCACCGAAGATCTCCTAGTAGCTTGCGAGCTACCTAATGAGCACCGCTGGTATAGTGGAACCATTAAAGCCAAGAACATTATCTGTTCAGTTAGGGTGGCTTCAGAGTGTGATTTTATTTATTTATTTTTTCATTTGGATGTTTGACATTTGTGGATTTGATTAAAATGTTCTCTGTAGGAATATCTCTAGTGCAACTCTGTTTCTTAATGGACGTTGACCATGGAGTCATGCAGGAGGAGATAGAGAATCCTAGAGAGCTGTTCTCTCAAGTCAAGAAAAAGGGTTTTTTTAATTCACTGTTTTTGCACATTCACTGGGGGAGTCTTGCACACTAAACCACTGAATGTAAAGGGCTAACTGTAACTTACCAAGGCCTGTTTCTTTTCTTTAGATCAGTACCTCCTCCCTCTTAATCAGTCCTGGTGCAATAACAGTGTAGTAAATGGCATTTCTAAAAAAATTCCATTCAGACATGACCTGTGCACGTCAAGGAATGTGCAGTTTGAAAGAGGAACACACACTCACACATACACAAGGAAACACGAGCTTTGCTAAATACCTACAGCTTTCTATTAACTTCCTCCGACCATGCCCATTGTTAGAAAGTGTCTCTTAAGTTTACCTTTCTACAAAGTAAAGCCCACTAATTGGAACTGCTGTAGTAAAAAGTGCCCCATAATCTAATCAACAAAAGCAAACAATGTCTTATCTTCAACTCTTTTCCACAAGTTGCAACAACAAAGTGATGTGGAAAAAGCAGATGATTGTGCTGACAAAGAGTCTTCCCATGCCCTCACCCCTCTCCCACATCTGCGCATGATGAAACAAACCAAGCACGTTGTTGTTTGCAACTGGGAAAGAGATCATGGACTACATTATCTCATTTGCCATTCACATGCTACCCACAGTAATGGTTAGACTGACTCACACCCATTTGGCACAGAAGGGTTCAATTTGTAGATTCCGGAGTTTAAGGTGAATTAGCTCCCAGGAATGCTCTTGGGAGTCAGGACTCAAATAAGTAGAGGCTCAGGGATGGATCTTTGCTATGAGAATTGCAAGTCTGTCCTAATTTTAATCTGTGAAATGTTAGATAATATGCATATTTTGTCTGCATATTTATGTATTATTTATAGAAGCCATTTCTGTCCAGTTCTTCAACCACAAAAGTTCCCAAAGGATTACAAATCAATAGAAACAAGGCAGTCAGCCCGTCCTCTCAGAGTTATAATCTGGAAAAAATATACAAAGTGGGGAGGTGAGGAAGGACAAATATTTCTTTTTTTAAAAAACCCACTTAAAGTCACCAATCCTTAATGTTAATGATTTTTTGTAAAGAAATGTTACTATAGAAACGATCACAATTCCAAGAAAGACATTCCTTCCAATTGTCCTGATTTTGTAGGAAGAATCCCTATTAAATCCTCTGCTGTCCTACTTTTGCAGATAATATTAAAATGTCCCTTCTTCTTACTTTGCCCTCATCTTAAATTGCTACAAAACTGTTTTCTAAATTCATTTGCACTTGCAGTAGAGTTTCGCTTATCCAACATAAACAGGCCGGCATAAGCAAAAATGTTAGATAATAAGGAGGGATAAAGGAAAAACCTATTAGACATCAAATTACTCAATGATTTTACAAATCAAGCACCAAAACACAATGTTTTACAACAAACTGACAGAAAAAGCAATTCAATACATGGTAACATTATGTAGTAATTACTGTATTTACGGATTTAGCACCTATACAAACAAGGGTTCTTTCTTTGTCCCACCATGGACATTATTCCACAGGTAAATATACACTCCACTTCCCTCACCTGTAAATCCGGGCAGGAGGCAGACTGCGTTGGATAATACGGAATGTTGGATAAGCGAGACTCTACTGTAATTAACACAGTGGAAGAAAGAAGAGTGGCTGGAACCTCTGCTTCAGCTTCTTCTCAGTTGCATGTTCTTTCATATTATTTTTTTGCCACCGTAATCATGCTCTGATATTTCTTTGCTCTGATTCTTGATCTTTTATCTGTGAAATGGCGGAGGGTATATCAATGTTTTCAATGTGTTTATGATGCATTCAGAGCCTGATGATTTCACAAGAAGGAGAGGGAACTCGGAAGATCCTACCTAGGACACTATCCTAAGGGCCCAATGGCATAAACCAGGCACTTTTATAAGGCACTGGATGGTGGAGTTGTCCATTAGGAGGCGTCTCAACTGATGTTCAATTGTCTCTCTCACCTCTTACCATTTTTCACAGACTTGATGGAAAGCCTAGTTACTTTTAAGCAAATAACACTGCTAGATGTTATTTTATCACCACTGTAAATGTTGTTCATGTCACAAATATTAAAAATTAATTAGGTATTTTTGATTACAAAAGTGTGAATCAAGCACTGAAAGAGTTAGTAGGCCAAAGTCTGTTAGAGTCAGTGTGCCAAAGCTAGTGTCGTCCTGAGGAGAATGAGTATGCCAAAACCAGTTAGAATTAGTGGGTCAAAGCTAGTGTCATTCTAGGAGTGTGAGGTAAACCTCAGTGTGAGAGAAGCCTCATGTTTAAAGCTCCAGTGTGTGAAGGCTGCTGCATGTAAGGCTACTATGTATTTGTTTGTGTTATAGAAACCTTGTTATTGTAAATAGTGCAACTATATTATTTTACTACAAAGAAAAGCCTCTTAAGGAAGATATACATTTGGTCTCCGAGTTTTTGTTGTTTTTATCACTTTGGGCTACTGGTGCTGGGTCACGCTGCTGATAATATATTATTCTGCTGTACATTTATGAGGAGGGTCTTTTGTTAATAAACCTACTCACCCAACGGTTCAGATAGTATTTTCTTCCATTTAGCACTGAACATTAACTTGGAAAAGTGGAGGCCTGCCCTCTTTGCTGCCATTGTTGTTGTTAACTTTTGTCAAGTTGACTTCGACTTATGGTGACCCAGTGAATGAGAGATCCCGAAGTCAGTCTATCCTCAACAGCACTACTCAGGTCTTGTAGACTCAAGGGCTGTGGTTTCCTTGACTAGGTCTATCCATATGTCAGTCTTTCTCTTTTCCTAATGCTTTCTATCTTAGCAAGCATTTTTGTCTTTTCAAGTGAGCTATATCTTCTCTAGATTTGTACAAAGTACAACAGTTTCACTTTCGTTATCTTGACTTTTGGGAGAGTTCAGGCTTGATTTGGTCCAGCACTCATTTATTTATCTCTTTTTTTTTAGCAGTAGCACTCCCCTCCGGCACCACATTTCAATGGAGTTGATGCTCTTGCTGTCAGCTTTCTTCATTAGTCAGTTTTCACAACCAAACATAGAAATGGGAAATATGATGGCAAGTTGTTTTGGTTGGGTTTTTTTCCGTGTCAGGAGTGATTTTAGAAACTGCAAGTCACTTCTGGTATGAGAGAATTGGCCGTCTGCAGACATTGCCCAGGGGATGCCCAAATGTTTTTGATGTTTTACCATCCTTGTGGGAGGCTTCTCTCATGTCCCCATATGGGGAGCAGGAGCTGACAGAGGGAGCTCATCCGCACTCTCCCTGGATTCGAACCTCTGACCTGTCAGTCATCAGTCTTGCCAGCACAAGTGTTTAACCCAGTGCGCCTCCGGGGGCTCCTACTTGATGACAAGTAGAAACTCTAATTAGACTCCATTCCTTTTGTCTCTTAGGAAGTCTGTACAGTATTTTCTACACTGTACAATGGTGGCATTTCAGGGTTTCTCTTTAATGTTTAGTTCTTTTTAAAACTTGGAGGCTCTAGGAACACCCTTATGCACTGGAAATGGGAGAAGAGTGAGCCGTAGCAGGTGATAGGGAACTGCTTGCCATGCAATGCTGAGTCAAAAGTCATCTTGTCCAGGACAACAGCTCAATTTCTTAAATGCTGTCACTAGATAAGATTACTTTTGCTCTCCTCTTTTCCTCATGTTGTCTTAAGTTAACTCAGAGCCTGCATAAAATGGTCTTTTGCTGAGAGTTCATGTCCATAACCTGGAATGCTCTGGGTTGGATGGGAAAATTCTCCAAAGTTCCTTCTGACATTGTTGTATCTGTGGTGCACAAATTGAGTGTGAGCTTCTTGGATCTCAGTTTGTTTTTATCTGTCAGTCTACAACAGCAGTAGTAAAGTTTTGGCAGGGGGCCCTAGCTGTCATATCCAACTGCTTGACACTCACAGCCATGCTGGGATCCAGCCCAGCACCTTAGGAGTTTCCCAGTATTTGAAACGCAGTAGCCCTTCTACTCCTATTTCCACAAACACCAAGCCAAAGGAAACAAAACAAACACGAGGGAGTCAACACAGGTCATTTCAACCAGTCTATAAACAGCATTGCTGGCCTCGGCAGTTCTCCCTTCCAGAGGCCCTTCGACCTCAACGTGACACTTAATTCAGGAACACATGATGAAGCAATACTTGTTTAATTCATACAAGCAAACAAGCCAAAGGAGATCCAAGGTTGCAAAGGGCTACCATATGAACAGGCACCTTTATTTCCTTTGGCTAGTGCTTTGCAATTGTATTTCACAGAGTGAAAAATGGGACACATTTGTGCAAACAACACTGGAGTGTGGCCAAGATGGTAAAAATTATTAATAAGGAAGCCAGGAAAGGCTGCCATAGTTTACTTTTGCCTGAACCTACAGGGAAGGACAAGATTTCCCTTCCACCCAATTAATAGAAACTGGAACTTTTATAAAGCAGCTATAAAAGTGGGATGACTGAGGATTAATTAAGGCTCTCCCTGTAAAATGAAAACAGTTGGTATGTTAATGTTAAAGTTTGTAATATATCATGTAAGACGCAGCTGTTTAAATCCCATGCATTACATACAGATACTTAGTGTTCAGGGGGGTCTGTTCTCCCTCAGCACCCACATAACATTTTAATATGCTGCAGTTCTTTTACAGGGATGGCAGAGCATGAGAAAAGAAGGGCATCGCAAATAAACAACACCCAGTAGATGATCTTAGGTCAGTTGACAGCTCCAATTTAAGATAATCTTGTGATATCTGGAAGGCATACGTTTTAGCAATCATACCCCTTGGCTCAACAGATCTAGAATGGAATGCTGTTTGGCAAACTTTCAAGGAATGACCTCAGCAGATCAGTCAGCTTTCACCACTTCGTAGCTCCTCCGTGTCACCCCCTCCCACTTCTAATGCAATGCATGAAATAGCTAGCCCTATGGAGTCCTCTCTGGTTTCCCAACTAAATTTGGCTTATTGACTGCTGAGGTTTTTGCCACCTGGGAAAGAAATGCAGAGAGATTTCTGCAGGGCCAGCCAAAAGAAAAATCATGAGCTTTTAAAAGATTTTCTTTTCTTTTGTGTTGCTTTCTAAGATTTTCTGGGAGTTGAAATAAAACCTGGATCCTGAAGTGTATATGCTATCCAGTATCACCCAAGTCACAAGACAAAGGGATATAAGTTAAACATGTATCCAAACTCTATGACATCACTGTATGAGAAACTGTTTTTGTTTTTTTAATAAGAGCGTTCATGTCATACTGTGCTTTTAAAGAGAAGTAAGCTCTGCACAGCACGGCAAGTCATTCTCATATAATTTAGGACCTAGACTCGTGGGTAAGATCAGGGGTCTGAAAAGTAAAATTTTAAACCCCAACTCCAAAAATCCTACAGCAAGCAAGGAATTCTGGAAGCTATAGGATACAAAAGTAACTTTCTCATATCTGGTAAATTTGTTGTTTATTCGTTCAGTTGCTTCCAACTCTTTGTGACCTCATGGACCAGCCCATGCCAGAGCTCCCTGTCGGCCTTTGCCACCCCCCAGCTCCTTCAAATTGGGACTGTTGGCAGACACGAGCACTGGGAAATCTTGAAAAGTGTGGGCTGTTAGTATGCTATCCGTTTCCCAGATGTGGTGCTGAAGGAAAATGCTGAGAGTGCCTTGGACCGCAAGAAAATCAAACCAGGAAATAAAGCCCGACTGCTCACTGGAGGGAAGGATATTAGAGGCAAAGATGGAGTACTTTGGCGACATCATGAGAAAATAGGAAAGCTTGGAGAAGATAATGATGCTGGGGAAAATGGAAGGAAAAAGGAAGAGGGGCTGACCAAGGGCAAGAAGGATGGATGTTCTTCTTGAAGTAACTGGCTTGACCTTGAAGGAGCGGGAGGTGGCCACAGCCGACGCGGAGCTCTGGCGTGGGCTGGTCCATGAGGTCACGAAGGATCGGAAGCAACTGAATTAATAAACAACAACAAGAGAGGAGAGTTTTAAAGTGAACTTTTACCAGATAGTTTGATAGTTATCCCATGTTATTTATTTAACCTTTAACCTGCTCATATTTTTAAAATGTTTGGAATAGTTCACAATGAGAATCATTTTAAAAGTCATAAATATTTTCGAAAGAAATAATTCAAATATAACGACATTAAAGATAAATGTTTTGAAACCCGTATCATCAAATCTACTATGAGAATAGTTTTAAAAAAGATCTTAGAGAAGTTTGGAAACAAAACCAACCATTGAAACAATAATAAAGGTCTTAAAGACAATTCAAAATACACTTTAAAATAATACAATTGAGATGTTTAAAAACCATAATAAACATTTTGTAATCAGTACCAGCATTTTTACTACAGAACTATTTCAACCTAACTTTCATAACAGTAATATTTTACAATACTTGTGAAATGTTGTAAAGCTAGAGTTTGGCAAGACTCCCTAAGAGCCAATTCCACAATTTTGAGGACACTACTGGTAATACTTGCTGCAAAAAGAAAAGAAATTCAATTCATGTTAGAAATATGCTTGCTCATATGGTAAAATATGTTTTTTGTTAGGGCCAAACTAGATGTAATTACTGAAGACATTTAGCATCATTTTCTTTGCCCCACCCCCACCCCAAACACTGGGGGCATTTATTTGTTGATAGAAACCAGGAGATGTGGGACTTTCCTCCCTACTAGTTTAAATCCTCATTAAATTGCTATTAGCCACAGAGAGGGAAAAACAAATACCCATGTTATCCCTGATTTGGCTCTTTGTGGTTAATGGCAGCTTCAATTTAAATTGGGGCAATGGTTACATGGGTGGATTCTCCCTCTTCCAGGTGTTCCGTATGCTACCTCTGCCTTGTGCCTGATTATCCCACCCGAACATCCCAAGATATAAAGAGATCTAAGTCAGTGCAATTTTAAGTTTGTGCTAGTCTTGTTTCCTTATTTATAGAATACTAGTTGTAACTGCCACACGTTGCTGTGGCCAAGCTTCCCTCCCTCTTTCTCTCCTTCTTTCTTTCTCTCCTTCCTTCTCTCCCTCTTTTCTTCCTTCCTTTCTTCCTTCCCTTTTTCTTTCCTTCTCTCCTTCCTTCCCTACCTCTTTCCTTCTTTCCCCTCCCTTTTTCTTTCCCCTTTTACTTTCTCTTCTTTCTTTCTTCTCTACCTATTCTTCGACTGCAACTCCCAGCAGTCCTCCTGGTCGATCTACCTACCTACTATCTATCTCTGTCTAATCTATCTATCTTATCTATCTGGATGGCTGGGAGTTGCAGTCCAGGAATAGGAAATAGGAAATATGTATGGATTAGGTTGCTCTCAAAGAAATCCTAGGAGAAGCAAGCTTGCATCTTAGATGCATTTGGAGCACCCTCCTCCCCTAAAGGACCAGGTCTAGGGATGCTGGGAGCTGTTATTTTCCCACATGAGCTGTATCATCATTTAGCTGTTTGGGGGTTTTAAGTCCTTTCTGCTGTTTTTTGGGAGTGGTGTATGAGTGATGGTCACTCATTGGCCTGTTAGGGGTGTAGTGTCCAAATTTGGTGTCAATTTGTCCAGTGGGTTTTGAGTTATGTTAATCCTACAAACAAACATTGCATTTTATTTATATAGATATGAACCATTTAGCCTACTGTAAACAATGTGAAGCAGTCATCTGAGTCAGTAATGTTGTGAAATAACAGAACATTATGGAAAAGTGTTTTTTAATTATAGTTTTAATACTTGGGAACTGGAAAGGCATTTCTGGGATCCCACACTCCTCTCCTTTAATTCTGAGATTTATTTTTTAAAATCATCTTTATTTTAGGAATTTTTAATAAGTGTACATAAAAAGGGGGAAAATGGGTTAGAGTGGAAAAGGGGGTAAGGGGTAGGGGAGGAGGTGGGAAAGGGAAAAGGGGCTGGTTTTTTTTGTGGGGTAAACCTGGCTTTTGGTCCATTCCAAAGGAAGTTTATTCCATTACTTATTTATTAATGTATTTATTTACAGTATTTATATCGTGCCCTTCTCACCGCCTCTCCCTTTTTAATAACTTCTCTGTCACGATCACGGACTTAGCGGGCCCCTTAATCACACACACAGAGACGTACTGAAGGCTAACTACTTTATTGAGTATAAAAACAGTTCCAAAGAATATATAGCTCACTGATAAGCAATTGTCCAAAAGGTAGCAAGCAAGATTGTCCAAAGTAACGTAGCAAATAGGCTTGAAGCTTGGCAAGGCCCCGCAATCCAATGCGGTTCAAGAACCAAGGCAGGGCTCCGCAATCCAATGCGGATCAAGAAACAAGGCAAGGCAAATGCAAGGCAAGGCTTGATGACCACGGCTTAGCTTGTGGTCCCACTCCGCTTCACGCCTATTCAGGAAAGACGTGGCCGGAGAACTGAGGATGCGTTCCCACGGATCCTATACTTAATCCTTCGGCCGAGGTCCGCGATGCTCTAGGCTTCTTCGTCTCCAATCTCTGCTCACGGACCTCGGTCGGTCTAGGACCCTAGACCAAGCCCTCTGGTAGACTCAATGTCCGTCTCCTATCGAAGGAGCGACCTTGCCTCTCAGCAGCTGTGTCGTTATCTTCCTGAGAACTTTCCTCCCTAGCACTTTCCCACTCGGCTTCGTCCATGTTTTCACTTTCAAGCTCTTGGGAATTCCTTCCCCCGGGGTGTTCATAACTCCCTTCGCTGCTTCCCATCTCCACCTGGTGATCGGAATCTATGCTAGGCCCAAACATCATCTCATCCCATGCCATGATGGGCGAACGAGGCCCATCCGAAGGGCCCTGTGCTTCACCCCAATCATCTAGCTCATCCTCTGAATCCACATCTGCTGCTGCAGGCCCTAATGCTAATGGAACCCCAGGACCTATTCCCTGCCCTCCAGGCACAAACGAGAACTGCTTTTCTGTGCTACACTATCCCCCCTCTCAGGGGGCCCTCCGAGGCCGCCCTCGAGGTTTGGGTTTGTCAGGGTACTTGCGGTGAAAACGGGCCACCAGATCCGGAGCATGGACATCCCGAGCCGGGTCCATGAACGTTCTTCCGGCCCAACCCTTCCAGTCAAGCAAATACTTCAACATCCGGTAGCGGATGCGAGCATCAAGATGTCCTGGACCTCCAACTCCTCCTCGCCATCGCGCATCACAGGGAGGAGGCGGCTGTCACGTCAGGCTGCACCCCCTTCGCTGGGAACTCTGGGTAATGCAAAGACTCACTGGGATTGCTGAGTCAGGGGGTGCAACCCTCTCCAGGCATTGCATGGGGGAGGGATTAGTATATAAGGATTGTGGTGATGGGAAGCGGGTGCTTCAGCTTTATAGGTTTTGTGTCTTCAATAAACTACCACTGGAAGAAGCAGCAGTTCTGTAGCGTCTTTACTGGAAAGCATTGAAGTTCCTGACAGTTTCTCTTTAATGTTTAGTTCTTTTTAAAACTTGGAGGCTCTAGGAACACCCTTATGCACAGGAAATGGGAGAAGAGTGAGCCGTAGCAGGTGATAGGGAACTGCTTGCCGTGCAATGCTGAGTCAAAAGTCATCTTGTCCAGGACAACAGCTCAATTTCTTAAATGCTGTCACTAGATAAGATTACTTTTGCTCTCCTCTTTTCCTCATGTTGTCTTAAGTTAACTCAGAGCCTGCATAAAATGGTCTTTTGCTGAGAGTTCATGTCCATAACCTGGAATGCTCTGGGTTGGATGGGAAAATTCTCCAAAGTTCCTTCTGACATTGTTGTATCTGTGGTGCACAAATTGAGTGTGAGCTTCTTGGATCTCAGTTTGTGTTTACCTGTCAGTCTACAACAGCAGTAGTAAAGTTTTGGCAGGGGGCCCTAGCTGTCATATCTAACTGCTTGACACTCACAGCCATGCTGGGATCCAGCCCAGCACCTTAGGAGTTTCCCAGTATTTGAAACGCAGTAGCCCTTCTACTCCTATTTCCACAAACACCAAGCCAAAGGAAACACAACAAACACGAGCGAGTCAACACCGGTCATATCAACCAGTCTATAAACAGCATTGCTGGCCTCGGCAGTTCTCCCTTCCAGAAGGCCCTTCGACCTCAACGTGACACTTAATTCAGGAACACATGATGAAGCAATACTTGTTTAATTCATACAAGCAAACAAGCCAAAGGAGATCCAAGGTTGCAAAGGGCTACCATATGAACAGACACCTTTATTTCCTTTGGCTAGTGCTTTGCAATTGTATTTCACAGAGTGAAAAATGGGACACATTTGTGCAAACAACACTGGAGTGTGGCCAAGATGGTAAAAATTATTAATAAGGAGGCCAGGAAAGGCTGCCATAGTTTACTTTTGCCTGAACCTACAGGGAAGGTCAAGATTTCCCTTCCACCCAATTAATAGAAACTGGAACTTTTATACAGCAGCTATAAAAGTGGGATGACTGAGGATTAATTAAGGCTCTCCCTGTAAAATGAAAACAGTTGGTATGTTAATGTTAAAGTTTGTAATATATCATGTAAGACACAGCTGTTTAAATCCCATGCATTACATACAGATACTTAGTGTTCAGGGGGGTCTGTTCTCCCTCAGCACCCACATAACATTTTAATATGCTGCAGTTCTTTTTACAGGGTTGGCAGAGCATGAGAAAAGAAGGGCATCGCAAATAAACAACACCCAGTAGATGATCTTAGGTCAGTTGACAGCTCCAATTTAAGATAATCTTGTGATATCTGGAAGGCATACGTTTTAGCAATCATACCCCTTGGCTCAACAGATCTAGAATGGAATGCTGTTTGGCAAACTGTCAAGGAATGACCTCAGCAGATCAGTCAGCTTTCACCACTTCGTAGCTCCTCCGTGTCACCCCCTCCCACTTCTAACGCAATGCATGAAATAGCTAGCCCTATGGAGTCCTCTCTGGTTTCCCAACTAAATTTGGCTTATTGACTGCTGAGGTTTTTGCCACCTGGGAAAGAAATGCAGAGAGATTTCTGCAGGGCCAGCCAAAAGAAAAATCATGAGCTTTTAAAAGATTTTCTTTTCTTTTGTGTTGCTTTCTAAGATTTTCTGGGCGTTGAAATAAAACCTGGATCCTGAGTGTATATGCTATCCAGTATCACCCAAGTCACAAGACAAAGGGATATAAGTTAAACATGTATCCAAACTCTATGACATCACTGTATGAGAAACGGTTATTTTTTATAAGAACGTCCATGTCATACTGTGTTTTTTAAGAGAAGTAAGCTCTGCACAGCACGACAAGTCATGATATAATTTAGGACCAAACTCTTGGGTAAGATCAGGGGTCTGAAAAGTAAAATTTTAAACCCCAACTCCAAAAATCCTACAGCAAGCAAGGAATTCTGGAAACTATAGGATACAAAAGTAACTTTCTCATATCTGGGAAATTTGTTGTTTATTCATTCAGTTGCTTCCTACTCTTTGTGACCTCATGGACCAGCCCATGCCAGAGCTCCCTGTCGGCCTTTGCCACCCCCAGCTCCTTCAAATTGGGACTGTTGGCAGACACGAGCACTGGGAAATCTTGAAAAGTGTGGGCTGTTAGTATGCTATCCGTTTCCCAGATGTGGTGCTGAAGGAAAATGCTGAGAGTGCCTTGGACCGCAAGAAAATCAAACCAGGAAATAAAGCCCAACTGCTCACTGGAGGGAAGGATATTAGAGGCAAAGATGGAGTACTTTGGCGACATCATGAGAAAATAGGAAAGCTTGGAGAAGATAATGATGCTGGGGAAAAAGGAAGGAAAAAGGAAGAGGGGCTGACCAAGGGCAAGAAGGATGGATGTTCTCCTTGAAGTAACTGGCTTGACCTTGAAGGAGCGGGAGGTGGCCACAGCCGACGCGGAGCTCTGGCGTGGGCTGGTCCATGAGGTCACGAAGGATCGGAAGCAACTGAATTAATAAACAACAACAAGAGAGGAGAGTTTTAAAGTGAACTTTTACCAGATAGTTTGATAGTTATCCCATGTTATTTATTTAACCTTTAACCTGCTCATATTTTTAAAATGTTTGGAATAGTTCACAATGAGAATCATTTTAAAAAGTCATAAATATTTTCGAAAGAAATAATTCAAATATAACGACATTAAAGATAAATGTTTTGAAACCCGTATCATCAAATCTACTATGGGAATAGTTTTAAAAAAGATCTCAGAGAAGTTTGGAAACAAAACCAACCATTGAAACAATAATAAAAGTCTTAAAGACAATTCAAAATACACTTAAAAATAATACAATTGAGATGTTTAAAAACCATAATAAACATTTTGTAATCAGTACCAGCATTTTTACTACAGAACTATTTCAACCTAACTTTCATAACAGTAATATTTTACAATACTTGTGAAATGTTGTAAAGCTAGAGTTTGGCAAGACTCCCTAAGAGCCAATTCCACAATTTTGAGGACACTACTGGTAATACTTGCTGCAAAAAGAAAAGAAATTCAATTCATGTTAGAAATATGCTTGCTCATATGGTAAAATATGTTTTTTGTTAGGGCCAAACTAGATGTAATTACTGAAGACATTTAGCATCATTTTCTTTGCCCCACCCCCACCCCAAACACTGGGGGCATTTATTTGTTGATAGAAACCAGGAGATGTGGGACTTTCCTCCCTACTAGTTTAAATCCTCATTAAATTGCTATTAGCCACAGAGAGGGAAAAACAAATACCCATGTTGTCCCTGATTTGGCTCTTTGTGGTTAATGGCAGCTTCAATTTAAATTGGGGCAATGGTTACATGGGTGGATTCACCCTATTCCATGTGTTCCGTATGCTACCTCTGCCTTGTGCCTGATTATCCCAATTCGAACATCCCAAGATATAAAGAGATCTAAGTCAGTGCAATTTTAAGTATGTGCTAGTCATGTTTCCTTATTTATAGAATACTAGTTGTACCTGCCACACGTTGCTGTGGCCAAGCTTCCCTCCCTCTTTCTCTCCTTCTTTCTTTCTCTCCTTCCTTCTCTCTCTCTCTTCTTCCTTCCTTTCTTCCTTCCCTTTTTTCTTTCCTTCTCTCCTTCCTTCCCTAATTCTTTCCTTCTTTCCCCTCCCTTTTTCTTTCCCTTTTACTTTCTCTTCTTTCTTTCTTCTCTACCTATTCTTCGACTGCAACTCCCAGCAGTCCTCCTGGTCGATCTACCTACCTACTATCTATCTCTGTCTAATCTATCTATCTTATCTATCTGGATGGCTGGGAGTTGCAGTCCAGGAATAGGAAATAGGAAATATGTATGGATTGGGTTGCTCTCAAAGAAATCCTAGGAGAAGCAAGCTTGCATCTTAGAGGCATTTGGAGCACCCTCCTCCCCTAAAGGACCAGGTCTAGGGATGCTGGGAGCTGTCATTTTCCCACATGAGCTGTATCATCATTTAGCTGTTTGGGGGTTTTAAGTCCTTTCTGCTGTTTTTTGGGAGTGGTGTATGAGTGATGGTCACTCATTGGTCTGTTAGGGGTGTAGTGTCCAAATTTGGTGTCAATTTGTCCAGTGGGTTTTGAGTTATGTTAATCCTACAAACAAACATTGCATTTTATTTATATAGATATGAACCATTTAGCCTACTGTAAACAATGTGAAGCAGTCATCTGAGTCAGTAATGTTGTGAAATAACAGAACATTATGGAAAAGTGTTTTTTAATTATAGTTTTAATACTTGGGAACTGGAAAGGCATTTCTGGGATCCCACACTCCTCTCCTTTAATTCTGAGATTTATTTTTTAAAATCATCTTTATTTTAGGAATTTTTAATAAGTGTACATAAAAAGGGGGAAAATGGGTTAGAGTGGAAAAGGGGGTAAGGGGTAGGGGAGGAGGTGGGAAAGGGAAAAGGGGCTGGTTTTTTTTGTGGGGTAAACCTGGCTTTCGGTCCATTCCAAAGGAAGTTTATTCCATTACTTATTTATTAATGTATTTATTTACAGTATTCATACCTCGCCCTTCTCACCCCGAAGGGGACTCAGAGCGGCCTTACAAAAGGCAACAATTCAAAGCCATGTCAACAACCAATATAAAATAAACATATGCAATAAAAAATTAATTTAAAAACAATATAGAGATTAAAAACACACAATCCAACATCAGGACTGACTAGAGAGCAGAAAACAGACATCTCTATGGTGCTTTCCTACAGAACTGATATTTGAGACAGCTGGAAGATGGCTTGTTACCTCTCCCTTTTTAATAACTTCTCACAGCTGCGGTTCTACTATCTATTCTGTAATTTCCTTCTTACATTACTATCACTTCTTTCTCCTGTTTCAGCATCGTGGGTGAGTCCTCTTTCCTGGAGGAATTCTTATAATAGTGTCCAGTCTGTTTTACATCTATTTTTCCGGTCCTGCAATAGAAAAGTTAGGGAGTCCATATCCTTGTAATCCATTGATTTTGTAATCCATGTATCTATAGTTGGGATTTCTTTCAGGCACCACTTTTGAGCTAGTATTATTCTTGCTGCAGACGTCATATAAAAATAATTTGTCCTTGTTTCTTCCTAGTTCAAAATCTGTCAAGTTTAATAAAGAAATTTAATAAATAATATTCAGGCCTTAATTCAGATTTCACTTTTATTATCCTTTGACCGTGTTAGTGTACCTTTTCCCAGTACTTCTTCACTTCCTTGCAGTCCCACCAAGAGTGGAAGAAGCTGTATTGGGCATTAGGGACTGAAACATTCCCAGTCACCACAATTTCCTGAAAATATGGTTATAGTCTTAGATTCATGAACAGCCTCAGACTCCTGAATAAGAGTGATATTTTCAGAATTATCTATTGCATATGCAAGGGTGACACACCTCGCGCCAAGAAGAATAACACAGACACAAGTGGTTGGATGAAAATGGCCACAACTCATTTATTGAAAACAGGAACAAAGGGTTGGCGGCCCAATGCCTGTCCACGGAAACTCGGCACCCCAGGGGGGCTGGGCGTTATCCCCCCTTACAACCAAGGGGTGATAAGCCAGCCTGATCCAGGGGCCATGCCACACGCCGAACACGGAGTTGTGACAAAGAACAATATAACGCATAACCACAAACAATGCAACAATGACATGAAGAATAAACAATATGGACACCAACAAGCAATGCAATAAGAAGGGAGGGTGGGAGGAAAAACAGAGCTGCCCCCACATGCAGCCTGGGCAGCCCCGGGCGGCCTTAAATAGGCTGCCCAGGTGGAAGTGCAGGCCAGCCGGTGCAAAGAGGGGGCAGGGCGGGGCCAGCCCCATCATTGGCCGGCTGGTGTTGGTGGCAGAAAGGTTTCCCCAGGGGCTTCTGGGAAGAAGAAGCCCCTTCTCTCTCCTCAGGATAGCAGCGAGGGCAAACCCGCCCCACAACCTGCTCGGCCGGTAAGTCGGCCAAGCCCATTAAGAAGGCAAGTTCTTGCAGTAATTTTGTTGTTCATGAAGTGTACAGGACACAGAAAACCACCTATATTTCCTTTGCCAAATGTCAAAAAGTGTTAATGTATGTTTTGCTGGGAAGACCCTCCATGGTCTGGTTTAATTAGATATCAAAAGAATAAAAAGAAACAAATGTTATGTTTGCACACATTATACACCTGTATAATGTGTATACATGATAAATGTTGACATTTACCAGAAATCACTCAGGTATTTTAGAAGACCTACGAATTTATGGCAATATAACAAGAACCATGGTAAGTGCCCACCAACCAACTTTAGTTTTTAATATTTATTGTTTATTGATACAAATAATTGCTATAACAGAATGGGAAACAATAATTGCACCCAATAGATCTAAAGCAACTGCCTGCTTGGCCATTGATTACTGGCATATTCTCTTATTTACCAGTACATTTATAATACACGGGTTGTTGTTTATGTTGTTGTTTTAATCACAGTTATAGAATATAGCTATTGCATATATTAAACTAAATTTATAAGTATTTTTAAACACAAAATCAATGCAAATCTCAATCCCTCTTACTCCCAAGAGAAATATCTAACCAATTTTTACCTTTGGCTTTCTGGTCCAAATGATCCTTTGGTTCACAAATCACTGGGATGCTTCACCAATTCTTTCACGGACAACTGTAACAGTTTCACGTAACAGGACAATAACAACAGTTATCAGTTTATACATGGTGGTTTGAATGTTATAACCCTGTAATTACAGTGCAATTATAACAAATCCAGAGGTGTAACAGTTGCTTTCCTATTCCCTTGCAACTCAGTCATGCAATTTATTTTACACAAAGTGAGAACCGCCCATAATTATATGACTTTCTAACATAGACCCTCATCAGAACAAACTCTAATTCCTCTTAGTTCTTTGTCCTATATAGTCAATTATTAGGGGTTACACCTACCACCCGTATGCTATGCTTAGCAGGGCAGTAGATCTATAAAACAAGCTTATTGTACTGGTAAATCTCTGACTGAATAAATTACTTTAGGACATATCTGGAGGAGGGAAGATAACATATAACTTTACTTTTACACACATTACTATTCTTCTTACTACAGAAACTCTGGTCCTGCTCAGTTTAAATAGCCTTTTGTTTGCAACAGCCTTTGGTTATTTTAATGGTCTTTTGACCCAGGACTGACTACCTTTGGATTCTTAGCATTGTAAAATTCCTTCGTCACAACGCCCCTTGTCACCCAAGGACATGATAAGTTTGTCTGGAGCATATCCTAGAAAATACAACTGTGTGACACAAAATGATTGTCACTACTTTATTAAAAGTAGTATGGCATGGGTTTGAGTTTGACCTTTAATGGAGCTGCTAAAGATGCAGAACCGATTTGGAGGATGAGGTCAGTGTGCTAGATAGCACCTCTAAAGTTCAGAGTATAACCAGTCCAGGATTGGGCACCCTACTGATATGGAAGTCACCATCTGCTACTGAAGTAGATGGTCCTTTGCAAGCTGGAAATAGTTGTATGCATTGTATGTATAAATGGGAAGTAATCATGTTTCTATTTGTTTATGGAGACTTTAAACGTGCTTCTTCACATTCAGAATATCAGAAATATCAGTCAAAGTGATGCATCAAAGCAGGGCCGTAGCCAGGATTTTGATGGGGGGGGCTGAGTTTGGTTTGGAGGGGGCTGAGACTGGGTGGAAGAGGGTCTACCCTAGCAAACCTTTTGTATTGTTATCCCAATAACCCCATTAATGTGGGATATAATGAGCATGGTGATCAGATCATGATATGAATAAACATAACAGTTTAAATAATGTACCAGTAAGGCCTTCTTGCGGACCACCCTGAGAATTTGGGGGGGGGCTGAAGCCCCCTTAGCCCCCCCGGCTACATGCCTGCATCAAAGGCACAACTATGACATTGCAGCTGTGCTCCTTCTCCTGATCCAATCCCTGAAATAATTCTGCCATTCTAGTAAGTGGGGGTGTTCAGGATGATGTCACCAGCAAACAGTGGTGAAGCAATTGTTCAAGGGAAGAGGAAGGGACCATCTTCAGGGTCCTCCCTCAACTCTGTTGCATCATCACTTGCTGGTGTTTGACAACATCATGTATCTCCATAGAATCATAGAGCTGTAAAAAAAAACTACAGGTACATCTACGCCAGTGGTTCACAAGAACTAAAATATGGTTCGCGGCCTCACAGTTACTACACCATTGCAATGAGACCGACTGGTCTCGCAAAACCCTCTTATAGTGCTGAAGCTTATTGAATATGGTTTCCTGTGTATGAACAGATGGGGACTACTGGATGGCATATCTTCTGTATCAGAAACTAGAGCTGATGTAGTCTATCCAATGCAATTTTCTGAATCAGCACTCAAAATAACCAAACTGAAACTAAAGTTGACCAAAAACTGATTTGTAACCCTTTGGTACTAATGTTGGAGAGGGGTCTCTGGTCAAAGTGGTCCCTAGTAAAAAAAAAAAAGGTTGGGAACCACTGATCTACATTGTAGAATTAATGCAGTTTGACATGACTTTAATTACCATGACTCAATGCTATGGAACCCTGAGAGTTGTAGATTGGTGAGGCACCACCACTCTTTGGCAGAGAAGGCTAAATTGTAAATACCTTGTAAAACTCCCATAGTTACATTGTATTGAGCCTTGACAGTGAAAGTGGGGTCAAACCGCATTAATCCTGCAATGTAGATGCACCTCACAATGGCTATCCAGTCCAAAATCCTGCCATGCAGGAGTACAAAATCAAAGGGTGGTTGACTGACTTTTAAGGTGAGTTTCATGGGCATGTATTATCTTGTTATAATCCCCGTTATTGAATACAACATATTGACCACATAGTGCTAAATTCATAAGCACTCTTTGAACACAAAGCTAATGCAAATTTCAGTTGCTGTTACTCCAATATTATAACATCAGATCAGAAGAACAAATCACACAACAACTTTTTTAAAATGCTAAATGCAGGAGAAAGTGAAACCGACAATGTTTTCCTTTTCTTCCTAAAATAGGGAGACATTTAAACTATTTCTTGTTTACCTGCGTATTGGAAGACTTCCTCCTTAAAGCATTTCTTGGTTTAAAACATCATGGGAGGTCAAGATTTCCCAGTGAAGCAAAAAATTATCCAAAACACTTCTTTCCCCTGAAGATTAATTTAAAAATACATCTGACAATGGCTTATACTAATTAGAAACTTACATCCTGAGCTGCTGCTTGGTTGCTCATTTTCTTCAGGTGTGCATTGGGGCTTCACTCCCAAAAAAATACAGAAGAACATGGATTATAGCTGGCTATTTATATATTATTTCAAATAGAAGTAGTTTATTGAAAAAGGAAAATATAAATAAGTTATTGTTGAATATTCTGTGAAGTGTGTTTACACAACAAAATTGCATCAGTTTTGTAATGGTCACAACAGGAGCTCCCAGTGGTACAATGGGTTAAACCAGTGGTTCTCAACCTGGGCTCCCCAGATGTTTTTGCCTATAACTCCCAGAAATCTTAGTCAGTTTACCAGCTGTTAGGATTTCTAGGAGTTGAAGACCAAAAACATCTGGGGACCCCAGGTTGAGAACCATTGGGTTAAACCTTTGTGTTGGCAGGACTGAAGACTGACAGGTCAGAGGTTTGAATCCAGGGAGAATGCGGATGAGCTCCCTCTGTCAGATCCAGCTCCCCATGCAGGGATATGAGAGAATCTTGTATGTAAAAAAAACCCCAGAATTGAATGTTTGCCGTATATATGTGTATTGTTATCCGCCTTGAGTCCCCTTCGGGGTGAGAAGGGCAGAATATAAATACTGTAAATAAGAGACTGTGGAGGCCTAAGTGCCCCCAAAGCACCAGATCATTGGAAACTAAGCAGGGTCAGCCTTGGTTAGTTTATTGTTTATACATTCAGTCATTTTCAACTCTTAATGACCTCATGGACTAGCTCACACCAAAGCTTCCTGTTCGCCACCCCAAGCTCCTTCAAGATCAAGCCAGTCACTTCAAGGATGCCATCCATCCATCTTGCCCTTGGTCAGCCCCTCTTCCTTTTTCCTTCCATTTCCCCCAGCATCATTGCCTTCTCCAAGCTTTCCTGTCTTCTCATTATGTGGCCAAAGTACTTAATCTTTGCCTCTAATATCCTTCCCCCCAATGAGCAGTCAGGCTTTATTTCCTGAAGTATGGACTGGTTGGATTTTCTCACGGTCCAAGTCACTCAGAATTTTCCTCCAACACCACAGTTCAAAAGCATCTATTTTTCTTCACTGAGCCTTCTTTATGGTCCAGCTCTCACATCCATAGGTTACTATGGGGAATACCATTGCTTTAAATATGTGGGCCTGCGTTGACAATGTGATGTTTCTACAGTTCACTATTTTATTGAGATTGGTCATTGCTCTCCTCCCAAGAAGTAAACGTCTTCTGTTTTCCTGGCTGCAGTCTGCATCTGCAGTAATCTTTGCACCTAGAAATATAAAGTCTGTCACTGCCTCCATGTTTTCTCCCTCTGTTTGCCAATTATCAATCAGTCTGGTTGCCATAATCTTGGTTTTTTTTATGTTTAACTACAACCCAACTTTAACTTATGTTTAGCTTCCTCAATTCCTCCTCCCTTTCAGCCAAGGGTATTTGGATGGGAAACTGGCAGTGAATATTAGATGCTGTAGTGTAGACTATATATCTGGCATGCAGCAACAGTAGGATGTACTAGTCATGAGCGTTGTACTCCTGGAATAAGTAAATATTCAAAAGGCAAGATTCTGGTCTAAAAGGTAATCTGAAGTAGATTTTTTGTTGTTGTTGCACAAAGGCAAATAGCTAGGTGTATAGGCAAGAAAATGGTGACCGCTTTTGAATCCACTGTCTTAAGCACTGCTTTCTGTTTGGGGCATGGTATGAGAAGCTGGACTCAAGTGAAGTACCAAAGACTTGCAGTAGATTTATTTTTATTTTGTAAGTCCCTTGTTCATTCCTTTTTGATTATTGTATAAAGAGAGGCTCCATTGTGTGTCATGCTCCTGGATTTACCAGTTGCACTTGTTCCAAGATCAGGATAATGGAATTAGAAGTGCAGAGAACATTGTGAATTGAAGGAAGACTTTGACTTAAACCTGTTTTTTTGTCATTTGGCTGAAATAATACACAAGGGATTCTCATCTCTCATTTCAGTTCTGCTCTTGGTCACATTCTGTGTGGGTCGATTATGGGAATATTTAGTAGAAAATGTGAATTGTGCAGTTGCTTCTAAATTAATACACAAGTAGGATCTTCAACAAAATGTTGCTGCATATATATACTTCCAGCAAGAGTACTGCAGTACAGCCAATATGGCTCTTGAGCATATTAGCAGAATGAATCATGAGAAAATTATATTGGTGCGTACGTATGGAATAGGTTAATCATCAGTACAAATTACATAAGTCCCATTATTTTAAATGGAATGTGGTCACAATCTAATTTTACTAGATGCTCGGAGAGGTGGGTTAGTTAGTAAGTTTCAAACAATATAAAATTTGCCATACTTCTGTTTGCACTCATGTTCCTCATACAGTACGACAGCCTTACCCATGGATTTGATTCCCATGGCTTCACTTACCCATACTCCAAAAATATATTCATTGCAGAAGTGTTTGAGAGCCTCCAGTGCCATTCTATGGTATGCTTTCAGCCCAGTTATAAACAGTATACATCCTGGAGAAGAGGGACTACTTTCTGCTAAGGTAGCTTTTTGTGGTGGATTTTGAATAGATCAATTTGGAAAATGTGTTTGGACTATAACTCTTGGAATCTTCCAACCAGTGGACATGTTCATTGAGAGGGCTCTGAGAATTGTACCCTCCCCCCAATAAGCTTTGCTTGGGACCTTGTCAAATCTGGTAGACTGCCTCAGTGTTTTTAAACCTTTTTTGACCCGCGGCACATTTTTTACATTTACAAAATCCTGGGGCACACCACCAACCAAAATGACACAAAATGACACTCTAACACAGTAATACATATAGTTAATATGTTTTTAAATGTATTTATACACTCACTTAGTGTGAAACCTGGGTCTGTTTTGATGAACACAAAATATATAGTTATATAGTATATTATTATTATATTGCATTACATTACAACATTATCAATATTATATGTATACACAATATACGTATATTACTATAATATCAAATACAACATACTACGTCATTGTCACAGTACAACAATTACATACCACATTGTATTATAACAATTATATCGCAATATTAGTTGAAGTCCAAAACACCTGGAGGAAGGCCCAAGTTTGACCATATCTAGTCTAAACCTTCTTCAAGTCCTTAATAAAGATGCTTCCTGCCTTAATGTATAGCCAGAGTATCCATGCCCATCTGTCGGGAGGGCTTGGGTGGTGCCTTCCTGCTTGGCTGAAGGGGGTCAGGCTGGATGGCCTTTGGGGGACCCATATTTCTCCCACGAGTTCTTTTCCCTCCTTCCCTCCATTAGCTGGCTGACTCCCTACCTGCCTACCTGCCCCTCCGGATGCTTGCCTGCCTGCCTTCAGCATTCGGGCTCCGCTGCTCTCTGACTCACACCTCACATAGCGCCAACAGGGTTGGGCTCGACTGGACTGGAAGTGCTCCCCGCCGGAGTGGAATGGAAGGGAATGGGCCCAAACAGGTCCGCCCTACTGCGCAGCCCTCCCAGAAACAGGGACCTGAGGTTCCGGAGGCAGAGTAGCAAACTTTATACATGACATCAGATAGAAAAGAATCTAATTTCCCACAGCACACCTGATGATCTCTCATGGCACACTAGTGTGCCACGGCACACTGGTTAGGAAACACTGGACTACCTGACCAAAACAAAACAAAACTAGTTCACCAACCAACCAGATAGATGCGGATATCCTAGATTAGCATATAGCAGTGGTTCCCAACCTTTTCTTTTACTTGGGACCACTTGACCCACTTGCCTAGGGACCACTTTGACCAGGGACCACTCTCCAACATTAGAATAGTCCCTGACAAAAAGGGTTACGAATCGGTTTTTGGTCAACTTTAGATTTGGTTTCATTATTTGGGGTGCTGATTCAGAAAATTGCATTGGATAGACCACTTCAGCTCTAGCTTCTGATATAGAACATCTTCTCGCCCACAGAAAACCATATTTAATCATTTAGAGCTAATGTGGAAGTCGTAATCTTTCGTGGGTAGTCAGCTTCTCCCCTCCCAACATCCCTGTTGCCTCGGCACTATAAAAGGGTTTTGCAAAGCCAGGTGCTCTCGCTGCCTCGTGGTTTCAAGGCAACGATGTAGTAATGGTGAGGATGAGGACCATACTTTCATTCTTGAGGACCACAGGCTGGGAACCACTGCCATGCAGGGAAATAATGCATCCTGATTCACCACCATCATCTACCTTAAGAGCCAGCTGTCAGATTGGTTGATGGAGGTTTGTTGAGTTTCTGATTGGGGTGCAAGGATATGATGTTTCTACCTCCCTCCTGCCAGCAAGAAGGCTGTGAAAAGGACAGATGTCAGGGCTTCTGATATTGTTACAGGCTCGCTGTAACATCATCCTCTCTGAGCTGAACCGACTAAAGGGGAAGGAGACCCAATCTATCTGCTGATCCTTCAGGTGAACATTTATGCAGACTCCAATAAGGCTGTGTAATTTTACTGAATACAGATAAGTTACAGACTTGTAAATTTAGGTTAGAAATTTATAACTGAAACACTGAATACTAGTCAATGTCTGTTCTTGCTATCAACTTCATTCAGTTTTATTTGGCTTGCTTCACTGTTGTGACTTGCATTGATTGTGTGGGTTTTTTTAAAAAAAATACTATCAATCACCAAATAATTTTCAAAGAAGAAAATGTGAAGTATAAATAGTTAAAGCCAATTATAAATATTAAATTATTATGGAAGAAGAAGATGGCAGGATGAAGACAACACATGACTTCTTTCTAGTGCTTGAAGCTTTCGTGCCTCTGTAATGATGCATCAACTCTCACATGCTTGCACAGACATACTGTATGTACACACCCAAACACACAAGGGGATCACATCAGAAATGAAATGCTAATCAGTGACTCAGCTGAATATTTGTGTTATTAGAAGTAACAACCTGTACAGAGAAAACTCCCAATCAAGGCCAGAGCTTTATGCATACCTAAATTCATTAACAGAAAATGTAGAATTCTGGATAAAAATGAATGAAACAAAACCACATTTTTGGCTTACCTTGCGTTTGCTCCTGATAAGGCAACAAAATGACAGCAGCATGATAAAAGCCTCATGTGATCTTAGAGTAAGACTGTGAAGAGGCAGAGTCAAAGAATAATTAAATGATCAGGACCCAAAGCCACATATCCGGCACTACAAAGGTTCTGTCTTCTAAAATAAAGTGTCTGCTACCAATAATACAAATTATGTGGAAATGGAACACATTTTTGCAAGCTTTTTCTTTTGACTGCAAGATTCTGGAAACAAAGACATTCAAAACAGATTAAGGGTAATTTTTGATCTCAAAATAGCTACAGGTGAAACACATATCTTGCATCCAGTCACTTGACAGATCCAAAGCCCATTTGTTGGGTTAATGACAAAAAGCTTTTTTTCGCAAATGCAGAGGAAATAGCCCTCATCAGAGAACCGGAAAGGCAGGCATCAAAACAGTTTCTCTAGGACTAAAGGGTTTTGAAATAGGAATTTTCCAGTCCATGCCCTAGTTCTGAATAGAGAAGGAAAATATGGGCAATTAAGGTCAGGGCCAGGGCCGTAGCCAGGATTTTGGTTCGGGGAGGCTGAGTTTGGTTCGGGGGGCTGAGACTGGGTGGAAGAGGGTTTACCCTAGCAAACCTTTTGTATTGTTATCCCAATAACCCCATGAAGGAGGGATATAATGAGCATGGTGATCAGATCATGATATGAATAAACATAACAGTTTAAATAATGTACCAGTAAGGTCTTCTCGCGGACCACCCTGAGAATTTCGGGGGGGGGTGTGAAGCCCCCTTAGCGCCCCCCCTGGCTACATGTCTGGTCAGGGCAATGTTATTTCTTGAGCTTAGAATTGATCTGTTCCCGAGAAGATGATAATTCAAGAAAGCCAACTCTATGTCACTACCCAGACTAAGGTAATTTGTTGACAACCAAAAAACCCCTACAGGAATGATTGCCTCATGTCCAAACCTTTTGTGCTAGTTGTGTAACTATGTGGCAGCAGTACCAACATTTCACAGACAGGACACATGCATCTGACCAACATCAAAGTATTGTCAGTTTCAATGAGGAAGAACACACATGTTGGGAGAACTTGTAGCAGTTTGCTTTTACAAGCATTTACTTCTCCCTTTCTGAGTTAGGGGAGTTCAATTTACATTTCCATTGTAAACTTAATTTGTACCAATAGAAGTAAGCTGAAAATAAGCATTTTTCAATCTTTCCGCTCTGGTGTTTTTCTGCTGAGGTCTAGAAAATATCTGAAGGAAAATAAAGCTAAAGTGGTGTCAAACTGCACCAATTTTATAGTGTAGAGGCTCTCTAATTTGTTGCCACCTAAGAATTTGACATCAGAACAATGCAATTAATGCATCATCATTTCTCTACTTTTTGTTTGTTGTTTATTCATTCGCTTTTGGCTCTTTGTGGCATCATGGACCAGCCCATGCCAGAGCTCCCTGTTGGCCATTGCCACACCCAGCTCCTTCAAGGTCAAGCCAGTCACTTCAAGGATACCATCCATCCATCTTGCCCTTGGTCAGCCCCTCTTCCTTTTTCCTTCCATTTTCCCCAGCATAATTGCCTTCTCGGAGTTTTCCTGTCTTCTCATTATGTGGCCAAATTACTTCATCTTTGCCTCTAATATCCTTCCCTCCAGTGAGCAGTCGGGCTTTATTTCCTGGAGTATGGACTGGTTTGTTCTTCTTGCGGTCCAAGGCACTCTCAGAATTTTCCTCCAACACCACCGTTCAAAAGCGCCCATCATCCTTTGCTCAGCCTTCCTTATGGTGCAGCTCTTGCATTCATAGGTTACTACAGGGAATACCATTGCTTTAAATATGCAGGCCTTCATTGCCAGTGTGATATTTGTACTCTTTACTATTTTATCAAGATTGGTCATTGCTCTCCTCCCAAGAAGAAAACATCTTCTGATTTCTTGACTGCAGTCTGCGTCTGCAGTAATCTTTGTGTCTAGAAATACAAAGTCTGTCACTGCCTCCACGTTTTCTCCCTCTATTTGCCAGTTATCAATCAGTCTGGTTGCCATCATCTTGATTTTTTTTTTATGTTTAACTGCAGCCCAGCTTTTGTACTTTCTTCTTTCACCTTGGTTAGAAGGTTCCTTGGTTCCGCCTCGCTTTCAGCCATCAAAGTGGTATCATCTGTATAGCTAAGGCTGTTAATGTTTCTTCGAGCAATTTTTACTCCAGCCTTGGATCCATCAAGCCCCGCACATCACATGATGTGTTCTGCCTACAAGTTGAATAGGTAGGGTGAGAGTATACAGCCCTGCCGTACTCCTTTCCCAATATTGAACCAGTTGGTTGTTCCGTAATCTGTGCTCGCTTACTGTTGCTACTTGGTGGTTATACAGATTCTTTAAAGAGACCTTTTATTCTGCTTGGTTTCAGTTGTTCATGAAAACATTGTTTCACCTGAAAGTCAGTTACCATTCCTGGATGGAAGTGTAGCAAAGCATGACAGCCCTACTGATTTATTAGTATTATTATTTCCTACTATTTAGAAATCACACGTAGAATACCCTCTGAATTCAAGCTGCCCTGTGATTTAACCTCAGTCCTTTGCATGATTTGTAAACAGAAGGTTAGAACATGTTTCATATGTAACAGTGGATACAACTGGGCATGGGACACAGGATGTGTGCGTGTTAGCTAGTGTCATGATCCTTTGGAAGTCTTTCATTCATTGGCTTGCCATAAAGCAAAGCTGACCTTATGGCACATCATCAAAACAAACATCAAATAAACCCTGACCTTTACCTACATTTTGAACAAAAACCACGTTGGACAACACTAGTTTCTTTGAGGTGTTTATACAGATGATTTGACTGATAATGTCAGGTTTTCCTCTTACCACCCATACCTGAAGAATCTGGTACAATGAACAAGGAGTTTAAAGTTTTATCTTTGTTTAACTTACTGCATTGATCAAGAAGAAAGGGAGAATAAGGGAGTATCAGTTTGCCAAAGCCCAAAGAAAAGCCCTGAAAGCATAGTTTCCTATCTTTATTATATAACCTCTTGTACAACCCCAGGATGTAATTAAGCCAAAATAAACAGTTTCAAGAGTAACCTGATTTCTGTGGGGCAGTCACATACTTGTTAAATCTCCAGACTAAAGTACATTTGCCTGCAAGAATGTTCCACAGAGGTCTATGAAACATACTTTTGAGTAGACATGCACTACAAACTTACCTCATCAAAGTCAGTGAGAAATAATAACCCCGTTGTCTGAAAGCAACTGAAATAACTATGTCTGGATTATATCCCTTTGTTTTGTTGATTGTCACTGGGTTTCTGATAATGGCATGGGCCATAAATGCGTCATTATTACTCACTTGTTCATATGACTTAGCTTCTTCCTTGTTGGGATGCATTGCAGTTTCTCCAGCACTGAAAATATATGTAGCTTCTGGTACCATATTTCCCTGAAAAATAAGACTGAGTCTTATATTAATTTTTGCTCTAAAGACACATTAGGATTTATTTTCAGGGTATGTCTTATTTTTTCATGTACAGCAATCTATGGTAGGATACTATCTCCATCCCCATCTACTATCATAAGCCTTCCTTGTGAGTACTCAGTACATTGAAATGTGACTGTAGAAATGGGTTGGTCTTACCATTAGACACATGGAGCCCCCAATGGCGCAGTGGGCTAAACCCTTGTGCCGGCAGGACTGAAGACTGACAGGTCGCAGGTTCAATTCTGGGGAAAGCATGGATGAGCTCCCTCTGTCAGCTCCTGCTCCCCATGTGGGGATGTGAGAGAAGCCTTCCGCAAGGATGGTAAAACATCAAAACATCCAGGCATCCCCTGGGCAACGTCGTTGCAGACAGACAATTATCTCACACCAGAAGCAACTTGCAGTTGCTCAAGTCGTGCCTGACACTCTCACTCACTCACACACACACACACACCATTAGACACAAGACGGCGGTTGCTTCAGAGCAAGAGAGGCAGTAAACAAATTAAGAAAATAGTTGTGCATAACATAACCCAGGCATTAGCAAACATTTTTGTCTTGGGGCCGCATTGTGGGTCTGACCTAGAGGGCTTGGCCAGAAGGGAGGGCATCTGGGCATGCCCTAGGTGGAATGGCCTAAGAGGGAGAGGGCCCACTCGCCCCCTTCTTCTGTCAGGAGGCAACTGCCGCAATCCTCCCCCCCCCCCAATCTTTGGGCTGTCCTCTCAGCATTATGCCAGAAAGAGTGTGAGACAGGCGACATCTGAGAGCGCTCCAGAACTCTCTCAGCCACCATGTGCCTTCCTCGAACTGTCCCCTTAGCTGCTTGCCCTGTCCTTATGTCAGGAGGAGGGAGAGACATGCGATGACTGAGAGTACTCCAGAGAGCTCTCCGCTGCTGCGTGCCTTCCTCCCCTGTCCTTTCTGCATAAGGATGTGGCAGGCCACCGTCCTTATGCCGAGAGGACAGGGAAAATGAGAAAGGCCTGAGGTAATTGCCCAGGGGACCACATGTGGCTCCTGGGCCTTAGTTTTCCCCTGCCTGACATAACCTGTGTAATACTTTGTTGACACGGTCACTATAAAGCAGACCGACATGCTGATAAGGCTCCAAAGGCAACAAAGTCCAGCCCTGACAAGCTAACCTGTTGTCTTATGCACTACAGAAGATGCAGTGTCATGGCCTGTTCAGGCCCAGATTAACCCCTTTTGGCGCCCTAGGCCACACTTTTGAATTACACCCCCAAACCAACCTCTACCGCACCCCCCCCCACCTCCTCCTCCTCCTCGCAGTGCTCTCCACCCGCCCTCCCCCAAGAGAGAGGGAGTCATCTCCATACCTTTTGTACCCAAGGCTTGACTGGACCTTAGTAACCCACTCACACACAGTCTCTGCGGTTAAATGCTTTATTTAGAATAATGATTTAGAAAAGGTAAAGAAATAATCAACTGGAAGCAGGAAAGGTTCAGTAGTCAGGAATCAGGATTCAGTCCCGGACTGCAAGGTAAAGTCTCTGGAAGCACAAGGCAATGTCTCTAGGAATCCAAAGCAAAGGACAAGGTCTTGATGCCACAAAGGCTAATCCATGGGTCCGATAGCCCGGCTAGGAAGCAAGGTCCCCACGGCTAGGCAGACCGTCTTGGTCCCCTCAGTGGAGCTTGGCAAGTATTTCAAAAGTTGGCACGAGATGGAGATTGTAGTCCTGCATGGGCTTTTATAGGGTTAGATCTGCCCAGCTCCGCAACTTCTCCTGGGCCTTCTCACGGGAACCGAAAGGGAGTCTTTTACTCCCTTTCTATCTACAGCCTTCTGGAATTCCAGCTCGTTAGCAGGGACAGCTGTGGAAGAAGGGGGCAGAGAGCCGCTTTGCTCCCAGGTGTTGTTATCTCTATGGGAAGAGGCCACGCCGCGCTTCTCACTGACCCGCTGGGGCCCGGTGGAGGGAAACGGCTGAGTCTGACTTTCAGGCCTGTTTGCCTTATGGCTAGGAACATGGCGACGCTTCGGCTCATTGGAACCAAGCTGGGGTGTGACAATACCGTGCATTGCGGTTTTGTTTCAACGTTTTTTTTGGTCCGTGTGAACTGCGCCCCCCTTGGCTTGCGCCCCTAGGCCATGGCCTAGGGCGGCCTTATGGCTAATCCGGGCCTGGGCCTGTTTTGACAACACCTCCAATGAATGGTGCAGGCAGCTTTTACACATGGAAAAAGAGATGAGGACTCTTCATCCATCACCCCAGGCAGCCACGTGTCTTGGTCTTTCACTCCAAGCAGTCCAAAGTCCTCCTGCATGACTAACCATTGGATAACAGCTCTAACATCCCTTGTAATGCCACCTCCTCCCAACACCTGTGCCATTTCAAGTTACATTTTATTTTATTGCCCTTTAAAAAGCTGAGCAATTTCCCAGGGAGGCAACTAAGAAAGAAAGCGCCCATGTAGCCCAAAGCAACGGCAGCAGTGTTAATTCCTTTCCCTAGTAATGTGGCCGTGTTGCTTTGAAGAATATTAGATTCCGCTTACATTCTAATACTTCTAAGTATTTGAACTTTTCTTCTCCAGGGAATGAGTCCGCACACTTTCTCTCTCTTTCAGGTGGTGGAGTTTTCTCCTGTCAGTGGCAGCTAGTTACCTTCCATTTCAATTAGATGGCAAAACCAGTCTGGATGTTAGATGGCAAATCCAGTCTGGATTTTAGATTGAATTTCAAAGGGACCACTCCAAAATAATTTCAGCATCTTGGATAACTCATTTGAAGTTCTGATTAAAACGCAAAGCTCATTCACTGCCCCAGCGACATGAAAGCCACCAGTCTCTATTTCCTTTATTACCATGGTTTCTGCAGTTCAGACAATGGTAGAGTTGTCTGAACAGCAGAAATTCCCAGCACAGTCTCAGAAGTAAGACCAAGGGTGTAAAACTGTCTTTGTAACCCAGTAAGGATCCAGTAAGAATATACTAAATATTCAAAGTTGGTTTCTTGAAAGAAAGAAAGAAAAAACTAGAGAGATGATAGAAATGTGAGCAATACTCAACATCATTAAGTATCATCTTAAGTGAGTTACAAATTTCTAGTGCTGCTTCCTTTCTGCCTAATGTTTCTAGTTCCTTGTGATTTGTCATAGAGAAAATAAATAATAATAAATTTTATTTTTAGACCGCCCTGTTTGCCCTGGGGACTCAGGGTGGTTTACACATACGTACAAAGGCAAATTTTCAATGCCCGATATAATATTCAATGCCCGAAAAGGTGGCTTTAACAGCAAAGTAGTCTTGTAGCGTGAATAGATAACTTATAGAGATAAATCCTGATGTTTCTTAGCCTTCTAACATTCAAAAAAATTGCTTGTGGACCAGGGCTGGCTATAGCACAGTAGGGTAATCACCAGCTGCAGTAAATCTTGCCAACTGAAAGGCTGACAGTTTGAAGCCAGGTCAGGGTGAGCTCCAGCTCCCCGCCCATCTAGCGAATTGAAAACAGCAATGTGAGTAGAAGAATTTAGCAGGGAGGTATTTTAGGCAGGCATTTCAGAGGAAAGTTCATGAACAAAGAAAGCTCTTCAGCAAGGAGATGGAACAACAGCACCCTCCCATGGCCAGAACCGGGCACAGCCTCCAAATATGCTGAATGATGAGGGGAGGAAACCCTAAATATTGTCTGTTGTCTGTCTTGTCATTGTATAACTGGCATTGAATGTTTGCAGTATATGTGTTCTGTGATCTGCCCTGTGTCCCCTTCAGGGTGAGAAGGGTCGCAAAAGGACGTCTCCAAATATAAGAAGATATTCAGAAAAGCCAAATGTTCTCAGCTGTCCCACACAGCATATTAAAGGCTGTCAACCAAAACCTATTGTGCATTCCTTGCTCAGGGAGGATTGCACATCGATTGTGGGGTTTTTTTTTGTCTTCTAGAAATCAGAGATAAGAGCTTTAAATATTCTTCTGCATTGTGTTTGTAGCTATGATAAATGTCAGTATGATAATATCTCGATATTGTTATACCGGAAAAATCTGTACTTATTTAGTACAAGCAGCCCCCAAGTTACGAACAAGATAGGTTCTATAGGATTGTTCTTAAATTTGAATTTGTTTGCAAGTTGAAACTGGTCCATTTTTAAGTGTAACTCCAGCTCTGTCTGTCTGTCTATCATCTATCTATCTATCTATCTATCTATCTATCTATCATCTATCTATCCATCCATCCATCCATCCATCCATCCATCCATCCATCCAGCTATCTATACGCCAAAGGGTGAACACACTTGTGGTGTTTGTTTTCCTGTCTGTGCCCCTGTTCAGAAGATTTCACCTCACTTTCTGTCTCTGTGATAATTGGATTTTGACAAATTTGGCTTCGTGTGGAAACAAGGATTGGTGGTAAAGCTTCAGCAGAGACACCTTTTCCCCATGGAAACTCTTCCAGGAGTGCATTTCCCTCCCAAGGGATAGATTTCTCTCATTTCCTGTTGTCTTACCCTTGTTCTTAACGATCAGTCATTTGTAAGGCAGGGACTGGCTGTATATACTGCCATATTAATTTTACTAACCTCGCAAAGGCATACATATTTATTACATTTTATTAACTTTGCTTCACTAGAAGGTGTTGGTTTTTGCAGCAAGCAAAACTATAGTCAGTATATTTGTTCTGTTCCGAAAGACTTTGGCAGCAAGACTGGATACACTCCAGTAGTGAATGTTCATCTGCCATTCTCTGCACGTGTGCACTCTCTGGAGCCTAGAGGTTCTACTTTGCCAAGCAGAAGGCCACACAAATTAAGATCATTGCATGCTAAGACTTGATGCTTGTCTTTGTAATCTCTCACATCATAGAGGTGTGATCTGGGGAGAAGAAAAGCATGAAGACTCAGCATCTGTGCCTTTTGCTGCACTAGGAAAAAAGATACATGTTCTCTCTTTTATAACTCATTCATGAAGGCAATGAGTAGGAGGGGCAATCTTTCACCTGATAGATATTTTCAGATGACAGGTCCTATCATCTACCACATTTGGCTGTCCTGAAATAGGCTGATGGAACCATAGTTCAGCAACATCTGAAGAGTTACAAGGTGCCACCTCTGTATTCAATTGCCTTACATTTATGCTGTGACATAGCAAACATTACACCCTAAAGAGTCATATAACATAAAGGGATACAACAAAACTTGACATGTTGTTGTTTATTCGTTCGGTCACTTCCGACTCTTCATGACCTTGTGGGCCAGCCCACACCAGAGCTCCCTGTTGGCCATGACCACCCCCAGTTCCTTCAAGGTCAAGCCACTCACTCCAAGGATACCATCCATCCATTTTGCCCGTAATCAGCCCCTCTTCTTTTTTCCTTCCATTTCCCCCAGCATAATTGTCTTCTGTAATCTTTCCTGTCTTCTCATTATGTGGCCAAGTACTTCTTCTTTGCCTCCAATATCCTTCCCTCCAGTGAGCAGTCGGGGCTTATTTCCTGGAGTATGGACTGCTTTGATCTTCTTGCGGTCCAAGGCACCTCTCAGAATTTTCCTCCAGCACCACAGTTTAAAAGTGTCTTATCTTTCTTCATTCAGATTTCCTTATGGTCCAGCTCTCACATCCATAGGTTACTATGGAGAATACAATTGCTAAAACTATATGGATCTTGGTTGCCAGTGTGATGTCTCTACTTTTCACTATCAAGATATGTTTGGCTGCTTTTCTCCTTCTCTCTCTGTCATGCAGCTGCAAAGGCGCTGAACCACTGTAAAATATGAAAAACCATATTATTGGGTTCTTGTAGAACCTCAGAGGTTGTGAGGTCCTCAGAAGTTGTGAGGACCTCACAACCTCTGAGGATGCTTACTATAGATGCAGGCAAAACGTCAGGAGAGAGTGCTTCTAGAACATAGTCATATAGCCCGAAAAACCTACGAGAACCCAGTGATTTTGGCCATGAAAGCCTTCTACAAACATATTATTATTAAAACCAGAATTCTGCTCACTCTCAATGATGGCTCATAAGGGTCAATATTCTCCTTTCCGCAATGGCCATCTCAATAGCCCTGGGAAACCAACAAGCAGGATATGACGATAATAGCCTTTTCTCACTAATGTTTCTGTCCTAGCCAAAAGAATTCAATGGCATATTGTTTCTGAAAATAGATGTTCCATAGAGTCATCATGCTTACTAGCCAGTCATGGCTGGATGCCATTGATAGATCAATCAATAATGACTTTGTCTAACTTGTATAATTCCCTTTAAAAAACCCTTTTGATAGTCCAATGCTATCTATGTTTCTTTAGGAGGAAGCCATTCTGTGTTCACTTAAACTTACCTCCAGGTATGTATGTGTAGGACTGTGTCTTATGTTACTCATTGGCTTTAAAGTCACATCTTGTAGCAGTGAATTCTCTAAACCAGTTATTCCATTTGTGGAAAAAAGAGCTTTTCTTCATTCATCTGGAATCCCTGGCATTTCACTGAACCAGAACTGTATAACTTTGCTCTGGAATAATGACAAGAAAACACATGACCTACATTCAAAATGTGCTTTGCCGTTTTGCATACTATGTTTATTTCTGCAGGGCTTGCTGTAAAACAGAGGTAGACAACTTGTGGGACTGAGGACACATTTGGCCTTCAACCTGATCTCATGTATTTTTGGCCTAATTTCAAAAGCCCTCGGTAAGTAATCAATTCAGGTCATAGACAAGAGCGCCGTGTCCTTTTCCTAGCTGCCTGATGGGGTTTCTGGTGAAGAGGAGGAAAAGGGTGAAGGATGGCAGGAGAGGGAGAGAAGTAGCAGAAAGTGAACTCAGTTGGTTTGTCAGCTTAGAAACCCAGCCCTATTCATTGCTGGCTTCAGACCAACTTTCTGTAGGTAGGAACCCCTAACAGATTATGCCCAATGAATGCAGATTAAATAGAGGGAAAAGATTGCATTCTTCTGATACGGAGCAAAGAACGAAGCAGAAGGTGCGTCTCTAACCACAGAACGTCCTGCCCAGTGCTGATATGTAAAAATCAGCATGATCAGACATTGCTCAAATACCCCTTCTTCTGAATCACAGCTTCTTTCGTAAGGACTAGAATTTTGCCTCTTGAACTCGGATTGTCTGGTGAATCTTGCATTTTGAATCCTGTCCTGAACAGTTGTTATTGTTAGATTCTTAGAGTTGGAAGAGACCATGCGGACCTTACAATCCAACCCTCTGTAATGCAGGAACACATAGTCAAAGTACTCCCAACAGATGGCCATCCAGCCTCTGCTGAAAAACTTCCAGAGGAGGAAGCTCCACTACTTGTGTGCCTTCAAGTCATTTCACTTATCGTGACCCTAATGTGCATCTATCACACAGGGTTTTGTTGGCAGACTGTGTTCAAATGGAGTTTGTCCTTTGCTTCCTCTGAGGCTGAAAGACTGTGACTTACCCAAGGTCACTCAGTGGGCTTTCATGGCCAAGAGAGGATTCAAACTCTATTCTCCCAATCCAACACTCAAACCATTGTACCATGTTGGCTCTTGTTTTCAACAGCCCAGACTTGGAATCCACATCTTCTCTTTTCCTGACACAGCAACTGCTGTGGAGTTGAGTCATGCTTAGTAGTTAAGGGATAGTCATGGGAAACATGCCTTGCTCAAAGATAATTTTGCTCTCTGTTGAAGCATTACTCAGCATCAAAGAATGAGAACCAGTGTGCGCACACACGTCTTGTGTTCCATGATCCACTCAGTCTTAATTATGCCTCTTTTTTAGCTGTGTTTAAAATATGTAAATAGTAGTTAACAGAACCCAGCATAGTCTCTGTTTGGCAGGGATAGTCCAGATCAAATATCAATTGACTCACATTGTCAACTTTTAAAATGTCCCAGTTTTACTTTCTTCCTCTTCCACTTTCCCTCTTTTTGTCCTTCACTTTCTGCAAACCAAGTTAAAAGGGGCAAAATAGCCTTCAACCCACTAACTCAGCAGGGGAGAGAGGAGAAGGAGGGCATAGAATACCCTTCACTCTTGACTCAGGCAGAAGCAAACTGCTACATCCTTTTAGCTTGTGTGTGGCTGCTGAATAATATTTGCCATCTTGACTACACATGGATATGGCTTGGCCACAAGTGTCCCTGTTTGCATTTGTGAAACATTGAAGGATATGGTCATATCAAAAGTACAAAGTCTTTAACATCCGCCTGGATGTGTCATGCTGCATTCTCTTTGGTTCTTATAGCTCAGCATGTCCTTTCTAAAGCCAAACAATACCTTCACTTTTCCATTTTCTCTGTTTTTCCATTTCCAATAGTTAGCCATTGCTTTATGCCCGCTTTTATGGTCATGGTGCTGCTGGTCATGGTTTGCTCCTTCTCTTTCCCACATATTTTCAGATAATTCTGTAAATAAAACTCCCTCTGGTGCATGGGTAGTACCATGTTCTCTACATTCAGAAAATGACCCGAATGGTCCAGTCAGTATGACAAGATCTAGAGGGCCCCTTCAGTTCCATGCTGATTTAGACCTCTGTGCATTAGTGGCAATAATGTCTCTTGGATTCTCTTTTGGGTTTCACCATGAAAACAAAAATCCGAACTAAACGACAAGCTCTCTAAGACTTGTGGGAACCCCTGAACCATGTGAAATTCAGTTGATAATTGAAAGCTGGATCCTATCTCTGCTCCTCTTTCTGTCCTGACCCATTCCTCACTTCCTTCTTACTCCCTCGTGGAATTTATGGTTTAACCACAAAACTTTAAATGACCCAGTGTTTCGGATAGTAAATGGCTTCTTTGAGCGCTCTTAACCAAGAAAGATAACAGTAATTTTCTTTGAAGACTGACAATTCACTCTGCCAGACCTCTCCTTAATTATGGTGTGTGAGATGAGTTCCCACTCTAAAATACACGGCATCTTCACAGCATTCTACCTTGTGAAATCACTCACACATGTGAAAGAAAGAGAGAATGTGGCTATAAGCAAGAGTTTGGGAAAGTTATTTTTTTTCTACCCCAACTACAAAAATAATCTTCCCGGTCCTGTCTATCAGCAAATGAGCCATGCAGACTAGCTACACCAGGGGTGCTCACACTTTTTCAGCATGCTAGCTACTTATTATTTATTTATTTATTATTTATTAGTTCCACTTAATATACTGCTCTCTCTGGAGCCCAGAATTAAAATAACAGTAAAACATAGCAAATCAAACATAAAACACAGTAAAAACCAATATAAAACCCCAGTTAAAATCCCATTATTAAACAACCAAGTCAAAATGATCTACCTACCCACTACTCAGAGAGCCATAAAAGCAAAATATTTGGACATTTATTTCAGTGAGAGCCATATAATATATTTTAAGACTGAATTCAACTAAATGTGAGTATAATAAGCCCCTGAACTTATTCATAATAATAATGATTATAACATTCATTCAGCCTCTGCTACTACTACTACTACTACTAATAATAATAATAGTAACAACAATAGGTTCCTATAGTAGAAAGAGACCTCCAAGGGCCATCCAGTCCAACCTCCTTCTGCCATAAGAGAAAAGCACAATCAAAGCATTCCTCACAGATGGCCATTCAGCCTCTGATAATAATAATAACAATGGGTTCCTAGAATAGAAGCCCTCCAAGGGCCATCCAGTCCAACCTCCTTCTGCACCTGGGCGCCGTCGGGAGCCTGCAGGGCGGGACTGAGCCTTCCTCCCACCCTGCCTGCGATCTACCAGGATGCCCTACACGATCTACCAGTTGATCGTGATCTACATAATGAGCACCCCTGAGCTACACCATTTATCTACAGACCAAAGGTCTACATCAAGATGAGCAACATACGTCCCAAAGGTTCAAAAATGATTTCTTCAACAAACAAACAACAACCCCTTTTGCCTCCAAGAAAAGCCCTCTAGACCTGTATCCACACTACAGAATTTTAGCAGTTGGATATGACATTAACTGCCATGGATCAATGATATGCTATTTGTAGTTTTATTAGACATTTACCCTTGTTTATCACAGAGTCCTGGTGCCATAACAAACTACAAATCTCAAGCTCCCATAGGATGGACCTATGACAGTTAAAGTGGTGTCAAAATACTATAATTATGCAGTATTGATATCTGTTGGAGGCAATTGGGCAGTTTACTGTGCTTTAAAGGAGAAGCCTTTTAAAATAGAATGTGAATCAGAAGTGAATGGAGAGTAGATGGGTGTAGCCTTCAAGGTCTCCTGGGAAGCCTTTGTAACCATGTAACTGTTAATAGTAATAATAATAATAATCTTTATTTATACCCTGCCCCAAATGGTCCAGTGAAAGGAGGGTCTCCCCAGAGGAGCGGAGAGATCTTGCAAGTTTATGGTAGGAGATGTGGTCACGAAGGTAGGCGGTTCCCAAACCATTCAGGGCTTTGTAAGTGATAACCTGCACCTTGGGAACCGGAAGATGAACGGCAACCAATGGAGCTCCTAAAACAGGGGGGTAGACCGCTCCCTGTAATTCACTAAGTAGCCACCACTGGTCCACATACAATCTCCTGCACTGACACAGGCTCCAGTTCACTTTCCCTTTTCTAAGCCAGCTGCTTTTAATAAACAGAAATAATGCAATTTGTTTCTTTGATGCTCATAGAATCAATGATAGAGTTGGAATGGTCCACAAGGGTCATTGACTCCAACCTTTGGCTCAATACTGGATCTCCAGCTAAAACATCCTCAGCAGGTAGCCGCCCAGCCTCTTTGTGAAGACATCAGAGAAAGAGACGCCACGTCTAGGCAATTACTTCAATGGTCAAACTGCTCTCATTGTCAAGATGTTCCTTCCAATGTTCAATCAAAACCTACGCTTCTGTAACGTAAAACCATTAGATCTGGCTCTACTCTCTGAGGCAGCCAAGAACACAACTGCACCTTCCTTTTTGTGACAGTCCTTGAGGTAATTTAAAAGTGTGATCATCCTACTACTCAATATTCTTCCCACCAAAATGGACATGCTCAGCTCTTTCAAACCCTCCTCGTATGATTTGACCTCCATTCCTCTTACAATATTTCCTGCCCTTCTCTGGATATATGCCAACTTTTTTTTACAGCCTTCTTAAAATGAGGTACCCAGAATTGAACTCAGTCCTCTAGATGAGGTCCGACAAGCACAGAAAATATGGGGACTATTACTTCCCTTTGCAGGGACATGAGAAGCCTCCCACACGATGGTAACACATCCAGGTGTCCCTTGGGAAACGTTCTTGCAGACAGCCAATTCTCTCACACTAGAAGCGACTTGTAGTATATTCTCAATTTGCTTCTCACACATTAAAAAAACCTTCCCATGACTCAGAACTATGTTTCTATTAATACATAGGTTAAGAGAGCATTTGCCATCCTTGCTGCAGTTCCACACTGCTGGCTCATGTTCAATAATAATGCCAAGGTCTTTTGCCCCATGCAGCATAGATGAGCAAAGCATCCCACACCCTACACCTGAACATTTGGATTTTGTGGCTTGTTTTACTAATTTTAGGGCATTTCCCCAGTTTATCAAGGTCCTTTTGAATTCTGTTTCTATCTTCCAGTGTGTTAGCTACCTCTTCTAGTTTTGTATCACCTGCAAATTTGGTAATGATTTCTTCCATCACATTTGCAGTGTTGTTTGTGCCCACATGAATAATAAGAAATGGGTATTACTCTGTGTTCTTGATGGGGTTTGGCAACTTGTCAGTGATATCCTGAATAATAGGAAGATAGCACATTTATCACTTCATTTTGTCCAGATAACACGCAGTCCTCTGCCACTAGCATCTTTCTTTCTTGCTGCAGTTAGTGGTTAGGTTGGTTCTGTCCAAAGAGACAGTCCACAGGCCAGAGATCACCAACAGCCAAAGTCTAGGGTTGCCATATGTCCCTTATTCTAAGGGACGTCCCTTATTTTGGCCATAAAATTTGTGTCCCTTATTTTCAGGCCTTGTCCCTTATTTTTGACTAGCAGGGCAGGACTGGGCGGGGTTGACCAGAGGAAGGTGCGCGCTGCGGTTTCCATGGCAATGCCTGCCCAGGGATTCCAACTCCCCGTTGGAAGGAAGAGGCGATACAGGACTTTTTCAAAGTACAGTAGACTAATTAACCGTTACCCAAGGGGAATGTTGGATAAAGATAGTTTCTGGTTGCTTGAGAGTTACTCTTAAAATAGGCCTAGCTGTGCATCCCAATACTATACAATGCTGTGTATCCCACCCATACCATACCATTAACTATTGACATAATAATCATGAAGATGTACTGTCCTATAAAATTTATTTTAGTTTAATGTTTAGACAGTGCACTTTTAAAGTCCGCAAAGTCAAGTACTAAATACAGATGGAGAAAATTAGGTAGTTCTAATAATGTTTTTTTCCTGCATGACAAAACATGCAGAAACATACCATGTACTGTTAAGAGGGTATAAGTCAGCTTCTTTTGTGAGTTTCAATCATTATCTTATTCTGTTAATAAAACTATTTCTACCTAATGTTTAAGTTTCAAGTTTTTAATGAAGTGTCCCTTATTTTTGTGAAAAATCCCGTAAATGTCCCTTATTTCTTATATCAAAAAATGGCAACCCTACCAAAGTCACACCTCCAAGCACTGAAGTTGCCGCCAGCAACAAGGTGCCACATTTAAGCACCATTTATGTTAGCTTCTCGGGTGTTGCCTATTGAGAGCCCATTTCCCCATTAATCTGAGGGGCCTGTGAAATTGAGTCTTCTCCCTTCGCAGATCCAAAAAAAGCCAGAACACATAACCATTCCCTTGCCTGATCAGATGACCTTGCTTGTACTTTCTTTGCAGAATGAGAAGTGGCAGTTTCCTTCATAGGCTCTTTTTCTAATCCAGTGGTTCTCAACTTCTGGATCCCCAGGTGTTTTGGCCTACAACTCCCAGAAATCCCAGCCAGTTTACCAGCTGTTAGGATTTCTGGGAGCTGGCCCTTCGGACATCACCTCCTCACCCTCTCTGTCAGAGCTATCCTTGACAGGTTCCTTCCCTCACCTGCAGGGTCTCTTACTGAGGGTCTCCTGTTTTCACCTTTTTACCATTGTTATAAGGAGCCCCTGGTGGTGAAGTGGGTTATACCCCTGTGCCAGCAGGACTGAAGACTGACAGGTCGCAGGTTTGAATCTGGGGAGAGTGCAGATGAGCTCCCTCTATCAGTTCCAGCTGCTCATGCGTGGACATGAGAGAAGCATCCCACAAGGATGATAAAACATTAAAACATCAGGGTGTTCCCTGGGCAACTTCCTTGCAGACAGCCAATTCTCTCACACCAGAAGCGGCTTGCAGTTTCTCAAGTCGCTCCTGACAGAACAACAACAACAACACCAAAAACAAAACAAAACATTGTTATATCCAGGAAAAGATTGCTTAATTGGAGCAGTTCTGAATCTTTTGTGCATGGCCTGCCCCTTAGTTATTATTAAAACTATATTGTTGTTTATTTATTTATCTGCGACATAACTGTGGTCATAACACAGTTTTATACTGAGCATGTTTTAGCTGGATTTGGTTTGCTGTGGGCCTTCAACAGACACTCCCATTGTTCTTTCTTTCTGCATTTTGAGAATGTTAACTGTGTTATTCATACTGCATTCCTTCACCCCACAAGCTACAAATCATCTATCTCTACACTCTTAGGGTGGTCAGCATTTTTTCTTTTTCACTAATATGCTACTACATAATAACTCTTCCATGCCATGATAAAGATATGTAAGGAGGGGGTCACGTTGAAGTAGGTGTTCAGGAGGTCATGGAGTGTTTACTCTCTGTCTTGCTTAACTTTTATCAAGGTCCTGGAAGCAGTATAAGTTTATTACATCCTAGAATATCCTTAGAGAAAAAAGCAAGTTAAGGTGGGTTACATGAATAGTATTAAGAAAATCACTGGAGTTCATCTGGTTTTGTAATAATACATATTTTTGTTATTTACAGTCATTGGGTTTTAATGCCATACTATTGTGAGTCATGTTAAAAAAAAACAGACTTTGGATTCCTTTCTCATTTTTGAGCATATCATGGTGAAAGTGAGACATCTAGGGACAGTGATGTTTTTTTTCTTAAAATACAGTGTTTTAAAAAGAGCTTGATGAGAGGCAAATATATATGATGGTGTAGTGCAGTGGCTCCCAACCTTTTTTTGACCACCTTGACCAGGGACCACTCTCCAACATTAGAACCAAAAGGGTTACGAATCAGTTTTTGGTCAACTTTAGATTCGTTTTGGTAATTTGGGGTGCTGATTCAAAAAACTGCTTTGGATAGACCACATCAGCTCTAGTTTCTGATACAGAACATATGCCATCCAGTAGTCGCCATCTGTTCACCCACAGAAAGCCATATTGCCTTGGCACTATAAGAGGGTTCCGTGAGACCAGTCACTCTTGTTGCAACAGTGTAGTAACAGTGAGGCCACGGACCATATTTTAGTTCTTGTGAACCACAAGTTGTGAACCACTGGTGTAGTGGTTTAAGTGTTGAATTAGGACACTGTGAGACCAGGCTTCGAATATCTGCTCAGGCATGGAAATCCATTGGGTGATTTTGGACAAGTCATATTCTCTCAACCTCAGAGAAAGGCAAAAGAAGCTCTCTTCTGAACAAATCATGCCCATAATAGATATGCCTTAGGGTCGCCATAAGTTAGAAATGACTTGTAGGCGCACAACAACAATATACAGTAACCCTGCTTAGTCTTACTGATACAGAGCATAACCTATAACTCTTTTTGTGCATGGCCTGCCCCTTAGTTAACTCAAGCTTATGAATCCATAATTGCACCACAGAATCCTAACCAATATGTTTTGAGAATAATGGCACAGCATGAACTCTCTTCAGATTTTGGGGGTTACAATAAAATATTGATGTACAGTATATAACGGGCATGAGATTTGTATTATTTTTTAAATTTTGCATATTTTAGGTTGCTTATTATAATAGTACAGATATGTTCTCAATCCTGAAAAAAGTTATTGTTTGCACTCGTAGAATTATGGTTACTGGCTGAAATAAGGAATGGACCTTCTGTACCTTTAAAAGTTGTGTTAAAGCAGAAACTTCAGCTGCAAGAGCGGAAATTTTCTCTTCTACATAATCTTAAAATGGAAAGGAGCCTTGTTCTTTATTTCACTTGGCAACCCTACCCAGAATTTGGGAATATATATGCTAAATAAAGAAGAATATACAGTATATATGCTAATATATATAAGAATATATATATGGGAATATTTATATGCTAAATAAAGAAGAATTAAAAAAATTAAACAGCATAGAATTTCCAGAAGAGTCTGAAACAAGAGCCCCCAGTGGTGCAGTGGGTTAAACCGCTGAGCTGCTGAACTTGCTGACCGAAAGGCTGGCAGTTCAAATCTGGAGAGCAGAGTGAGCTCCTGCTGTTAGCCTCAGCTTCTGCCAACTTAGGAATTTAAAAACATGCAAACGTGAGTAGATCAATAGGTACCACTTCAGCAGGAATGTAACAGCACTCCATGCTGTCATGCTGGCCACATGGCCTTGGAGGCATCTACGGATAATGCTGGCTTATTGAATTAGAAATGGAGATGAGCACCCCCCCAAGAGATGGACATGACTAGACTTAATGTCAGGGAAACCTTAACCAAGAAAACAAATATCAACAAACAAGTACAGTATGCATTATCTCGGCTGGGCTAGCTGGATGGTGGTGGAAAGGTGGATTTTAGAAGATCTGTGAGCCCTTTGTGTTGTTTTCTAAATCATATTTTCCTGGCTCTGGCAACTTTCCATGCAGTCCTTAAACCAGATTTCAGTGGGTTTGGAAATGTTCCCCAGTCTTAAGAGTGTGGAGTGGAAAGTGCCACTTAGCTTTGAGCCATAGTTGTTCCTCTGTTTGCTTCTTTGCCAGCCAATAAGTGTGACTGAGTTGCAGTAAGTGTGGCAAAAGCTGCGTGTGATTGAATCCATCTGCACACAAGGGCTCTGTAGCCGCACAGCCTGCGTTTACATGGCCAGTGCCATGAGCCTCCTGGTACACAGCCTTCATTGCAGAATCGCAGTCCAAGTGACCTCACAGAGCTCAGCTGGATCCAGAAGCAACAGAGACATTTGGTCATGGTGAACATGACAGGGGAGCCATTCAGCATCCTAGGGACAATAAAGGAGTTGCGTGCCATGGCTTTTACCACCACTACCACCGCCCCTTCTCTTCCCCCATTCTCCAAGTTGATGCCAAGGCAAGAGTCCCACATCACACAGATGAATAGCCGGTCTGTTCCAGCAGCTGTGCTTTCCCTCCCACCGGGCAAAGGCACTGGAGAATCCAGAAAGCGGCAGACTTGATCTCTTCTACAGGCTCAAGAGGACTGAAAAGAAAACCCGGGAGGCCAAAGGATGGGATCAGAAGGGGAGATGATCAACCTTCACGTGAGTCCCTTTTGATTGTACCAAGGGGATGGGATGGAGTGGATGGAGAGAGGAACAATGGCCTAGTAGTCTCCTCTCAGGCATTAATTTCTTTTAGTTTACTTATCCTAAAACTTTTCTTCACTCCTTTTGCTCTCTGACTGGAGTCAGATCCAATCACAGGAGATGCCATTCTCCTCTCCAGAAGTAGTTAGATAATTGATGGACAGCAGACTCAATAGTAAAGTTTTTACAGTATGTGTTTGTCTATTTTAGATGTTGATATGCATTAGTTCGCTTATATCAAAATGCAGGATGCCAGCCTTGGTGTCTTTGGCAACTCTTCTGCTTGTTTTCCTGGAGTTGGGCCCTGAATGTGCCTCCCCAAGTTCTCACCCATTGGTACCACTTTCTCCTTTCCTCATTAAGGAGCTGATGAGCTTCTTTTGATAGCGAAGGGGTGTCGGCCTGTGCAGGCGTCCTTGGAAAGAACTTTTCTTAAGAGAAGTGCCTCTTTTTACAAGCTGGAACACGTTCTTCCAGCTCTGCCCTTCCTCACAAAAACCTTTCTGTGCTTGATTAGAAAACATTCCCATCCCAAGGCATGGGGAAAAAGAAATAAACTCAGCAGATGCTGAGCGAGAAACTAAAAAGGACGAGTTTCTACCTGGGGTTCCTAGAGAAACAAAACCCAATCGATCCAGTCTTTGCAGGATCCTACAGTTCTGCTCCTCTCTGTTTGTTTGCTAAGGAGTGCTGCTTCCTAGACCTTGGTACCTCTTGAAAGAGGAGCTTATTGCAGATGGATTGAATTAAAAAACGACATCAAAAACAATATTGGAGAAGAACCGACTAAAAGAGGGGAAAGGAAGGTTCAGTTTAAGAGCTTTAACTTTGATGTGGGAGGATGAGGTTACACCACAGAAATATTTTTGACAGATGCTGATGTAGTACATGTAGAGGGGAGATCTGAAGTAATTGGAAAAAATACAGAGGGCCCTTGTTGTACAGTTGGGCTTTTGCTCCAGGACCTCCAATGGATATCAAAACCTGTGGATGCCCATGACCCATGATATACAACAGTGCCGTAAAATGGCATTCCCTGCATACAATGGCAAAACCAAGGTTTGCTTTTAGGAGATATATTCAAGCCATTGATAGTTGAATCTGTGAATACAGAATCCATGGATATGGAAGACTGACTATATGGTTTAGAATTTTTTACTTCTTTGACGGAGGCTCCAAAATGCATAGTGAGCAGAAGTATCTCAAGTTGACTACAATTGATAAAAACAGGCAACTTTGGTCCTCCAGGTGTTTTAGACTTCAACTCCCACAATTCCTAACAGCCGGAATTGTTAGGAATTGTGGGAGTTGAAGTCTAAAACACCTGCAGGGCCGAAGGTTGCCCATGCCTGGATAAAAATATATTTTTTGGCACATCACAATCCAATTTTGCTTTCTTATTGAGGTAATAGATATGAGAGCCTTCTTAAACCCAGCAGCTTTCTGGTGGAAGAGTGCAGCCCTCATCACTACATGGCCTTCTGGCTGGGGATGATGGGAATTATAGTCAAAACATTTGGGAAGTGCCAGGTCAGGGTAGACTGGAAAATGGAAACCTCACAACAATAGAGCTGGCCCTTTTCTTTTCTGGTAAGGAAAGCAGAAACATAGGTGAATCATCAGTATTGTTTGCATTTTAGAGTTGCATGTAATTAGAGTGGAGATGTATGATGGTAAGAAAAAATGTGACTAGTTATGTGATAATTGTTCAAGTATGTTTTTATGATTATTATGTGTAATGTTTTATTTATTTTTTCTTTGTTAAAATTGAATTAAAAATAGAAAAAAGAGAGATATCCGATGGTACATTTTAGGGAACTAAATGCAACAGACTAATACAATGTGAGCTTGTAATTAACCAAGAATATTGTAGTAATTAAAAATAAAAAGCTTTGTTTCTGGAAATCCACTTAAGGACTGGGAAAGTGATAAATGAAATTTGGTTACAGGAGCTTCTAGAGCTGGCTTCCTTCCTACCTTTTGAAGTCATTTCAAGATAGTCTCTTTGTTCGCTTTGTCTGAGAAAGGTGTACTGAGACTACTCCCATATTCCCATATACACATGAGAGTAGTCTTAGTATACCTTTCTCAGACAAAAGGAACAAGCAGTAACCTCAAAAGATAGGGAGGAAGCAACTGTAAGTGTAGCAATCTTTAGAGCTCAAATTGTTTATCTGCCTGTTCTTCTTCTAACCTCATGTTGGCTACTGTGGGAAAGAACATGCTGAATTATATGGTTTTATTACTCAAAATGAGCCTCATTAGATTAAGCGAGGCAGGATTTTCTGGTAGCAAACGCTGGAAATGGTGTTAGACCGTTCTGTAAATATTTTAGGGTCTAAGCTACAATTATGTGTAGCCATACTCACCAACTGTCCTGAATTGTTTACTTGGGTGAGAGGAAGTCTTGTCTTTCTCAGCAGACTTGGGCAAAGGCAAATTATTGCAATCTTCCCTAGCTTTGTGTCTTGCTCCTTATTTGTAATGTTTTCCAGCTTTACCAGACCCAAATATTGCTTGGCTACCCATGTCTTGGTTTTCCTTTGTGAAATGTTGGAGGGAATGCCCAAGCCAGCCTGCTTGCTTAAGTAGAGTAGAAGACATCCTCCTGTTACAGTGTTATCAGAGTTTGATTCTTTCCTTTGTATTAAAAATACATTGTAGTCTACTTAGTGAGGGATTTTTACTCAGGAAATGAGGCAGAAAATTGTTGCATAAATAAACACTGCTGGACAGATCCCATTCAGCATGTGGTTAGTTTGTCATCTTGTCCCTCACATCAGTCACCCAAATACTTTGAGCTACTCTTGTTCCAGACAACATGGTATAGTGCAGGCCTGGACAAACTTGGGCCGTCCAGGTGTTTGGGACTTCAACTCTCACCATTCCTAATACCGTCAGGTCCTTTCCTTTTCGACCTCAGCACCTTTAGTGGCTGATGGGGAAAAGGAAGGAGCCTGAGGCTGTTAGGAATGGTGGGAGTTGAAGTCCAAAACATCTGGAGAGACCAAATTTGCCCATGCCTGGTGTAGTGTGTGTTGGAACGAAAATCATGTGTAGTTCACATCTTTAACAATCCACACACTGTTTTGCTAGAGAAAGGAGATGACACACAGATGATCAGTAAACAATAAGGTGTTTACTCTTTGTTATGCAGAGTAACATATATACAATTACGTGAACAGTTACATTGACTCACACAATGTCCTTTGAGAGATATTCGAATGGTCCTTAGGTGTCCATGTGAAAGATCTTCTTCCAGCAGCCCAAGAGCAGAAATACTAACTGTCTTGGTAAGCTCCCTGCACAGAAAACCTAAACATGTAACTGTTGCCAAAACTCCCAGGCTCAGCTAGCCTCTCGGGCATGGCCCTACCAATCAGCCTCATGCTTTGAATTTTTCAGTCAACACACCAACTGATTTTACATGCTCCAACATAGAACAGTGGTTCTCAACCAGTGGGTCCTACAACTCCCAGAAAACCTGTGTTTTAGCCTACAACTCCCAGAAATCCCAGCCAGTTTACTAGCTGTTAGGATTTCTGGGAGTAGAAGGCCAAAACATCTGGGGACCCACAGGCTGAGAATCACTGCCTTAAGCAGACCATAAGCCAGAAAGGACTTGGAGGCATACAACAACAGCCACAACAAGTCTTGTTGATCTGAAAAGTGAATCTGTGAAATCTCTTTTCTCCTTCAAAGGCCACCTTTTCTGTTAGAATCTTCCTAACCATAATCTTGCAGGAATTACCTCTAGTCAGGCATGTAGCCAGGGGGGGGCTAAGGGGGCTTCAGCCCCCCCCCCCCCGAAATTCTCAGGGTGGTCCGCGAGAAGGCCTTACTGGTACATTATTTAAACTATGTTTATTCATATCATGATCTGATCACCATGCTCATTATATCCCACCTTCATGGGATTATTGGGATAACAATACAAAAGGTTTGCTAGGGTAAACCCTCTTCCACCCAGTCTCAGCCCCCCGAACCAAACTCACCCCGAACCAAAATCCTGGCTACGGCCCTGCCTCTAGTCTATTATGGCATTTTATCAATCTGAATGGTGCAATGCTTGGTATGTTAGGCAAAGACTTTGGAAGACCAGGTTTTTGGTTCCTGCTTGCACACTGAAACCAACTGATTGAATATGTCATACTCACTTAGCATAGAGGGAAGCCATGACAAACTTTCTATAGAAGGTGAATCTTGGAAAAACAGTTATTTTCAAATAGAGATCAAAAGTATTAAAATTCAATAGACATCCCAGTTCAAGAAATACCTGCTTGAAAGAACTTCTGTCAGCTGGTGTGGTGACTTTTCCAGGGTCCGATCATTAGCCTACAGATGGAAGGGAAAGAAATACTTAACTAGAAAGTGTTAGGAAAAAAAACAGAGCTAAAAAAAAATAAACTGAAGAGCATTTCATACCACATTTCTGAATCTGAATCACCTCAAAAGCAACTTTTCAGAAGAGAGTTTTGCCACTTCTTCTGTAGGGAAGAAAGGGGGGAAAAGCATTTCTTCTTTTTAAATAATTTTGATTAAAAATAAGACAAGAACAGAAACTAGAAAGATTTGGACTTACAAAACACAGTATCCCATCGCCAATCTCCCCCCAGTCTCCCATCTAATCTCATCCCCACCCCTGCTACAACATAAGACAATGAAAGACAATAAAAATTAAGGCACTTCTTATTTTATTTCCCTGTAATCAAGTCACTAATGCGTATAAATTCCTATTTGCGTGCCTGCTCACTCCAGTTCATCAGTGCATTGTGAATAAATAAAGCAGTCACCAAAATCACAGAGTTGTTATGAGGAACACCTGACAGGAATGGAATGTAAATAGTGAAAATTGTTGCCTGAGTGCTACAAAATAATGTTTTTGAAAGCTTAGGACAAATCAAGTATTCCCGTTTCCTTGAATATGGCATATTCTCCATATTTAAGAAATTATGCATCTGATGACTTTTCTATTTCTTAAATTTATTAGTATTCTAATCTCATGCAATACAGAATAATTTTATTTAATTAATTTATTTCCTATATTTATACCCTGCCCTTCTCAGACACACCCGGGGGGGGGGGGGGGGACGACTCAGGGCGGCCTCACAACAAGCACCATATGGTGCCACCATCATCTTAAAACAATCAACAAATACATTAAAACATTAAAACGATTAATTAAAAATTGATTAAATACGCAGAGTTAAAACCAAATCCAAGTCTGCGTCAATTCATTGTCATGCGTTGCCTAAGTCTTCTTTCCACAGTGTTGCTCTTCACTTGTCGAATGCCTGGTCCCATAACCACGGCTTAATATTCCTCCTAAAAGACAGGAGGGAGGTGGCCAGTCTGATGTCCCTGGGGAGGGAGTTCCACAGACCAGGGGCCACTGCTGAGAATGCCCTGTCCCTCGTCCCCAGCAAAACAGTTCAGTGGGGTGTTTTTCTGTACAACAGCAATCAAAATCAATGCGGGAAACCACTTTTCTTCACAACTCAATTTGATTTATTGTTCAATCTTTCAATCTTTCAAAATTATATTTAAAGTGGATAGTGGGATGCAGATCTATATGACATCTAAACATTGGTATATTTCCATAGGGTAATTTTTTCCATCATCCTGTGTTGGATGGGGTTACACTCCCCCTGAAGATGCAGGTTCGCAGCTTGGGAGTGATCCTGGATTCATCGCTGAGCCTGGAACCCCAGGTCTCAGCGGTGGCCGGGGGAGCTTTTGCACAGTTAAGACTCGTGCGCCAACTGCGCCCGTACCTTGGGAAGTCTGATCTGGCTACGGTCGTCCACGCTCTGGTCACATCCCGAATAGATTACTGCAACGCACTCTACGTGGGGCTGCCTTTGAAGACAGTTCGGAAATTGCAATTAGTCCAGCGGGCGGCAGCCAGATTGCTAACGGGAGCTACATACAGGGAGCATACCACCCCCCTGTTGTGTCAGCTCCACTGGCTGCCTGTCCAATTCCGGGCTCAATTCAAAGTGCTGGTTTTGACCTTTAAAGCTCTATATGGTTCTGGCCCAGCTTACTTGTCTGAACGCATCAGCCGCTATGTCCCACCTCGTAATCTAAGATCATCCGGGGAGGCCCTGCTCTCGCTCCCGCCTACGTCTCAGATGAGGCTGGTGGGGACGAGGGATAGGGCCTTCTCGGTGGTGGCTCCCCGCCTGTGGAATGCGCTTCCTAGTGATGTACGATCCACCACATCCCTCCTGGCCTTCAGGAAAAAAGTAAAATCCTGGCTGTGGGACCAGGCATTCGTACACCAGCACAAGGCAGCATTTTAGATTGGTTTTTAATGAAAGTGGGTGATTATGGCCAATGTTTTTATGGACTGAACATTGTTTTAATCCAGAGTGAATGTGTATGGTGCTAATGTAGTTGTATTTTAATGTATTTTAATGTATTTTAATTGTTGAAGGGTTTTGGGGTTTTATATTGTGATTATGTGGGCATCGAATTGTGCCGTACTGTAAGCCGCTCTGAGTCCCCCCTTGGGGGTTGAGAAGAGCGGGGTAAAATCCTGAAATAAATAAATAAATAAATAAATATAATCCGGATCAAAACCAATGTCGGGTCGACGGTTTTTTAGGCCCTGCCATTTTGCCGTTTCCGGCTTCTTCGGGACCTGTCACACAATAATCCACTGCACAAATCCACTGGTCCGATATCTGTTAGATAAAACATCAAAAGTTCTCATAATATATAATCCGGTATAGCATTACACACATATTATAACCTATAAACATAGGCGTGATCCCACACAAGAAAAACAGTCCCCCAAATGGCAAGAGGTAGTTAATACATACCCCAAATCATCAATCATATACATATATATGTGGAACAGCCTCTCTCGAATCACTAGCTTGGAGAAGGGCCCTAGGATACTGGATGGAGAGTATGTACAAAGGGCCGGAAGCGGGCTATACAAAGCATCAAAGCATTAAATCAGAAACTTAGGCAGATGGGCCTCTCAGAGAACATTCTGAGCAGTCTTGAGCATAAAAAGACAATGCAGACCTTAGCAGAACGAATCAGTGACATAGACAAACAGGCCTCAATGACTCTGGCATGCTCCACATGCTCTCCACTAAATTTAGGCCTAACATTTAATCCTTTGGGATGTGCCAGATACTTAGAAAATTTAAATATCCCAAAATTTCGTCTTGCTTTCAGTTGGGGCAGATTTAATGCCCTCAAATCAGCCATACTAGAAGGTAGATACAAAGGGACTGATTATGAACACAGAGTTTGCCCTTGCGGGGAGGGTAAAATAGAAACTGTAATACATGTACCGTATTTTTCGCACCATAAGGCGCACCTGCTGATAAGACGCACCTAGATTTTAGAGATGGAAAATTGGGGAAAAAATGGGGGCTGTCTACTATCTGGGACACTAATATGGAGAGGGGGCGGCGCTGGAGCAGAGGGGGCGGCGATATACTCATGCTGTAGGACGGCCGGAAGAGAGGCCGGAGGAGAGGGACTCTTTCTCCTTCCCTCCCTCCCTCCGGCCTCTCTTCCGGCCGTCCTTATAGCGCGCGACTGGCGAGGCCTTCCTCCCCTTCCTCCTCGCCAGAGGCGACGGTGGACGCCACGAAGATGCGCCTCTGGCTTCGGGCCCTTCCGGAGACGCAGCGGTAGCAGCAGCAGCACCCCCGGAAGGGCCCGAAGACAGAGGCTCATCTTCGTGACATCACTTCGTCGCGCCTCTGCCGAGGAGGAAGAGGAGGAAGGCATCGCCGGAGGGAGGGAGCCCTGCGGAGGCGCTGCGGCCTCTTCCTCCTTCCTCCCTCCCTCCCGCCCCGTGAGTCCCCTCTTCCGCCCCTGTTCCTCCGCGCCGCCGACTGGCTGCGGCGACACGGCAGTGGGAGTCTGGCCATGCGCGGCGCAGCCGGGAGCTGCCGGGGGAGCCGCCGGGAGACGCGAATAGCATGAGTATATCGCCGCCCCCCCTCTGCTCCAGCGCCTCCCCCCCTGCCTGCATCTTCGCTCCATAAGACGCGGCTCATTTTTCTTCCTACTTTGGGAGGAAAAAAACTGCGTCTTATGGTGCGATAAATACAGTACTTTTTATTTGCACAATTTACAGGGATGATAGACTAAGGTTAATATCCCCTCTACTCACCAAATGGCCAGGAAGAACCCTAAATTGGTACTGTACTTATTTACTGTCTGATCTTGACAAAAGGGTAACGGAACAAGTGGCCAAATTTCTCTTTGCAGCGGCAAAAAGCCGCAAGTGCTTCATTAATAACCTGTAAACACTAAGAGTGTAACAAAGAGCACTCAGAACACTTACTATTAATTGGCAATCAGTTCCTGTTTTAAATGATAAAGACAGTCATTCAACCGATAGCGAACTGTGCCACTTGTTCTTATTAATCATAACCCAAATGCGATGTTATTAATTTCTTAAATGTTGTATTCTATTGTTCTACTTTCACCTGACTTAGCCGATGGTTTGTTGACTGAAATAAAGGCTACTGACTGACTGACTGATATATATGTGGACGCAGCCACTGTTCCATGCGGTCAGACAACACAACTGAAAAAAGCCGTGGCTTAAGAAAGCCCCCTCCGCACCAGACGCCGGGTATAAATCATAACAGAATCTCTCCTATTGACAAACGGTCGTTTAATCCCCTTGGGGATTCGGATTTTAGGGATGTTATCCAGAAACATTCACGTTTCCTTAATGCTAATTTAATATCCTGATGTGGCTTGGGTTTGATTTGTTCCAGGACTAGAACTTTAAAATCATCATATCTATGAGTTTCCTTAAAGTGTGCATACAAGACTGAAGACTCATTTTTAGTTCTAAATCTCGAACGATGTTCTTGTATTCTCACCCTCAGGTCACGCCCAGTCTCCCCCACATAATGGGATCAAGAGCAGGGCCTCTCCAGATGATCTTAAACTTCGTGATGGTTTGTAACAGGAGATACGTTTGGACAGGTAGCCTGGGCCAGAACCATTTAGGGCTTTAAAGGTTAAAACCAGCACTTTGAATTGTGCTCGGAAGCTGATTGGCAGCCAGTGGAGCTGACATAGCAAAGGGGTTGTATGTTTTCTGTACGCTGCTCCGGTGAACAACCTGGCTGCCAACCGTTGGATTAGTTGAAGCTTCCAGACAGTCTTCAAAGGCAGCCCATGTAGAGTGCATTGCAGTAGTTTATTTGGGATGTAACAAGAGCGTGGACCACAATAGCCAAGTCAGACTTCCCAAGATATGGGCGCAGCTGGCACACAAGTTTTAATTGTGCAAAAGCTCTTCTGGCCACTGCCGAGACCTGGGGTTCCAGGCTCAGCGATGAATCCAGGATCACTCCTAAGCTGCGAACCTGTGTTTTCAGAGGGAGTGTAACCCCGTCCAACATAGGCTGTAACCCTATGCCCTGTTCTGCATTTCCACTGACCAGGAGTACCTCTGTCTTGTCTGGATTTAGTTTCAATCAGTTCGCCCTCATCCAGACCAACACAACAGCCAAGCACCGGTTCAGCACCTGCACAGCATCCTTAGTGACAGGCGGGAAGGAGTGATATACAGGATCCAATGTTTCAGTACCTTACAAAATGAAAAGCAGCCATATATGCTTGATGTCAAATGAGCCTGTTGTCATGATATTGAATGGAGTGAATGGTGGCTTTGCAAAGTTGAGAGAGATGCAAATGCTTATTTCTGTGTTTGACTTTGGCCAGACTGTGCCAAAAGTTCACTGTCTCCCTCAGGAATAAAGTATACTTGACCGAGTAAAGTGCCAATTACTTTATAGTGTGGTATGTGTCACATCCATTTTAGAGCTACTCAAAGGTGGTAGATCTGAATATTTCACACTAACATGTGGCTTTAAAAAATGTAACAGGAGATTGATGTGTGTCACAGCCCTGAATTAATCTTACAGTATTTGTGAAATCATAGTGGGGGCAATGTACTCTTACACATGTCTTATAAGAGGCTCGTCCATATGGGGGAAATGTGCTATAAGGTTGTGGTATTTATTGTTTTGTGGTCCTTGAGTAGGTTTCTTTTAAATTTTGAGACATTTCAGAACAAAAAAAATGATATCCTTTGCTCTTTCTCTTTTCAAAAATATTTTCAGAGTTATACTACTATCGTGATTCAGTGAAAGAGCACCAGAAGTCTACAAAAACATTTTCTAAAACATTCAAAGCAGAGAGCATTTACTCTTCAACCTATAGGACAGGTATGGGCAAATCCAAGCCCAGGTGCCGGATGTGGCCCCTTGGACTCTTTTCTCAGGCCCTCCCATCTCTCACCATCCTATCTTTCCTTCTCTCTTTCCTTCCTCCTTCCCTCCCTCCCTTCCTTATCCCCTTCTTCCCTTTCATCCGTCCTTCTTTCCCTCTTTCCTCCCTCTTCCCCCTTTCTCCTCCCTCCCTCAGTTCTCTTCCACCTTTCCATCCTTCTCTTCCTCCCTTTCTTCCTTCTCTTTTTCCATTCTCTTTTCATCCTGGGGGATGTTTTACTGGGAGAAGAGAAGGTAGAGAGGGAACATGGGAACTATGTTTCTAGATTTAAAAGGAGGAAAGGGAAAACTGACTTTCTGCTGATCTAGGGACCAGAGGACAAGGGAGCAATGGTTTCAAATGGCAGGGAAAGAAATTTGACTGAAAAGATTAGGAAGAACTTCCTGAGAGTAAGAGCTGTTGGAGAGTAGCATAGGCTGCCTCAGAGTATGGTGGTGTCGCTTCTCTGGAGGCTTTTCCATAGAGCCTGTGTATTGGGACTGCTTTGATTGTGCCTTCCTGCATGGCAGGGGTTGGACTGGATGGCCCCTGGGGTCTCTTCCAGTTCTAGGATTCGATATCAAGAGTAGGCAATATGGGGTCTAATGGATACAGATTTCCTCTCCTGTCCACCATGTCATCTCAACCAAGACCAACCCTTTTGGGATCCAAATGTTTCCCGTCTTTCCTTCACTTTCTGCCTCTGAAAGAGAAGAAGAAGGGGAGGAAAGCGTAGGAAGGGGGCTTGAGGAGAACCCCTTCCCTCCCAGCACACCCACTCCACTCTGGCCCACCATGAGGTCGCCAAGTTAGAAAATTTGGTCATTCCTTTTTTTTGTTCATTTGTTCAGTCGCTTCTGACTCTTCAGGACCTCACGGACCATCCCACGCCAGAGCTCCCTGTTGGCCGTCAGCTCTCCCAGCTCCTTCAGAGTCAAGCCAGTTGCTTCAAGGATACCATCCATCCACCTTGCCCTTGGTTGGCCCCTCTTCCTTTTTCCTTCCATTTTCCCCAGCATCATTGTCTTCTCTAAGCTTTCCTTTCTTCTCATGATGTGGCCATTCCTGCTGTAGGATTATTTCATGAACTCATGATTTGTTCTTCAAAAAACCCCAAAAGTTTGGGATATTTGTAGTGCAGATGGAAGAAATTGCTGCAAACAATCTCCCAAAAGAATGGAAGGAGTGGCTCTGTCGGTGACAACAACAGACAAATCCTAGGAAAGTATATTGTGAGACCAATTTGTAGAAACCCTAAAGTTTCACTGAAGTAATACACAAAAAGGGCTATTAAGAAGTAGGCTGTTAGAGTCAACATAACATTTTGGTTTGGTTTGCACGGTGCTACCTCCCTAAGATGTGCATATTTAGCACATTGTAACATGAATGGCATGTACATCTTGAAATTGCTACTTTCTTAATTGCTGGCTTTCCTCCCCTAAGAACGTTTAGGGAACCGGTGGCCAGGAAAACGTCATCTTTAGCTCTCTCTGTACCGTTGAAAGGAAACTGTTATTTCCAATGTGTGCATGCCCTTTAGATATGAAGGGCTGAGCACATCCATTTCATAACAGATTAAGATTGTGGAGCTGAGATTTGTATTTTATAGTTTTTAACTGTTAATTTTATATGTTTTATATGACTGTTTTTATCTTGTGATATATTGTATATGGGCACTTGTTGCCGCATGTTCACCGCCTCGAGTCGCCTTGTCACGAACACCGACTTAGAACTGCCCCTTTAACACACACACGGAGACGTAGCAAAGGCTAACTAGTTTTATTGAATATAAAATAGTCCAAAAGGCAATTCTCATTGAGAGAATAAGAACAAGGCAATCAGCAAAGCTGGAGTCCAAATAAGAAGGCAAAGTTCCAAAGGATAGTTCCAAAAGCAATCGTGGCAAAGGGCTTGGCAAGGTTTCGGATTCACCCGGATTGAAGCAAGGTATCCGCAGCAATGCGAATCAATAGCAAGGTCAGGACTTGGTCCAAGGCGAGCCAAACTAGGCTCCGTGGTTCACTCCGCTTTCACGCCCTTCAGATCAGACGTGGCCGGAGAACTGAGGATCAGTTCCCACGGGGCCGTTCTTAATCCTTCGGCCGGGCCCCTCGACGATCTAGGGCCCGGCGTCTCCAGTCTCTACTTTCCGAACGGTGACGATCTAGGGACAGATGCCAGCTCCTCCTGCCCTGCTCTATGTCCCTGCGTCTGTTATGGGAACGGCCCCGCTCTTCCAGTTCAGTATCGCTATCTCCTTGAGAAGCAGCCTCCCCCGAACTTTCCCAGCCGCTGGCCTCCATCTGCTGTTCGGCCAGGTCTTGGGAACCTCGGCCGTTTGGGAACTCATAACTATCTCCGCTATCTGCTTCGCTGCCTCCCATCTCCACCTGGTCCGCTCCTTCTCCGGGAGAATGCTCCCACTCGAAATCCCAGGCTAAGCTCTCTGCAGGTGGACTGGGCAATTGCACTGCTGTCCAGTCTTGGTCTGGGCCTTCCAACTCATCCTCCGAGTCCCCTTCAGCCTGTACGGGACCTAATGGCATCGGGACCCCCGGTGCCTCGCCCCCTCCCATTGGCACGAACGGGCCCATGGGTGCTACACGCCTTCGGGCTGAGAGAGGCGGTATTGAAGCATGGCAAATAAATAAATAAATAAATAAATAAATAACAGGCTTCATGTCCAAGTAGCAGAAGGTAGATCAGAATGTGTTGAGCAGTTCTGGATAATGTATGGTAGATATAGTAGATCTTAGTTGTCTAATACTAGTGACAACAAAACGACCTTACAATTTTCTATATAATATTGCTGAAATGAGAAAATCTGGAGCTGATATACAGTATTTAAAGGTAGAGTTTTTGTGTTGAAGGAATCCATAAATTTATGACAGGTAATTTATGGGGTTCAAATTACATGAGTTATGGTTGGTGAATTTCATGATTTTAATAAGTAACGGAGCTAGACTAATGCATGTTGATAATCAAGTTATGTCTTTGACTAACGTCTCACCCCATATTGCCCTTTGAGATCACTACGGTCGGAGGACTCCAACCTCCTAGAGGTGCCCTCGGTGAAGCTTGTTAGGCTGACATCAACCCGCCGGAGGGCGTTCTCTGTCATAGCACCTACGCTGTGGAACGCCCTCCCGGCCGAAACACGGGCCATTAAGGACCTGCTCCCATTTAGACGGGCCTGTAAAACCCATCTTTTTAAGCAGGCCTTCGATGGGTAGGTCCTGTCCATATGCCGCCATCTGTTCATTCGTCTTGTCAGACGATATGTCGGATTACTGTTTCAATTGCTTCTGTTTTAATTTTGCTGTTTTTTTACTGTTTTTAACTGTATGTATTTAACTGTATGTATTTTGCTGTGCCTTGTGGCTACTGTGAGCCGCCGCGAGCCTCCGGGTGTCGGCGGCATAGAAGCCGAAATAATAAATAAATAAATAAATAAATAAATAAATAAATAATGTGTGCTGAAATTCTACCATGTTACTAAAAGCTTGTTTGTATTGTCGAAGGCTTTCATGGCTGGAATCACTGGGCTGTTATAAGCTTTATGGCAGGGGTGGGCAATTATTTTTTCCAAGGGGCCACACGAGAGCCAAAAAATATTATGGAGGGCCGCACCTAAAGGCGGAACTACATGCTAATCTACATAATTTATTTATTTATTCACTTACTATATTTACTATATATTACACATCAATAATATTAACATATTAATATATCAAGAAATATTCATATATTATTAGTATTAATATCATAATTATTATATTATAGTGTGTATATATAGACATTATAATATATTGAAATTATAATATAATATAACATAAAGCAGCAAGCGGGGCGAGTGGCAAGCGGGCGGGGCGGGGTGAGCGAGCCTACCTACCTGCCTGCCGGGACCCTCAGGAGGGCTGGATAGAATCGGCCAAAGGGCCGCATCCGGCCCCTGGGCCGTAGTTTGCCCACCCCTGCTTTATGGGCTTCATGGCCATATTCCAGAAACATTCTCTCCTGACATGTCACCTGCATCTATGGCAGGCATCCTCAGAGGTTGTGAGGTCACAGACTTTACAACCTCTGAGTATGCCTGCTATAGATGCAGGTGACATGTCACGAGAGAATGACTTCTGGAGCATGGCCATACACCCCAAAAAACTCACAGCAACCCAAAAGCTTGGTATTTTTTAAAGGAAATGAAGGGAATAAAAAAGGCTTTACGAGCATTTCCCAACCTGAGCTTGATCATAGTTTGTTCATAAACTTCTTTCTTATCTTTTATATTTCTATACTTATTATAAGGTAAAGGTAAACCTTTCCCCTGACATTAAGTCTAGTTGTGTCTGACTCTGGGAGGTGATGCTCATCTCCATTTCTAAGTCAAAGAGCCGGCGTTGTCCGTAGATGCCTCCAGGGTCATGTGGCCAGCATGATTGCATGGAGTGCCATTACCTTTCCCAGAATTGGTACCTATTGATCTACTCAGATGTCCATGTTTTCAAACTGTTAGGTTGGTAGGAGCTGGGGCAACAGAGGGAACTCACCTCATTTGCTAGATTCTGTTTGATTGTCTGATTCTGTATTTTCCTCTCCCTTTTTACTCAGGCTATAAGTCCTTCCCATTTCAACTCCCAGTTCCCCCTAGGATGCCCATTCGTATATTTAAGATGGTTTTAAACAGTGTATTTTTATTATTGAGACAAATGTTTTTAATGTTTATGTAAGCATATAATGAATTCATGTCCCTGCATTGAATGTTTGTTGTATATATGCTTTGTGCTCCGCCCTGAATCCCCTTCAGAGTGAGAAAGGCGAAATAGAAATGTTTTTAATTAATTAATTAATTAATTAATTAATTCTCTTTTCACTGATGTAATCTTGAAGCATATAATGAGATAAATATTCATGCTATTATTTAAGTTCCCATTTCTTTTGCTCTTTCCATCCTAAGGCTACTGTTGCTTGGGTTGCTGCCATCATGTATTTTATGATTTTGACCCATGCTTTATTTTTACCTTTACCTTCTATTTTCTGAGTAAGTAATTTTGTGTGTGTGTTGTTGTTGTTGAAGGCTTTCATGGCCGGAATCACTGGGTTGCTGTGAGTTTTCCAGGCTGTATGGCCACGTTCCAGAAGTATTCTCTCCTGGGATTTTGCCCACCTCTATAGCAGTCATCCTCAGAGGTTGTGAGGTCACTTCACAACCTCTTAGGATGCCTGCCATAGATGTGGGTGAAACATCAACTGAGAATGCTTCTAGAGCATGGCCATACAGCCCAGAAAACTCTCAGCAACCCAGTTGTTTTTTTCTCCAACTCTATTTTTATCTAACGTTTCCTCTAATTTTTATCGCTAATATTTCTTCATAAACTGATATTGAACAAAATAGATATTTACAGCCATAGCAGCAATGAATCCAGTTCTGATTTTCTCCGCATATTGCACCTTGGGTGTCATTTGTATGTGTGTGCATCTGCATTAAGAAATAATACCTCTACAGTCTGAAATAAATAGTGTTGCCCATTTTTGTACTTGATTGTTTTGTTTTTAAATCAGTATGCCTCCTATGCACAAACTGGAAGCAACCGTTCTAGGAAGTATGAAATATCATTTATGGTTTAAGTACCTATCTTGACATACATGAAGAAGCATCCCTGAAATAGTAAAAAAGAGGCATGACAGCTGAACTGAAAGTTGTGTTCAGAAATTTTGCAGAATGTACTGCATACTTTTCGAAGAATGCGGACCAGCTGGTTGTGGCTGATAATGCATGTACCCATTTCTGTTTATTTTCAAAAGATACAGTTAGAGTCATTCTTAAGTACAGGGACACAGGCCTTCCTTCTCAGTCCTCTACAAAGAGTGTTATTAAAACTGCTAATCATTCTTTGGATCATGCTCCCCAGGCTAGAGCTGCCAGACTGAAAACTGGAAAGGTTCCTATCCTTTAATGGTTGCGTAGAAGTGAGCACTCCAGTAGGTGTTGTTTGTCGGACAACCAGGTCCCAAGCAACAATGGCTTCAAACTACAGGAAAGGAGATTCCACCTGAACATGAGGAAGAATTTCCTTACTGTGAGAGCTGTTCAGCAGTGGAACTCTCTGCCCCGGAGTGTGGTAGAGGCTCCTTCTTTGGAGGCTTTTAAACAGAGGTTGGATGGCCATCTGTCGGGGGTGCTTTGAATGTGATTTTCCTGCTTCTTGGCAGGGGGTTGGACTGGATGGCCCATGAGGTCTCTTTCAACTCTATGATTCTATTATTCTAACACCTGTTGGAATTGCCTCTTCTTCTTGCTAACTGTTGTAAAATCCCTATGAACTGAGATATGAGTTAGCCTGATATTAGTCACCCCCAAGTCTTGCAAGTTCAGGGCTGTGGCTTCCTTGATTAAGCCAATCCACCAGTAATTGGGTGTTCCTGTGGCCTTCTACCTTGTGTATGTGTCTTTGAATTGACTTACAGTGATTCCATAAAATTCTTAGGGTTTTCTTACTCAAGGATTACTTTGAGATTGTTTTGCCAGTTCCTCGTTTGAAATATAGCCTGCAGCACTTGGTCTTTATTGGGCACCCTCTAACATCCAGGTACTACTATATAACATACCCTACTGAGTTGGGTTGTTGTAGGTTTTTTTGGGCTGTATAGCTATGCTCTAGATCTAGAAGCATTCTCTCCTGGCGTTTCGCTTGCATCTATGGCAGGCATCCTCAAAGGTTGAGAGGTCTGTTGGAAACTATGAAAATTGAGTTTATATATCTGTGAAAAGTCCAGGGTGGGAGAAAGAACTTTAGTCTGTTGGAGCTAGGTGTCGTTTTCCCAGTTTACAACAGACCTCCCAAACTCTGAGGATGCCTGCCATAGATGCAGGTGAAACGTCAGGAGAGAAAGCTTTTGGAATATGGCCATACAGCCCAGAAAACTCACAACAACCCAGTGATTCTGGCCATGAAAGCCTTTGACAATGCATTGACCCCAGGCCCGGATTACCCACAAGGCCAGATGAGGCCATGGCCTCGGGCGGCGGGTTTTGGGGGGCAGCGGATTCAGCCTCCCAAAATTTTTAAAGAAAACAAAAAACTGCCCCCTCACAGCGCTTTCCCCCCGCCCTCTCCCGAGAGAGTCAGGAGAGGGTGGGGGAGAGCTGCGAGGGGGGGGAGGAGGAATGGTGCCCTCCTCACCTGGGCTGCCCCCGTGCAAAGGAAGGAGGCAGCCAGGAGGAGAAGGAGGAAAGCTCTGCCCTGCTGGCAGGCATGCATGCATGTGCACGCACGCCCGCCAGCGGGTTTCCCGTCCTCCTCCTCCCTGGCCGCCTCCTTCCTTTGCAAGGGGCGGCCCAGGCAGCGAGGAGGAGGGCGGGACTTCCTTCCTCCTCCTCACGCCTTCCTTTCGGGTCGCGGGAGGAGCCAGGAGGAGGTGGACGGAGGCGCGCGGCACCGTGGGGCTTCCGTCCGCCACCTCCTCCACCTCCCACCCACCAAAAAGGAAGGCACGAGGAGGAGGGCAGGACTTTCTTTCCTCCTCCTCGCGCCTTCCTTTCGGTCGCGGGAGGTGGAGGAGGCGGCGGACGGAAGCCCCACGGTGCCGCGTGCCTTCTGTCCACCTCCTTCTGGCTCCTCCCGCGACCGAAAGGAAGGCGCGAGGTGGACGGAAGCCGTGGGGCCGGTGCTGCATGACTTCTGTCCACCTCCTCGGGCCCTCCTTCCGGTTACGGGAGGAGGCGGTGGCGCGGAAGCCACACGCCCGCGGCTGCTGCCGCACATGCACAGCAGCGCCCTGGGGGCGTGGCTTTCCGTGCCCGGGGGGGGCAGCGCGGGGCGTCTTGGCCTCGGGCGGCCGAAGACTTTAATCCGGGCCTGATTGACCCTACTTAGCATTCCAGTAACATTGTTTTTCTGCGTGCTATGGCTTATGTGCCTCTTTTGCAACATTTAAAGGTACCAAAATATCATGTTTTACAACAAAACAAAAAAGCAGTTCAATACATGGTAACGTTATTTAGTAATTACTATATTTACGAATTTAGCACCAAAACATCACAATGATTGAAACAGCTGTGGATCTGGGCAGGAGGCAGATTGCATTGGGTAATACCGAACGTAGGCTGAACAAAGGTTGGATAAGCGAGACTCTATTGTAATTGGTTTTAAGGTTTTAATTCAAAGGTACTAGAATTTTCACTGTGAAAGCACTATTCCTCAAATAGTGATTTTGTGCCAGTGATGCTTGGATATGAGCAGAGTGTGCATGAGATCAGATTTTGGTAGTGGTTTCACTTGTGTTTCAGAGAGTATAGTGGAAGAGTTTATGTAGCAAGATGTACAATCAGAGCTCTACAGCAGTGGTTCTCAACCTTCCAAATGCCGCAACCCCTTAATACAGTTCCTCGTGTTGTGGTGACCCCCAACCATAACATTATTTTCATAACTGCAATTTTGCTACTGTTACGAATCATAATGTAAATATCTGATATGCAGGATATATTTTCATTCGCTGAACCAAATTTGGCACAATTAACCAATATGCTCAAATTTGAATACTGGTTATGATTTTGTCATTTGGGAGTTGTAGTTGCTGGGATTTATAGTTCACCTACAATCAAAGAGCATTTTGAACTCAACCAATGATGGAACTGAACCAAACTTGGCACACAGAACTCCCATGACCAATAGGAAATACTGGAAGGGTTTGGTGGGCACTGACCTTGAGTTTTGGAGTTGTAGTTTCCCTACAGCCAGAGAGCACTATGGACTCAAACAATGATGGATCTGGACCAAACTTGTCACTGATACTCAATATGCCCAAATGTGAACACTGGTGTGAGTTTGGGGAAAATGGGCCTTGGCATTTGGGAGTTGTAGTTTCTGGTATTTATAGTTCACCTGCAATCAAAGAGCATTATGAACTCCACCAACAATATAATTGAGTCAAACTTCTCACACAAACCCCCCATGACCAACAGAAAATACTGTGTTTTTTGATGGTCTTTGGCAACTCCTGGACCCACCCTTGTGACTAACCCAGGAGTCCCAACCACCAGGTTGAGACTGCTCCCCTACAGCATTGTACCCTGGGGTTTCATTTGGCCATTGGCTACTCTCTGTCTCTCTTTTGCAGTTGTAGTGACCACATACACTTTCTCGTGGCTATCAGGGTGAAGAAATGGAAATGGCAGATCATTGCTATCTCTTGCTGAGTGTCACATGCACACATATTCCTGGAATCTCAGTGAACAGGAAATGGGTATTTAGATTCTTCCATCCTGGTGTGGATGGAGGAATTATACTCTTTGTGTATATATGTGGTCATATGCATAGTAATCCCTTTGCTCTCAATGCTGACACCAGATGTTGTGTATCCCTGGGCAGGGTTAACTTCCCCTTATCTTCCTAAAGCAAAACTTGGACTAAGCTTAAGGTCTGTGTTTATTGACTAGTCTACACAGTTCTGCAGTATGGAAGAGGGGGAAAAAGTTAATTTGTAAGCAACCTTTTTGCTTTCTGGTTTAAATTAATGGTGGAGTGGAACTCTAAGAATAAATTTAGATACATAAATAAATTGAAAATACATTCAAAATAAGCATCCTGTATATTTTTTTACGATTTTTCCCCTGAGACTGTATATATAAGCTTGAATATGAGTGTTGTGATTTACTTAGCAGTAATCCCCATTGAGCTCAATAGAATTACACCAGCAGTTTTAGACATTACTACTTGAGTTGTTGCTTGTGGAGTTTCAAAGCTTTGGGTGGGTAGCTTTTTTCATTCCATCTCAGGACTGTTCAGGCAAAATATATTTATATCCCACCCTTCTCAACCCCTTAGGGGACTCATGGCAGCTTATATAGGCAACAATTAGATGCCAAAACACACATACACTATAAAACATAAGCATTAAAACAGTCAATTAAAACATATAAAACCTTAAAACCAATTACAACAGAGTCTCGCTTATCCAACCTTTGTTCAGCCTACGTTCGGTATTATCCAATGCAATCTGCCTCCTGCCCAGATCCACAGCTGTTTCAATCATTGTGATGTTTTGGTGCTAAATTCGTAAATATAGTAATTACTAAATAACGTTACCGTGTATTGAACTGCTTTTTTGTTTTGTTGTAAAACATGATATTTTGGTGCTTAATTTGTAAAATCATAACATTTAATAGGCATTTCCTTAATCCTTCTTATTATCCTATATTTTTGCTTATCCAACATTATGGCAGCCCGTTTATGTTGGATAAGTGAGACTCTACTGTATTTAAAATCATGCAATCCGATATCGTAGTCCGCAGTCGTTCCGATTTGTCATTGCACTCTTCCAACTTTCCTTATTGTAGCAATAGATTACTCAATTGAATGCTTGTTTTTAGTTTAGCCTTTTCCTAAAGGACAGGAAGGAGGGGCGTGATCTAATTAATATGATCTAAATAATCACACACACACATTCAGACACAATATGTTAATTAGCAAGCATTATATTAGTCACAGAAATCAGCTGTTCTTGGCAGAAAAGAATTTAATTCAAAACAACAACATAGTTTAGTTCCGGACTTTATGGGAGCATTACTTTGGAGTCAAAGTCTGCATACTAGATAAGTCACCCCGTTCCCTTCTGCTAGTATCCTGGGGGGGAGATAAATAAGTTGTGTTTTCTGTCTGAAGAATGAGGTTTCTGTTTCTACTCTTCTGCGGCTTTAAATGTGTGGTTCAACATGATTACAAAATATCTGCTTTCAAAGCATATTTGTTTACTTTTGGGGGAGCAGCCAATCCATACATGCTTTCGAGAGCAGCGGCAGCTTTTACTCTCACTTAGTGATTTTCCTAGAAATGTGACCATTTGAGGTTACAGACCAAGGCATGCCTCTCTGCCAGCAGAGTTTAGCAGGACACAGAAAAAGTCCCTTTGGAAGAGACTACAGCTTTTAATGTCTGGGAAATATAGGCCATAAGCTCTTCACTTCCAGGACGAATAAGATAATGATGCTGGAGAAAAAGGAAGGAAAAAGGAAGAGGGGCCGACCAAGGGCAAGAAGGATGGATGTTATCATTGAAGTGCCTGGCTTGACCTTGAAGGAGCTGGAGGTGGCAACGGCCAACAGGGAGCTCTGGTGTGGCTGGTCCATGAGGTCGCAAAGACTCGGAAGCAACTGAACGAGTAAACAACCTGTTTGAGAGCCAGGAACAGACCTCCAACTTTTTTTCAGACTGGTGGGTGTAAAGAGGGGGGTTTAAACTGAAGTCTTATCATTCAGCAGAGAGAAATTGCAATCCATATATACATATACATACATACACACACACACACACACACACACACACACACACAGAGCTTATGTGATGCAATTCTAAATTTGAAGGTGTTCTGTTTTGGAGTGATTCCAGACATAATGATAAAGGCCTTCGGGTAGCATGCTGACAATGCCAATGCCAATGATGACAATCGCTATGGAAATGGACTACGGACAAGCTTGTGTTGGAGTCTCTGGTCACAGAATTCAGCTTAGATAAGGCTACCAGGCTGTAATATTTTAAAACAGATTTTAATTGAATTGATTTAATGTTTTATCTGTATGTAATTATTTTATTTTATTATATGTATATGGGGCATCGAATCATTGCTGGCTGTAAGTCGTTCTGAGCGCCCCCCCCCCCGGGAGGGGGGTGTTGAGAAGGGCGGGGTACAGATATTTGAAATAAATACATAAATAATGATAGAGTTGATAGTCTGTGGGAGTGTGCCACAAAGCAGGCAGTGTATGCATACCTCCTTCAGGGACCAAGTCAAGGGCCTCATAACTTAACTAGCACAGGGCCTCATTTGTCCTAAATCCTGCACTGCTGCAATAGTTTGCAGCAGAGTTAAGCAAAACCCTTTAACGAGGACTTCGACCTCATCACAAAGGAGTAAACTCCACACCCTGTATTGTCCGACTTACTTGGAACCCCATCCCATGAAGTGTTGCCACCCGGCTTCCCCCCATTGATTCAAAGGCAACAAGGGAAGCTTTGCATGTTGTTGTGGTGGCAGCATATGGAACCTGCTCTCCGCTTTTGGCATGGAGCCCAGCCAGAAGTAGACATGCGTCATGCAATGGATTCCATGTTGAAAGTAGAAAACAAGTGGCGTACGACAGGCAAATCAACTCTTCTGATGAGATGGTCCGTCCCTTTATTAGGCTACAGCTTTTAGTGGGGATTTGGGGAGCTGAAGTTCCAAACATCTGGAGGACCAAAGGTTGGGAAGGCAAAATTGTTCTCTCATACACACATGCTTGGGAAGTTTATCACATGGTGCTGTCACAGCACCGGGAATGTGGCGCAGCTGGCTAAGTGTCAGCTGCATAAGATCTCTCTGACTAGTAGGTCATGAGTTCGAGGCCTCCCGGGTTGAGGTGGGTGCTCGGCCTTTAAGTGTAGCCTGCTATTGACCTTTGCAGCCCGAAAGACAGTTGCATCTGTCAAGTAGGAGATAAAGGTACCACATTAAGTGGGGAGGCAAATTTTGACTGAATTATGAGGCCATTAAAGAACTCCAGGAACGCTGATAAATGTGGCAGGAACAACAAGGGACGCTGGGAACACTGAGAGATGAGGAGTGCGTCAGCTCCCCCTGGTGGCCAGAGTTTGCCTCTGTTCATCTATATGTGTGTATGTGGAAATGGCAGGGATTGTCTGCTAAGTATGTGTACCTGTAATCCGCTCTGAGTCCCTTCGGGGTGAGAAGAGCGGAATATAAATAAAGTATATTATTATTATTATTACTGCAGGAGACCCAACTTTGACTGGCGTTTTTTGTGAGATTTCATGGGTTTTTTGATGTTGGGACTGCTCCTTGATCCTATTGTGCTGTACCACTGATGAGTCCTCTAGAAATTGAACCCTTCCTTCACATATACTGTACAATAATAGGTGACTTGATTTTACAAGAATAGGAGGGGCCGCAGTGGTACTACAGGTTAAAGCATTGAACTACTGAATTTGCTGACCAGAAGGTTGGCGGTTCGAATCGCGTAATGAGGTGAGCTCCCACTGTTAGGCCCAGCTTCTGCCAACTTAGCAGTTCAAAATTATGAAAATGTGGGTAGATCAGTAAGTACCGCCTTGGCGGAAAGGTAAATGGCGCTCCATGCAGTCATGCCGGCCACATGACCAAGGAGGTGTCTACAGACAACGCAGGCTCTTTGGCTTAGAAAAGGAGATGAGCATCACCGCTCAGAGCCAGAAGGGAAAGCCTTTACCTTTACCTGTGTTTTGTTGTTTCTAGGCATTGAATGCTTGCCTTTGTGTTTGTGTATGCTGGAATCCACCCAGAATCTCTGCAGGGAGATAGGACGGAATATAAATAAAGTATTATTATTGTTATAGTTGTTGCTGTTAGTTGTCAAATGGAATAGCCTAAAACAACAGACAAATGTGCTCAGCAATTCAGTCTTGTTGCATTCTTTGGGATTCGCTTCTGAAAGGGCTTAACGTAATGTTGGCAAAGAAACCAACTAACAAACAAAACTTTGAAGGTTTACAACACCTTATACTATAAAAAAAGGCAGACATGGAGAGATAAGAAGGGAACAGCCCACGCTAGCTTTGAATTGCTGCCTTGCCTGACTAATTTAGAAGTGTTTTAATTTCATAGACTTCTTTCCCGGTGGTAAATACCTTGTCTGAAGAGGAATGAGTTCTTCTGTTATTGTTTGGGATGTCACTGTTTATATGTTAGCATATCTCATTGTAAATGGGACAATGAAAATCAATGAGATGTTCTGGAATAGCACGTCTTTAACAAAAAAGATAACCAATAAAGTTGTATTATTTAATTAATATATTGATTAAAATATTTTGCCTTCTCCTCCCCTGCCATATCTAAAGATCTCAGGGTGGTTCAAAATCAATTTAATGCAATGTGTTAAATGATAACAATAGTTTAAAATATTTAAATATATATTAAAATGTTTATCAGGTAAAGATAGCTAATTGAAACCATTCTGAATTGCACTGTTGGAAATAACAACCTTCTTCAAGACTCCACTAGTTATTTATTTTGTATAAAATTTAGATTGCTTACTATATTATATATGTGTATTAGTATGCAATTTTACTTTAACTCTTTGTTGTTAGAGGTGCTACAGACCATGTGATCAGAACTGAGCATGATCAGGACTCAGACTCAATTTTAGGTCTCAGATGCCTTAACAGTAGGAACAAAAGTATGTTTTAGACTTCAGTGCAGGAATGCAATGCATAGAGCAGTGTTTCCCAACCAGTGTGCCAGGGCACACTAGTGTGACGTGAGCGATCACCAGGTGTGCCGTGGGAAATTGGAACCTCCAGGAAGGGGGGGGGAGGGTCTAGTGTGTTGAAGTATAAAAACCCTAAGAAACCTACCTTGATAAAGGCACAAAATTACAAACACCCCCCTCCCCACCCGTTGTCTACTTGGTCTCTCCCTCTCCATGCATTGGGAAGGCCCACCTCCCTTTCTCCAAGTAGAGACCTCCTCTTGCCTCCTAGGGATTCTGTGTGGAAAGTTTGGCCCAGTTCTATCATTGGTGGGACTCAGAATGCTCTTTGATTGTAGGAGAACTATAAATCCCAGCAACTACAACTCCCAAATGTCAAGGTCTATTTCCCCTGAACTCCCATCTGCGTTCATATTTGGGCATATTGAGTATTCATGCCAAGTTTGGTCCTGATCCAACATTGTTTGAGTCCACAGTGCTCTCTGGATATAGGTGAACTACAACTCCAAAACCCAAAGTCAATGCCCACCAAACTCTTATAGCATTTTCTCTTGGTTATGGGAGTTCTGTGTGGGAAGTTTGTGTCTTTCTGCCATTCCTGCCAGGATACCTATGTGAAGTTCATCAAAACAGGCCCAGGTTTCACACTGAGTGTATAATACATTTTAAAAACATATTAACTATATGTATTACTGGGTTAGAGTGTCATTTTGTGTCATTTTGGTTGGTGGTGTGCCCCAGGATTTTGTAAATGTAAAAAATGTGCCGTGGCTCAAAAAAGGTTGGGAAACACTGGCTTAGAGACTGCAGAGGATCTATTAGACTCTCAAAACAGAGAGATGCTTTGGATGATGAACTATAGATTCTAAGAATGATGCTCTGTGTTACCAACTATGATACTTTTAAAGATGTCTGCTTATTTTTGTCTCTTGACAGCATGATTTAAAGGCAAATATATTTTAAGGGAGAGAAGATGGTTTTTGGGCAACTAAAAGAAACACTTATGAAACTCTGCTATATCGTATGTGTGTTTTTGTGCATTGGCATATCTTTGTTCCTAATCATTCAAAGACATATCTAGGTACATCAGTTTAACAGCTGAGAAACCCAGTTGCCTTGCATGAATGCCATTTTCCCAAAAGGTTATGACTTTAACAGGTCCTCTCCATTGGCGCCCCCTTGTTGCAGGGGGAGGCTTGCGTACCCTAATAAAGTTGTGAGCTATGCTGTCTGTGGCATAATAGCCACCGGTAGGGCCTCCCCTGCCAGACAGGTCACAACTGAAGGGTCTGACAAAGAGCGTCAAAGGGCAGGATGGACTCTCTAGCCTTTTGGCAACCATCCTAGAAGAAAATCTCTGATTTCAAACCCGGGCAGATGGTGCTTGTCTAACCCTGTAAGGTCAACCATCTAGAGAAGGAAACTCAAACCAAACCTCCGACCTGAGGACCTCACTGCTACCGTCCCAGCTTGCTAGGCCCCAGCAGATGAACCTTTGGTTTAAAGGGTGAGGCCAGTTCTGTGCACACTGCGCTCCACCAGAAAAATCCATTGCACAGGCTCGAAGGACACATCCAACCTCCTTGGACATAAATGTGCTTGTAGAAAGCGTGGGATGAGTCCTTCCTAAGAATCTTCATTCGCAAAGTAATGCCAGAGAGATGGCTTTAACAGGTAATGCTTTTTACCAAGAGGTTTTGGCATCATTTTTCAAAAGGTTGTGACTTCTGACAAGGTCATATCTTTCCAAAGAGTTCTGGAGATTTCCATTTTCCAAAAAGTACAACCTTAAGACATGTGCAATCTGGATAATATTAGTTAGGCCTGAAGACTTTATCATCACATGGCTTTTTTGTTCTTATACATGAATTTGTCTCCTCTCCATTTTGCTAGGAATTTGTGAGATATCTTGCAAATGGCTATTGTGTTTATTTTGAGTTGTTGCCTATGACAATTGGAGAACCAGTGAAAAAAAGGCAAGGGAACTTCACATAGGTAAGAAACCTGTCTAACTTCAGACCGGCCAACATGATACATAAAATTAAAGATGGCACAAAAACACAGCAACCATCATATAAATCAGTGTTTCCCAACCAGTGTGCCGCGGCACACTAGTGTGCCATGAGCGATCATCAGGTGTGCCGTGGTGTAACGACTCTCCAAAACACGGTAAGGATCACGCGTAGAAGTCAGCTTGGTCCAACACGATTTTATTGAAGGTACGGCACCCGTGAAGCTAAAGCACCGGCCCGCCCCCCCCCCAACACACCTTATATACCCCGATAGCCCCTCCCCCTCCCATGCAATGTCCAGAGGAGGTTTCATCAGCCTTCCATGAATCAGCAATCCCAGTAGTCCATAGGGGCATGACCCCAGGGTCACAGAGTCAGCGTCATGAGTCTCAATGTCCAATGTCCAAGCCTGGAGGAGTTACCTCACTTCCCTCCTAGGCACCTGGAAGTTACCTCACTCCCAGTCTGACTCAGCAGTCTCATGAAAAGTAGGACAAAGGTCGCGTCAGGAATTAAGGCAAAGGTCGCTGCTGCCTCATGGCAGGTTGGGGACCTGGTCTTCCCCAAAGCTCAGGTTTCCCAATCCTGACATAACGGTCTCATCCACCTCGTCCTCCCCCTGAGGAAATAAAACATATTCAATCCCGTGGGGGAAATGGATTCACATACTTCTTCAAAAAACTACAATGGAAAGTTGGGTGAACCTTCCCCAGACTCTTAGGCAATAACAGAGTATACGACACCTTATTCACCATCCTTTCTATCTTAAAAGGCCCAATATACTTTGGACTTAACTTTTTTGACTTGTATCCTAGTTTTAAATTCTCTGTGGATAGCCACACCAAATCCCCTTCAGCATACTCCTCCCCTTCCTGCCGCTTGCGATCTCCGAACAACTTATAGGACCGTTGTGCCTTCCTTAAAGCCTCCGCCACTTCCTTCCAAACTTCTCTGGCTTGCCCTTTCCACTCCACCCTTTCTCCTCCCCCTTCTACCTCCAAAAGCTGAGGCAATGGAGCTATTTCTTGCCCATAAACAACCTCAAAGGGGGACCTCCCAGTCGACGAATGCACAGAGCTATTGTAAGCCACTTCAGCGTATGGCAAGAGATCAGACCAGTTATTCTGTTCTTGATTGCTAAACACCCTCAGATAGGTCCCTAAAGACTTATGCATTCTCTCCACAGCGCCATTACAAGAAGGATGATAAGCAGATGTCAAACGTCTTTGTGCTCCTAACACCTCCAAAAACCTTCCCCAAAACTGAGCGGTAAACTGGACTCCCCTGTCACTCAACACCTGCTCCGGACAACCATGCAACCTATACACATGCTGCACATACAGCTCAGCCAAGCGCTCTGCTGACGGCAATCCCTTTAAGGGAATGAAATGGGCTTGCTTAGAAAACATATCCAATACCGTCCATATATAACGATAACCTCGGCTGCACGGCAGCTCACCTACAAAATCCGTACTAACATGCGTCCACGGTTTCACCGGATCAGCCACTACTTGTATCAAACCTCGCGGCTTAGCAGAGGGAACTTTGCTTCTAGCACACCTTTCACAACCTTCCACATACTGCCTTATCTCTACCTTCATGCCAGGCCACCAATACCTCTTCTTAACAGCTAACACAGTCTTAGTCATCCCCCAATGCCCAGCCGTCTTGTGATCATGCATCATCTCCAACACTTTCACTCGCAACCTCTTGGGGACATAAATCTTACCACCAACCATCCATAACTCCTTTACCATAACACATTCCTTCTCATGCTCCTGTAACCACTGATCATCCACATAATTCCTTTGTAACTCTAAGCTCCATTCATCCACAACTTCCACTTCCTTTTTTAGCACCGCCTTCTCCTGCGATCGGGTCTGCACCGCACAACCCCACTGCTCTTTGGAAAAAACCTCTCCTTCCTTATGCAACCCATTCTCCCCTACACTAGGATATCGAGACAAAGCATCAGCCACAATGTTCTCTTTACCTTTAATGTGCTGCAACCTAAAATTAAACCTATTGAAAAACTGGGACCACCTCACCAACTTCGGGACAACTTCTGTGGGTTCCTTAAATACTTCAAATTCTGGTGATCAGTCATTACTACAAATGGAAAGGCAGCCCCTTCCAGAAACTGCCTCCAAGTCAATAATGCATTGCGCACTGCAAATGCCTCCTTCTCCCACACCGGCCACTTACGTTCATGTTCCCCAAATTTCTTCGAGAAATAAGCACAAGGTCTTAATTTCCCTTGACCATCCTTTTGCAACAAAGCTCCCCCATATGCCCAAGCAGAAGCATCACACTGAACTACAAAAGGTTCATTCACATCAGGATGCAACAACAATGGCCCCTCAGTAAAGGCTTTCTTCAGCCTCACAAAAGCTTCCTGACAACCCTGGTCCCAATTCAACACGGCACCTGGGGACTTAACCTTCCTAGATTCCCCTTTGCCCTTGGTCTTCAATAGCTCAGTGAGCGGGAGGGCTATAGCTGCAAATCCGGGGATAAAAGTTCGATAGAAATTCGCTAGCCCTAAAAAAGCTTGCAACTGCCTCCGGGTACGCGGAGCCTCCCAGCTCAACACGTCATCCACCTTCGCCGGATCCATGGCCACGCCACTCTCACCAATCCTATATCCTAAGAAATCAATCTGATTTTTACCAAACTCACACTTACTCAGCTTCACAAACAAACTAGCTTGCCTCAACCGCTCTAACACCTCTCGCACCAACCTAACATGCTCCTCTTTCGTACTTGTTGCTACCACAATGTCATCTAAGTACACAAAAACCCCTTTATACAAAAGGGGGTGCAACACCTCATTAATTAATTGCATAAACAGACCTGGAGACCCTGCCAAACCGAAGGGCATCACGACCCACTCGAATAACCCGAGAGGGGCACGCAGCAACGCGGTCTTCCACTGGTCACTTTCCTTAACACGAATCATATGGAACGCAGCGTCGATCAAATCTAATTTCGTAAAAAACTTACAACCTCCTAATAATCCCAATAGATCCTTGATCAACGGCAGGGGATAGCAGTTTGTAGTGCTAACTGCATTCAACCCTCTATAGTCAATGCACAATCTCAACTTACCATCTTTCTTCTCCCTAAATAACACTGGTGCGGCTAAAGGGGACTCTGATCGCCTAATAAACCCCTTCTTCAGATAATCATCTATCTGCTCTCTTAAAGCGCTTTTCTCTTTGACAGTCATAGCATAGATTTTGGGTTTAGGTAAAACTGCCCCTCTTTTATTTCTATGCTACATTGTACATTTCTTAGAGGAGGAAGCTTTTGGGCTAACTTTGGGTTAAACACGTCAACATAATCCCAATACTCTTGAGGCACCCCTTTCACTTCATCACTAACCCTTCTCTTCACATTAGGGGCACACTGCACTGTCCCTGCCTTCCAATCAATTTTGGGGTTCACTTTTTCTAACCAAGGCATACCTAAAACCACTTCGTGCCCTTTTATAGGAGCCATAACAAAGTCAATACTTCCCTCCCATGGCCCTACACGCCCCTTTAACCCCTTCATCCCTGCAGAGAAAGGTCCACCCTCAATAGTCGTCCCATCCAATTGCTTAAAGGTGACTGGAGTCTCTAACGGTTCAGTCTCACCACCTAACTCCTCCACCAACTGAGGTGACATGATATTCTCAGAACACCCGCAGTCTACTAAAGCTTTTTTCTTCACCACAAGATCACCCTTAATCAAACCCAAAGTACATTGTATGTTATTCCTCACCCCAACTTTCACACTTTCAACATTGTCCACCACAACAGCCTTAGCTGCTGCCACTTTCACTGCCGGCTTCTGTTGGCATTGATAAGCAAAATGCCCGGGTTGATTACAAGCATAACACCGAACTCGATTCAGCGTCGGCTTCCTGCTAACACTGGAACGGTTGTCGCCAACAGACTTAGCCTCCATCCCTCTAGGCCGGTTCTCTTTCCATGCTCGACCACCGCCTCTTGACCTCATCGGTTGAGCCTGCCGCCTCCGCACCTGGGCCAGGATTCCCTCTACGTTGCCTGCCAACTGGATCCATCCGTCGATATCTCCTGGATCATCACGGTGAAGGCACCACTCTAAAACCTCCCGGCGTAAACCGTCCTTGAACATCTCCAACAAGGTGGCTTGGGACCATTCTGCCACCTTCCCTGCGAGTCCCATAAATTCTTCGGCATACTCGGTCACCGATTTGGCTCCTTGGGTCAAGCACCGCAACGCCTCCTTCGCTTTAATCCTCTCAAGGGGATCCCGGAACCTGTTCCTGATGGCACGCAGGAACCTCCTCACTGATCCCAGGCAGGGATCCCGACGATCGTGGCACTGTACATACCACTCAGCAGCACGACCTTTGAACACAGCACCAACAGCTCTTACTTGGCTACTTTCACTGGGATACAAATGTCCATAATCTTCCATATGGTCTTGTACTGCTGCAATGAAAAAGGCAACTTTGGATGCTTCCCCCTCGAACTCTACTCGTAATGGCTCCTTTTTCATTCGGCCACCAAATTCTTGGGAAGCCATTCCTTGCCCTGGCAAATTTCCAGGTCTTGCAATACCTCTCCCCATTCCAGCTGATGGGACCCTTGTAACAGGCTTTGGGCTCCTCCGGCCACCCTCTCCCATCATCCTCACTCCCGAAGGAGATCTAGGACGCGCTGAAACAGGACTCTCCCGACCTCGGTTTTGGTTCCTCACTCCCGAAGAAGATCTAGGACGCTCGGCCGAGGCACCATCCATCCAGGAATGATAGGTAAAATCTCCACCTCCTGGAGCCTGCCACATTGACTCTCTCTGGTCCTTCTCATCCAACCTCTGGGACAACCGGTTCATCGTCTGCACCACTGCTTCTATTTGACAGCTTAACACATCAAATTTTGACGGTGATTCCGGTTCGGGGGTCTCACTACCTCCTCCCGTTGCCAGGTCCGCCTTACCATCCCTGGCACGCCTCTCCAGATCCCACTGGATCCCCTCCAGACGAGCACCTTGGTACTCCACCGCCTGGTCTTCCCAGCGAGCCTCTCGGCGCTCCACCGCTCGGACAGTGCTCCTGCGCCCATCTATCTGCCAGGCCCCTTCTCTCTCCCTCGCTTGCATCTCGTCCACCTGGGCTTGCCAGAGCCGCTCCCCTTCACGGAGCCTCCTCTCCTGGGCCATCCATTCCTGGGATACATCTGGACTCCCCACCTGGTCTAGAGTGGTCCACTCCCACTCCTGGGTTCTTCGGATCTCTTCATTCTCATCCAAAACCCAGCTGTCCAGATACTTCTCCTCGTTCCACGCCAACCTCGCCATTACTGGGATAGCTGGTCAGGGGCTTTAGCTTCTGTAACGACTCTCCAAAACACGGTAAGGATCACGCGTAGAAGTCAGCTTGGTCCAACACGATTTTATTGAAGGTACGGCACCCGTGAAGCTAAAGCACCGGCCCGTCCAATGTCCAAGCCTGGAGGAGTTACCTCACTTCCCTCCTAGGCACCTGGAAGTTACCTCACTCCCAGTCTGACTCAGCAGTCTCATGAAAAGTAGGACAAAGGTCGCGTCAGGAATTAAGGCAAAGGTCGCTGCTGCCTCATGGCAGGTTGGGGACCTGGTCTTCCCCAAAGCTCAGGTTTCCCAATCCTGACACCGTGGGAAATTGGAACCTCCAATACCCTTTCTTCCCCCTCCTGCCGAACACTTTTTCTTCTCCAATCGGGCTCCCTTCTTCCCAGCCTCGATCCGAGGCTCATGCTGCCCCCTCGGATCAAAATGGCGGCAGAAGCGGCAGCATGAGCAGAGCGAGGCTGGGAAGAAGGGAGCCCGAGTGGAGAAGAAAAGTAAGTGTTCGGCAGGAGGGGGAAGAAAGGGCGCGAAGGGGGAGGAAGAGGTCTCTGTCGAAAGCTGGCATGGGCAAACTTGGACCTTCCAGGTGTTTTGGACTCCAACTCCCACCATTTCTAGCAGCCTCAGGCCCTTTTCCTCCTCCCCCCTTCAGCCACTTAAGCAGGAAAGGACCTCAGGCTGTTAGGAATGGTGGGAGTTGAAGTCCAAAGCACCGAGAGGGCCGAAGTTTTCCCATGCCTGTTTTAGGGACCTTAAAGTGGTGAGTCTCCTTCCAATATTGTGATTCTGGATAGAAACCAAACAACAACATAACATAACATTGTTTGAGTCCACAGTGCTCTCTGGGAAGGTGAACTACAACTTCCAAACTCAAAGTCAATTCCCAAGCAAACCCTTTCAGTATTTTCTGTTGGTAATGAGAGTTCAATATGCCAAGTTTGGTTCAATTCCATTGTTGCAAGAGTTCAGGATGCTTTTTGATTGTGTGTTAACTATAAATCCCAGAAACTATAACTCCCAAATGTCAAGGTCTATTTTCCCCAAACTCCATCCTTGTTCACATTTGGGCATATTGAGTATTCATGCCAAGTTTGGTCCTGATCCAACATTGTTTGAGTCCACAGTGCTCTCTGGATATTGATTGTGGGTGAACTATAACTCCCAGCAACTAAGTGAGTGTATAAATACATTTAAAACATACTAACTATATGTATTACTGTATTAGAGTTTCATTTTGTGTCATTTTGGTTGGTGGTGTGCCCCACGATTTTGTAAATGTAAAAAATGTGCCGCGGCTCAAAAAAGGTTGAAAAACACTGATATAAATGCCATGACATTGTGACTATCTTTTGAACTATTAAATATACCTCTAATGGCATAACATGTATATGCTAGAGATCGTGGGAGTGTGATATTATGCACTTTATCCCCAAGTGTGGAATTTTTTCTAAGCCACTATTAGTTTGCTCTGCTGGCGAACTGTGATATTTCTCCCACATCATCTACATTCTTCCATCACCTTCCTTACCTAAGAGGAAGGGACCACTTTCTGCATTTAGAAGAAATGGGTTTTATGGAGAAGGAATGCTGTGATGGATGAACTGGAACATATAGAGCAGACACAGTTGCACACCTCAATTTTAGACAGTTGGTGAAGAAGCTAAGAATATGGATGGCCAAATCTTACCTGGGATGGGGATTGGTTAAGGGGCCAGGCTTAGCACAGCAGGCTAAACTGCTGTGCTGCAGAAAAATCCTGCCAATCAGAAGGTTGGCAGTTCGAGCCCAGGTTGGGGTGAGCACCTGCTGTTAGCCGCCCCAGCTTATCTGCCCACTTAGCAGGTCGAAAGCAGAAATGAGAGTTGATAAAATAGGTACAGCTTTTAGCGAAGAGGTAATAAAGGCACCCTTAAGCACATCGCTCGGGGGAAAGCTCCTCGGCATGGAAGATGGAGTGACAGCACCCCCTCCCCCATAGCTGGAGTTATTGACAAGCTGGAATGTGTCCAGAGGAGGGCAACTAAAATGATCAAAAGTCTGGAGAACAAGCCCTATGAGGAGCGGCTTAAAGAGTTGGGCATGTTTAGCCTGAAGAAGAGAAGGCTGAGAGGAGACATGAGGGTCATGGATCAAGATTGTTTTCTGCTGCCCTGGAGACTAGTATGCGGAACAATGGCTTCAAACTATAGGAAAGGAGATTCCACCTGAACATTAGGAAGAACTTCCTAACTGCGAGTGCTGTTCAACAGTGGAACTCTCTGCCTTGGGATGTGGTGGAGGCTCCTTCGTTGTAGTCTTTTAAGCAGAGGCTGGATGGCCATCTGTTGAGGGTGCTTTGAATGCGCTTTTCCTGTTTCTTGGCAGGAGGTTGGACTCTATGATTCTACATTCCAGAAATAAGATGGGGAAAACTGCCTTTACCTCTCTTTGTGTTGTCTGTCCTTGTTAATTGTATAATCGGCATAGACTGTTTGCCGTATGTGTGTTCTGTAAGCCACTCCGAGTCCCTTTCGGAGTGAGAAGGGCAGGGTATAAATACTGTAAGTAAGTAAGTAAGTAAGTAAGTAAGTAAGTAAGTACAAACAAATAAATAAATAAATAAGGAGCGTGATCAAGAGCTTCACCGATAGAGCTTTGGACTACTTTCCACTTGTCTCTTTTTAATATTTAGTTTAAAAGGCTGTTGTTATTAGTCTCCACACAGGAGGTCTTGGGCAGCTGTACCTCCCTCACTGCAGCCAACCACTGGGAGAGGAAATGCCATTCCTGGAGAAAAAACATGCTACCTTCAGGGGATGCATATGCTCTTTAGCCTTGGGTATAAATCCCTGAATAAGCTTCTGTTTGAGCCTCTGGATTTTAGTATAGCATTAATAATTTCACCAACAGAGCCTGGAAATGTTTTTTGGAATGTAGTTCAAGAGAATAGTAGTAATCGTATTGGTCATTTTCCAAAAAGTAATATCCCCAGGCTTGGATCGGCTAATTTACAAGTGTATTATCAGAATTTGGGGGCAAACAGATATGAAACACTATTTCAAAACATTTGTTTTGTTTATTTTAACAACTTTTTGCCAAGCGGTAAAATCATAGCACTCATATTTTTAAAAACCTGGCTTAATTTTCTAGTTTCTCCTACATATCAAACATGCGCTAACCATTTCACTATTTTAATGCCAACTTTAATTTCTTCACTAAAGGCCCATCCAGACAGTACCTTTATTGAGGTAACTCCTGCAATAAAGAAGGGTCTGTCCAGACAGCATTCTGGACAGTCCCTTCTTTATTGCAGGAGTTACCTCAATAAAGGTAACTTAGTGAAGACAGCATTCTGGACAGTCCCAAATTAATTCACAACAAACGAGGAAAACCCTGGTTTGTAGTGAATTAATTGTTGTTGTTCATTCGTTCAGTTGCTTCCGACTCTGTGACCTCATGGACCGTCCCATGCCAGAATGGCCTGTCGGCCGTCACCTGCCCCAGCCCCTTCAGGGTCAAGCCAGTCACTTCAAGGATACCATCCATCCATCTTTCCCTTGGTCGGCCCCTCTTCCTTTTTCCTTCCATTTTCCCCAGCATAATTGTCTTCTCCAAGCTTTCCTGTCTTCTCATTATGTGGCCAAAGTACTTCATCTTTGCCTCTAATATCCTTCCCTCCAATGAGCACCCGCTTTATTTCCTGAAGTATGGACTGGTTGGATCTTCTTGCAGTCCAAGCCATTGAGAACTTTCCTCCAACACCACGGTTCAAAAGCATCTATCTTCCTTCTCTCAGCCTTCTCTAAGGTCCACCTCTCACATCTGTAGGTTACTATGGGGAATACCATTGCTTTGACTATGTGGATCTTTGTTGCCAGTGTGACGTCTCTGCTCTTCATTATTTTATCGAGATTGAACCGTGAATTAATTAGATAATGGATTGATTCCACGTTTTATTTATTTATTTATTTATTACTTCAATTTATTAGTTGCCCTTTCCCTTAGGCTCAGGGCGACTTACATACATATAAAACCATAAAACACAGTAAAACAAGTCCACCTATTAAAATTGCAGCCACCAGGCAAGCAAAACACAGTTTACATTATTCTTGTATCTATAGACTGAACGCTTGGGTAAAAAGGAGGGTCTTCTTGGAAGGCGGGGAATAAACCCACTATTTCCGGTGTCTGAACTCAGGGCTGGACCTAGGTAATTTTAAATGGTAAGCGAACAGTATTTTGGCGCCCCCCAACCAACCAATCAATTATACACACACACACACACACGGGGTGCATAGACAAATTTTGGCCCTCCAGGTATTTTGGACTTCCTACTGGCTGTCTGGAATTGTGGGAGTTGAAGTCCGAAACACATGGAGGGCCAAAGTTGGCCCATGCCATATATATATATATATATATATATTATTCCTTCATTCCTTCCTTCCCACCATTTTCCCTGCTCTATTCTTATTCTATTCCATTTTCCCTGCTCTATTCCCTGGGGGCGTGGCGCCCGGTCCTGGATGCACCCTTGGCCACGTGGCGCCCTGAGGCGGCCACTTACTTTGCCTCTACTAAGATCTGCCCCTGTCTGGACTGCAGGCCTGTAGCCAGGATTTTGGTTCGGGGGGGGGGGGGGTCTGAATGAGAGAGGATCTACCCTAGCAAACCTTAAAATATATAATAATAATAATCCAATAATCCAAGCCAATGATGGGTCTGGACCAAGCTTGACACATAGAGCCAATGTGCCCAACAGTGCATACAGGCAGGGATTGGGGAATAATTGCCCTTTTCAAATGGTAGTTGCTGTTTACCTGGATCCAGAAAGCACTTAGGCAGCCAACATCATATCTTGGCCAAACATGGCCAACTGTGCATACAGGACAGGCGAGGATTGGGGGTGATTGACCTTGGATCTGGGAGTTGCAGTGCACCCTTATCCAGAGGGCATTGAACCAAGCCAATGCTGGATCTGGACTACACTTGGCACATAGAGCCAATGTGTCCAACTGTGCACAGAGGCAGGGATTGGGGAATGCTTCCCTTTTTTCAAATGGAAGTTGTTGTTTTCCTGGATTCAGAGAGTCCCAGAAGGCAGCCAATGGGCTCCACTCCCAGCCACAAGTGTGGCGAGACTTGAATGCACAGGCGTGAAGGCCTGCTGAGTGCACGGGCACGAAGGCCTATTGCAGCCTCCGAATGGTCTGTGGTGTGAGGGCATTCTCTTTGGCGTCTGGGCTGTCGGCGCACTCCCCTTCCTCTCCCGGCGCCAAAGGCTGAAACCAGGCATACTGAAAAGGAAAGAGAGTGTGCTGAGGGCCCAGGCACGGACAAGGATGCTACCATGCCACATACCAGTAAGGCCTTCTTGCGGACCACCCTGAGAATTTGGGGGGGGGGAGATGAACCTGGCTACATGCCTGCTGGAAATTAGTCCAGAAAACTGTGGGAATACCCACCCACTCCCCCAAAGCCCCCAAACCCCTTTGAAAAATAAAGAAAACTTACCCAGCCTCCACTACACTCTTGGAGCAGCTCTCTCGGCATGTAGAAATGATGCACCAGGAGTGGGGGAGGGAGGAAAATCGCCCCCCCCCCTGCTCTTTTGGTGTGTCATTTCTACGCTTTGGGAGAGCTGCTCTGATAGTGTACTGGAGGCCGGGTAAGTTTTCTTTACTGTTCAGAGAGGTCTGGGGGTTTCGGGAGAGGGGGGTTAGGGCCTCCAGATGTTCTCACGGGGGAGTGAACAGGCCCCCAGGAAGATCCGCGTTTTTAAAACATGGATTCTCCTGGGATAAAGGCCTGCCTGGATCTGCCCTCAGTCATTGGCAAATTAAAATATTAGTGTCTGTATGGCACCTATAAAGGAATGTAAGATTTTTTTTTTAAAAAAAATCCCAAGATGAAGCAGGGCTAGGAAAGAGAATTCCTGAATGATAGCCAATGAAACAATCTTTCAGGGCAGGCACAATCCCATTTATTTTATTTCTCTTCTATGTAATCCACAACTTTTCCTTTAGCTACTAGGTACCACAACTCTAATTTCCACCAGTCTCTATCTCTAATTTAGTTTCATCCTTACATGTATATCAGCCAGAGCTGCTGCTCTTTATTAATTATCTACACTGAACCTGGCACTGTTCGCATGAGGACTGGATTGTTATTATTTTTGTTCATCAGAGTGAACTTTCCATCTCCTCTGCCAGAAATGGGGGTGGCAGTCAGTCGTGGGGAAGCATTCCAGCCATCCTTCAAAATCATAACAGGCTTCTCCTTGAATGCTGTTAATTATAGCCAATTGCTTATTAAGCCGTTAAAGTGCTTGATTAGATAGAACAATGGGCTCGGCTAACAATGTTTGAAATCTGAGTTTGGATGCTATTGGTGTGCTTCCAAATATTCTGCGGGGACGCTTCAAGTGAGCTATATTGTGTTAATGCCATTGCTGCTTCCTGGTGCTTGAGTGGAGTTACTTATCTGCCATTCTCAACATCTGCGTCACACAGAGGCGGTCAATACGCTTCCACCTTGGCCAGATATTTTGCTCAACTAGGGGAAGAAAGACAAGGCTTAGATTGTGCCTTCTGCAGAATGCAAAAACGTTACTCTTTCATGGTGTTTCTCAACCTTCCTAATGCCACAACGCTTTAATACAACTCCTCTTGTTATGGTGACCCTCAACCATAACATTATTTTCGTTGTTACTTCATAACTGTAATTTTGCTATTGTTATGAATTGTAATGTAAATATCTGATAGGCAGGGTGTATTTTCATTCATTGGATCAAATTTGGCACAAATATCTGACATGCCCAAATTTGAATACTGGTAGGGTTGGGGAGGGGATTGATTCTGTCATTTGGGAGTTGTAGTTGCTGGGATTTTTCATTCACCTACAATCAAAGAGCATTCTGAACTTCATCAACAATAGAATTGAACCAAACTTGGCACACAGAACTCCAATGACCAACAGAAAAAACTGGAAGGGTTTGGTGGGCACTGACCTTGAGTTTTGGAGTTGTAGTTCACTTACATCCAGAGAGCATCATGTATTTAAACAATGATGGAAATGGACCAACTTGACAGGAATACTCAATATGCCCAAATGGAGCATATTCCCCAAACTGGTGGAGTTTGGGGAAAATAGACCTTAACATTTGGGAGATGAAGTTGCTGGGATTTATAGTTCACCTACAATCAAAGAGCATTCTGAACCCCACCAACAAGAGAAGTAGGCCAAACTTCCCACACAGAACCCCTATGCCGTCACACCAGGTCTGTTTGAAATTAAAACTGGCAGATGTGTTGTCCTTTTTACCTGGTGGACTGCAGAGCGCTTGCTGAAAGCTAGGTGGTCTGGCAACCCAAAAAACATTCCAGATTAAAATTGAAAATCAAACAGTTTATTCAATAACAAAGTCTTTGCAGGACTTGGCACAGCTTAATGGTTGCCAAAAAAAACCCCAGACTGGAAATGCCTTGGGTTGTTGCTCAAAAGATTCCCTGCTTCTTTTTTGGATGGCAGGAAACCAGATATTTCCCACCCTAGTCCTAGGTGTTTGGTTGAAGGAACCACTCCTTCCCCCTCTAAACCTAAGCTCAGTCCAAAAGGTGACCTAAAGCTGGGCTGGTAACCAGATGTCTATCCTATACAGCATGCAAAGCCAGTCTCTGCAAGGTACCATAAACTCATCTGGTTCCAGCAGTCCCCCAGCTAATGGTCAAGCAAATAGCAATCAGCAGGTCAGCACGCAGGTCAGCACCCAGGTAAGCACCCAGGTAAGCACCCAGTAAGCACCCAGTAAGCACCCAGTGGCGCCCAGTAAGCACCCAGTAAGCACCCAGTACTTACGGTGACCCTTTCGGAGCCAATCCTGGCTGGCCAAAAAAAAACACATCTGGCTTCCTTCCCTCTCTGAAAGGAACTAAAACACTTTCTAAAATGGAGGCCAATCCCCAGGAAGAAAAAGGGGCGGACACCAACTAAAAAGATACATTTGCAGAGCTTTAGGTGGCAAATTCTGCACCAGGCTGCAACCTTGCTAATAATTAACAGGCAAGGTGCCAGTGTGTCTAGAACAGTCCCAGGTGTAACGACTCTCCAACGCACGGTAGGGATCACACGAAGATGTTTTCTTGGTCCAACACGATTTTATTGAAGGTACGAGACATGTGAAGCTAAAGCACCCGGCCCGCCACCCAAACACACCTTTTATACTCCCACAGCCCTCCCCTACCCATGCAACATCTGGGCAGGGTTACATCAGCCACAAGTGAATCAGCAATCCCAGTAGTCCATAGGGGCATGACCCCAGGGGTCACAAAGTCAGTGTCACCAGTCCCAATGTCCAATGTCCTTGCTTGGAGGAGTTACCTCACTTCCCTCCCAAGCACCGGGAGTTGCATCACTCCCAGTATGACTCAACAGTCTGAATGAATCTGGGACAAAGGTCATCCCGAAGCTAAAGTGAAGGTCGCTGCTGCCTCATGACAGGCTTGGAACCTGGACTTCATCCAAGCTCAAGGTTCCCAATCCTGACATAGCGGTCTCCTCCACCTCGTCCTCCCCTGAGAAACAAAATATCATTTAATCTAAAGGAGGAAAGGGGCTCACGTACTTCTTTAACAGGCTACAATGAAAAGTGGGATGTACCTTTCCCAAACTTTTAGGCAACATAAGGGTATATGACACTTTATTTACAACAGTTTCAACTCTGAAAGGCCCAATGTATTTAGGACTCAATTTCTTTGACTTGTAACCCAACTTTAAATTCTCTGTTGATAACCACACTAAGTCTCCTCGCTATACTCCTCCCCTTTCTGCCTTCTAAGCGGTCTCAAACAGCTTATATGACTGCTGTGCTTCTTGAGTCTAGTTTCAGACAAAGCAATGTTTGAATTCACGAATAGTTCTCCATGCCATGTTTCTGGACCTTGGTCTTTGTTTGGTTCCTGTTTTAAGTGCCTTTGCTGTTATATGCCTTTGAAAGCAAGTCTGTCATTTCATGGATTTCTTTGGACTATCTCCAAAGATTTATTGCTTTTTACTTCTGAATCAATTGGATTTACCTTTTACTGTGGATTACTCTTTATTGCTTTGGTTTTTATTATCCTCAATAAACTGCTTGCTATTTTAACTCAGCTATGTGGTGCTTGAAGCCAGAGGGAATCCTCTTCTGGAGTGCAACAGGTGAAACTTTAGGAGAAAATGCTGCTAGAACATGGCCATATAGCCTGGAAATCACACAACACCCCTTTTCAAGTTGTTTCTATAATGTCCCACTTTCTCTCTCCTACTTTTCCCCTGAGTTGTCCTCAGCTAATTTCAGTTTCTGCGCATGATGTTCAAAGTGCAAAGGTGCTTAGTAGGGGTGGTTGATCCATGAAAAATTTGATTCTAAACTTGGTTGGGGGAATTCATTTTTTGGTTCGTTATAGAAATTAATACAAAATTTTTTAAATAAATTTCGTGATTGAAACGTTATTAATAACGAATTTTTGTTTTTATTCATTATGCCAGCTGGGAGGCTAGAATGGAGGGCTTGCTCTCCCTTCTTCCCTCCCTGCCCCCCTGGCTCAGAAGCACCGCACATTATATATAATGCACGATGCTTGTCAGCTGGGAGGGGCAAGGAGGGAAGAAGGGAGTGCTTTCCCCCCCTCCTCCCCGGATGGGAATAACGCAAGTTATTCCCATCCAGGGAAGGAGGAGGGCAGGCGCACCCCCCCCTCCCCTGGATGGGAATAACACACAGGGCCGCGAATCCCCTCCTCCTCCTGTCCTTGGCAATAAAGCGAAGGAGGCGCCTTCCCTCTTCCTTCTGTTGCCACAACCGAAGGAAGGAGAGGGATGTTTTGGCCTTCAAATCCCAGAAATCTTAACAGCTGGTAAACTGGCTGGGATTTCTGGGAGTTGTAGGCCAAAACACCTGGGACCCAGTCTCCTCTCGCGAGTTGAGAACTGAGGAGGGGAAAATACGACCTAATAATGTGACCTTTAGAAAAAATGGCGACCCGGGGTTCGGTGTTGAAATTTTTCTTCCGGGTTGGACCCTGAGGGTCGATATATGGTAGAAATAATTTCAAATACGAAAAATAACTGATTTCAAATTAATTTAAACTGGAGATATCCACCCCTAGTGCTTAGCATTCAAATAACTCAGCAGTGGGGAGAGGAGGGGACCAGAACATTGATTTCCCCAATAGATTCAGGCAAAGGCAATCTGCTGCACTTTCACCGACTTGTGTGGCATTCCTCATTAATAACTTTTGCCATCACATCCACAATCCGATGCTGCTTGGTCACAAGCTATTCCTTTTTCACCTGTGAAATATAGGAGAGTATGAGCATCTCCATGAAAACAAAACACTCCCCTAGTAGTGAGAAGGAAAGTGTATAGCATGCAGCTGAAGAGACGTCATTTCATGATTTGTGGGCATGAGGGATGGTGATGCCAGGGTCCTTTCTTTGCATCAAGTGGCACCACTTTTTTGCAAAGAGGGGGGAGAAGAAAGGCTATGAATCAGCACAGCTGTGGAGAGGCCATGAACGAAGTGGCAGTTCAGAAAAACAACAGTCAGCTGACACTGGCAAAATAAACACACCCACACATGCATACACACATCAGAGATGGAGCCCAAACAGCCTCCATGTGATACTCCTGTCCAACCCAGTCCACTTCATGTACCTGTTTTTGCTGCAGGTGCTGGTTCTTTAGCCTTCAGTTTGAGGCATCACAGAGAGAACGTTTGGGTCAGGAAACTCTGTGGCCTCTTTCAGCAAATGTTTAGAAAGACCAGTTCAAAGAACAAGTAATTTGATCCACAGAAAAAGTCACAGAACAGATAAGGCCAGGTTCTTCGGTTTCACTGATAGGAGTGGGCCTTAAAGCACACAGAGCTTTCCGTAGATGGTGTCCATTGATGTGGAGGTCATTCTCACCACGTAGCTTAAGGGATAAGAGTAACTTCTTCACACTTGAAGCAATTGACAAAAAGTTAAGTGTTGTTTGAAGTCCCATTGATATCAATGAAACTGAATACCACTTTTAAGTGTTTATATTCTCTAGCTTGCAATCCAGTATCATTGGATTTTACTGTGTGTTTCCATTTCAGCACTTCATTCAGATTGCAAGGTGCACCTGTGATCTGGAATCCTGCTTGTGTACAGTAGACTCTCAGTTAATCAGAACTCAAACAACTGGAATTTGCAAGCAAACAACAAATAAATGTTTGGGTTTTTTTTTTAAAAAAAACATTAAATACATGTACAGTATAATACAGTAAAACCATATTGACATTAAGATAAATTTACCATTATTTTTTCTTGATTTGCTTTTAATTGCTGTATTTCAATATGGTGCAGTAGGTTAAACCACTGAGCTGCTGAACTTGCTGACTGAAAGGTTAGCGGTTCGAATCCAGGGAGCAGGGTGAGCTCCTGCTGTTAGCCCCAGCTTCTGCCAACTTAGCAGTTCAAAAACGTCCACATGTGAGTAGATCAATAGATACCACTATAGCGGGAAGGTAACGGCGATCCATGCAGTCGTGCCTGCCACATGACCTTGGAGGCGTCTACGGACAATACCGGCTCTTTGGCTTAGAAATGGAGATAAGCACCATGCCTCAGAGTTGGACATGACTAAACTTAATGTCAAGGGAAAACCTTTACCTATTTTAATATACACATCAAGTCAATACTGAATTTATGGTATGTTATAGTAGGGGTTATAATATTAGTTAGGCTTATTTTCAATAGTAACCTTCAAGCAATTAGAAACTATATGTATCTAAATGATACATAGTAGATACTATATGTATCTATTAGGCATGAGAAAAAAGTAACTGAAATTAAAAGAAGTCGTAAGTGATTCGTATGTAATGGGACTTTTGAGCTTTTACGGATCGCAAGGCCAATCCCAGAAGTGGACTTTCTTTTTCGAACCCCTGGGCCCAAAATTTCGTTAGAATTCTAAATATTTCTCGAAGGCTCCTATTACCCCTCCAAAATCCAAAATCCAAAAATCCCAGACATTACTCACAGTCAGATGGGGCCTTTCCATGCTCAAGGCCTACTTTAACTGAAAGGCCTTGCCTCCAGGAAGAGAAAACCAGTCAGAACCATAGAGAGATCGAAACCGGAAGTCCTATAGCGGCTGGAGGATTCAGGAAAAAGCGCTTTAAACTGCAGGAAAGGAGCCTGAAAGGGCTGCCGTGCGGGTGGCCCCTTCCCGCTAAGAAATAACCCGACCCAGGCTTGGGTCGGCTTATATCTTAGCGGGGAAGGGCTGCCGTGCGGGCGGCCCCCTTCCCGTTAAGATATAACCCGACCCAGGCTTGGGTTGGTTTATATCTTAGCGGGAAAGGCTGGTGGAAGATATAACCGGGCTTGGGTCGTGCAGGCGGAAGACTGCCGGGCGGCCCCTTTCTGCTAGATATAACCCGACCCAGGCAGGTCGGCTATCTTAGCGGGAGGAAGGGTTGTCGTGCGGGCGGCCCCTTCCTGCCAAGATATAACCCGGCCAGGCTTGGCTCAGCTTATATCTTAGCGGGGGAAAGGCCCGTCTTGGCGAGCGGCCCTTTCCCAGCTAAGAAATAACCCCGACCCAGGCCTGAAACAGGAGGAAACTCGGGCCCGGGCTGCTTCCGCGCTTTGGGAAGCAGCTCGGGCCTGATCGGAGGAATTTCCTCCTGTTTCCCAGGCTGTCTCTCAGAGCGGAGGGAGAGCCCTGGAGAACAGAGGCCTCCGGGTTGGGAACTCGCAGGGGTTAAGGGAGGCTTCAGATGCACCCTTTGCTCCTGCAAGGTCAATCAACCATGTTCCCCTTAATATGGTTTGGATTCTGACCTGGCAGGGGGAAGGGTGGCATCGATGTCTCTCTTCCCCCTGCCAGGTCAGAATCCAACCCGTATTAAGGGAACACGGGTTGGATTGGGGACCTCGCAGGAGCAAAGGGTGGCATTGATGCCTCCCTTAACCCCTGCGAGTTCCCAGTCGGAGGAATTTCCTCCTGTTCTCCAGGCTCTCCTCCGCTTGAGAGACAGCCTGGGAAACAGGAGGAAATTCCTGAAGTGTTCGAGCTGCTTCCAAAGCGCGCTTTAAGCAGCCCGGGCCGAGTTTCTCCTGTTTCAGGCCTGGGTCGGGTTATATCTTAGCAGGGAAAGGGCCGCCCGCACGGGCAGCCCTTCCCCCGCCAAGATATAAGCCAACCCAAGCCTGTCGGGTTATATCTTAGCAGGAAAGGGCCGCCCGCACGGGCAGCCCTTTCCCGCTGATATAAGCTGACAAAGCTGGTCGGGTTATATCTTAGTAGGAAAGGGGCCGCCCGCACGGCAGCCCTTTCCTCGCTAAGATATAAACTTCGAGCTCCAAGCCTTGGTCGGGTTATATCTAGCAGGAAAGGGGCCGCCCGCACGGCAGCCTTTTTTCCGCTGAGATATAAGTTTGACAAGCCTGGGTCGGTTATATCTTAGCAGGAAGGGAATGCCGGCGGGCGGCCCTTTCCTGCTAAGATATAAAAGCCGGCCCAGGCCAGTTGGACAGCCCTGTTCTAGTTTACCAAGAGCACGGTCCTCATACCCTCCAGGTCACTATCACCCTTACTACATTCTTACTATTAGAATTTTTTATTTAATTCTAATAAATGCTCTGGAGAAGCAAGCCTTGACTATTTTATTTAATAATAATAATACTAATAATAATATATTAATGCTTTATATCTCCCTGCAAGGAAACCAAGGGAAATGTTGCCCCTTGATTTGCCTGTGCTTAAAACAGTGTCAGTCCTGTTTCCGCCAGACTTTAGAACCAATTTAGAATTTCGTTAGTAATTACGTTACATTTTAGAACTTTTTGGAAATTTTTTTGTAAGTCTTTCTATTACTAATCAACCCCCCCCCCCCCAATTTGATTTTAGAATCACGATTTTTGGGTTCTAAACCATGCCTAGTATCTATAACTAAATGCAAGACCCAATTATTCAGGCAGGCTTTTGAGTGATGTTGGAATTTTTAACCATTTGTTTTTACTAGATACTGTTTTATTAATTTTCGTTGTGAACCGCCCCGAGCCTCTGGGAGTGGCGGTGTAGAAATCGAATAAATAAATAAATAAATAAAATCTACCAATCCTCATGGGTGCTGGTTAACTGGGAGTCTACTATTGTGTAACTGCACTAGCATAAGCAACATGAGTGCCATGGGCCACATATGCCTTATTCTTTGCCTCAATGCTATTGGCCTGCTGGCAAAACAAAACAGGAATTCCTTTAAAAATAAGCACCTGAGTGCATGTATCATGTTTTAAGGAACAGCCATGCTACCAGGAGCAATGATGATTTAAAACAACACACACACTACCTCTTTGTTCCATCACTGCTGCCATGATAGTAAAGTGCAACCCACAGTGTCTTCTACTGGACTTTGGCTGTGAAAGCTGACCTTCTCAGCTCTATAATACCACAGTGGCCATTCTCTTTTGTCAAAAAAATTAAAATAAAAGGATGCTGTTATTGGAACACAGCAAAACTCCTTTATCAGCTGCATGGTGTTGCCGGCGTGCTTCTGCGTGCGTGCCATGGGGAAAAATAAATGTTCCAACATTAGAAAGAGCTAAGCATACTTTTTCTAAGAATAAATGAATGGGTTTAAAGTTCAGAAAAATGTTCTTAGGCCTTGTGTATATCACCGTTGTTTGACATTCCTTTGAAAAAAGAAAAAGCCTTGACATTTTAACTGGAGTAAACCTTCTTTCTGATTATTTGGAGAGCTAATAGAGGTTATACAGGACTTTCCCAAACTAATCTGTCTAATGGCTGGCAAAGAAAAAGCACCCTCAAAACCACAATCTAATCGTGAGATACCTTCGGGCTTCCTCAAAAAGGTGTCTTCCAGCTACAGTGGATACAGATACAGGTGTCCCTGGTGGAGCAATGGGTTAAACCCTTGTGCCGGCAGGACTGAAGTCCGAGCATGGATTAGCTCCCTCTGTCAGCTCCAGCTCCCCATGCAGGGACATGAGAGAAGTCTCCCACAAGGATGGTAAAACATCAGAACATCCAGGCATCCCCTGGGCAACGTCCCTGCTGACAACCAATTATCACCAGAAGCAATTCACAGTTTCTCAAGTTGCTCCTGACACACACAAAAAAGTGGATTAGAAAGCATATTAACTCATTACTGGGTATATTTGATGGGGATGATAGGTGTTGGAGGATTGGTTTACCGAGGAGCTGGCAGCGATGAAGCAAATGAAGAGGACACTAGAGAGCATGTGGTGGAAAAAGCCTAGCGAGTTAAACCAAGCACGGCTTGTTGCCTATTTAAAGGTATATGGTGCGACAATAGAAGCCGCAAAGAATTCTTTCTTTGTGGCCAACATTGCGTCTGCAAAGAACCATCCGGCTGAGCTGTTCCGAGTAGTCAGAGGGTTATTAAATCCCCTCTGTCAAGACGGGATCCCTGACAACTCAACAGCTCGGTGTGAAGCAGATAAAGTTGCTTTGATCCGATGTTAACGGCAGTCTCTGAGGATGTAACATGAGCACCTGCTTGTCTAATTTTGATGGATTTGTTTCAATTTGTGCAACTTGAGGATGTGGACAAGATTCCTGGAGAAGTGAGGCCGATCACATGCATCCTAGCCCCCTGACCATCCTGGCTGATAAAGGAAGCCAGAGGGGGTTTGGCAGGTGGGTGAAGGTGGTGGTTAATGCATCACTACGGGAGGGCAAGTTTCCAGCGAGCCTGAAAGAGGCTGTCATAAAGCTGCTGTTGAAGAAACCACCACTAGACCCCACCCTGAAAGAGGCTGTCATCACTAGACCCCACCCAATTAGACAACTTTCGGCCAGTTTCCAATCTCCCCTTCTTGGGCAAGGTCCTGAAACGTGTGGTCGCCTCACAACTCCACTGATTCTTGGCAGACATTGATTATCTAGACCTGGCACAGTCTGGCTTTAGGCCAGGACATGGTACCGAAACAGCCTTGGTTGTCTTGGTAGATGATCTTCGCCAGGAGTTAGACAGGGGGAGTGTGTCCCTGTTAGTTCTATTGGATCTCTCAAAGCCTTGGATGCTATCGACCACGATATCCTTCTGGGACGCCTCAGGGATATGGGACTTGGGGGTACTGTTTGCAGTGGCTCCAGTCCTTCCTTGAAGGTCATTCCCAGAAGGTGTTGTTGGGTGTTGCTCATCCTCACAACCATTGACTTGTGGGGTTCCACAGGGTTCTATACTGTCCCCCATGATGTTTAACATTTACATGAAGCCGCTGGGAGAGATCATCCGGAGTTTTGGGATCAGATGTTATCTGTATGCTGGTGATGTTCAGCTCTATTACTCCTTCCCACCTGTTACTAAGGATGCTGTGGAGGTCCTGAATTGGTGCTTGGCTGCTGTGTCAGCCTGGATGAGGGCAAACAGATTGAAACTTAATCCAGACAAGACAGAGGTCCTCCTGGTCAGTCAAAAGACTGAACAGGGGATAGGGTTGCATCCTGTGTTAGACGGGGTTCCACTCTCCCTCAAGACACAGGTTCGCAGTCTGGGAGCCCCAGGTCTTGGCGGTGGCCGGGAGAGCTTTTGCACATTTAAAACTTGTGCGCCAGCTGCACCCATTCCTTGGGAAGTCCAACCTGGCCACAGTGGTCCATCCTCTCGTTACATTCTGAATGGTTTACTGCAATGCTCTCTACGCGGGGCTGCCTTTGAAAACCTCTCGGAAGCTTCAACTAGTCCAACGGTCAGCAGCCATGATGTTAACTGGAGCGGCGTACAGGGAACGTACTACTCCTTTGTTGCACCAACTCCACGGGCTGCCGATTGGCTTCTGAGCACAATTCAAAGTGCTGGTTTTAACCTTTAAAGCCCTGAATGGTTCTGGCCCAGGTTACCTGTCCCAAGGTATCTCCTGTTACAAACCATCATGAAGCTTAAGATCATCAGGAGAGGCCCTGTTCTCAATCCTGCCACCTTCGCAAACACAATTGGTGGGGACGAGAGACAGGGCCTTTTCGGCAGTGCCCCCCCCCCCCCGGTCTGTGGAACTCCCTCCCTCCTGTCCTTTAGAAGACAACTGAAGACCTGGCTCTGGAACCAGGTGTTTGACTAGAGGAGAATGGCAATGTGAAAGAGAAACCTTTTTGAACATTGCAACACTGCATTCTCCTGGCTTGGCTTTGGCGTATTGGCGTGTTAATTTATTGTTAATGAATTGCTGAATCTGTATAATGTTTTAAAATGGATTTTATAGTTTTAATTGTGATTTTATTGGTATATATGCTTATGTAAGGTCGCCCTGAATCCCCTTGTGGGGAGAAGGACGGGATAGAAATGTAATAAATAAATAAATAAATAAAAGCTGTCTTGACAACACTGGCTGAAGAAGCCTGATTCTTTACTTCCAGGCATTTTAAAAATAAAGTTCATAATTGTTTGGTCAACAATTATTTTAAAGGAAATATTCTCCCAGTAGTAATTCTTCAGCATTGACCAAATGTATTACTAAGCCTATTAGTATGTTTTTCCCCAACTTTATGTTGGAAGAAACTTTCTGGATGTGCCAACTGGCATTTTCATTCCTTTTTCATACATTTCTGAGCAGAGCCTTGGCAGTTCAGAATCAGCCCGTTCCCAAATTACAAATTTCCTTATCCAAAATGCTCGGGATGAGAATTATTTTGGATTTCAGATTTGTTTGGATTTTGGAATGCCTGTATTTGCATATATAGTGTGTACATAATGAAACATCTTAAAGATGGGACCAAAGTGTAAACATGAAATGCATTATGTTTCATAAACACTTGGAACACATAGCCTGAACGTAGTTTTGTACTCAAATCACCCATCTGGACAATTTTGGATTTTGGAAATCTGGATCATAGAGGCTCAACCTGTAAATCTCTTTGGACAAAGGCCTCTAACCCCAACTTTGATAAGACAATTTCGGTGGTTTTATGAGCACTGTTTTGCTGATGCTGGTAGGAAAAAGAAGGCACCTTTTTCAGTTTATGGAGCGGATGTCTGAAATGCAGGGAACTGGGCCAGCTTGGCAGTGAGCTCAGGTATTTACGTTTTGGGTGGGGAGAGTTTTCATTTGAATGGGTCACTTGAACGCTCTTCCTCCTGGCTCATTCGCACCGTGTATAAACAGGCGTGTTTTGAGCTCCGCCGGGAGCAGTTGACTTCACCACTTGGCCAGCTGCAGGGAAAGGTGTCTCTGTGCTGGCAGCTGACAGTGTCGAAAGAGCAGAGAGAGGAAAGACACATGCTCATGGTGTTGTTGTGGAAGCAGAGAGAAGCACTGCGCTCATTTCTAACATTGACCCCAGAGAGCGTTTTATTTCCTGTCAAAGTGCTTGTCCTTGTAACAGGAAGGATGTATGTATGGAAAGACATCCCCTCTCTCCAATGGCGCAACACATCTCAGCGGAAGGAAGCAAATATGCATCTTATTTCAGAGCAGCTGTGTGTGAAAATAAGCAGACCTGAGCTCAATCTACCCATTGCATTAGATCAGAGCATAGAAATTTTACTCTTTTGGATAACAACTCCAGGACACCAGGGCAAAATGATCAGTGGGTGTGACATGCCTTTCAACATTTCACATATAAAACCCAGGACACAGGAGGACTTGCAGCACCAAAAGGTCGGGGGTTCGAATCTGGGGAGTGGGGTGAGCTCCCATCTGTCAGCTCCAGCTTCCTGTACGGGGACATGAAGGAAGCCTCCCATAGGATGGTAAAACATCTAGGCATCCCCTGGGCAACGTCCTTGCAGACAGCCAATAATCTCATACCAGAAGCAACTTTCGGTTTTTCAAGTCGCTCCTGACACGGGAAAAAAAAAATCTGAGTACTGTATCAAGAAAGTATTCTGCCCCATAACATACAAAGATAATTAGATCATGAGGCGGGGCATGTCGTGGAACCTTTTTCATAATATAGAGAATCTCAATGGCCAGGGATTCTGGAAGTTCTGATTCAAATAAGTATTGTTTCCATGATCTACATGTGTGTGGGTTTGTATGGTGTGCAAGTTGCCCTAGTGCCACATTCCTGAGAAAATCCCCCACTCAGAAGTTGATTTTCTCTAAGGGACATTTGGGTCCAGTTTGAGAAGGACAGGACAGACAGGGTTTGAATCCTGGAAAAGTCAAATTCATGCCTGTTTTGCGAAGTACTGAAAAATAAAGTCTAGAAATTCTAATAACATGTGGTATTAGGTGATGTATGTTAGGGAGCTATTTGCTGGGGAACTTATAAACAACCAAGTGGGCAATAGCATAAGAAATGTAGTTTATTATCCTCATTCATAAGTTTTTGATAATGAGGTCCCTTGGTGGTACAGAGGGATAAACCGCTGAGCTGATGATTTTGCTGACCAAAAGGTTGCCGGTTCAAATTTGGGGAGCGGGGTGAGCTCCCGGTTTTAGCCCCAGCTTCTGTTGACCTAGCAGTTTGAAAACATGCAGATGTGAGTAGATCAATAGATATCACTTTGGTGGGAAGGTAATGGTGCTCCATGCTGTCATGCCGACCACATGACCTTGGAGGTGTCTACAGACAATGCCTGCTCTTCGTCTTAGAAATGGAGATGAGCACCCGACCCCCAGAGTTGGACACGACTAGACTTCATGTCAGGGGAAAACCTTTACCTCTTTAACCTATTATGATATGAGGTGCATCCACTGTAGAATATATTTAATACTGTTAGCCTTACTGAGGAGGTTCCATAAAAACAAGACCGCACACTGCCAAGTTCAATAAGCAGAGGAAAAGACTAGGGATTCTGCTAAATAAACAGATATTCTCTTGACCAGCAAAGTCTTTCCACTTTGCAGGAATCTGGAGATGTATTATTATTAATAACAACGGTTCTTCATGCTAATGTGGGAAATCATTTTCTCTCTTTGTCGCTGACAAATATAATGGGTTTTTTCCCCATCTCAGCAGCTGTAATTATATAATGTAATTGTAAAAAGACATTCTTTGGATTGCTTAATGCAACCTGACCCAACCTGGTGACTTCCAAATGCATTAGTCTATCATACCTATCACCTGCCAGTCATGCCTCTGTAGTTGGGGATAATGGGAGTCATGGTGTGACAAGTCATTTAGGAGAGATGGTTTCAATAGAATGAGATGTTTCTGAGAGCTTGTGCATTTGATGTTGGAGCACATTGTCAATGCCCACAAACACTCAAAGCACAAGTAGCTGTTGAGGGCCCAAGCAAGCCAAGAACTATTTAACTCCGAGTGCTTTCACCCTTTGCTCATGAGAAATCATGATGGCCGCTTCCAGGCAGTGTACCTCTCTGCCATGAAAGTCTAGACCAGGGGTGCTCACACTTTTTCAGCATGGGAGCTACTGATTAAAAAACCAAGTCCCAAAGATCACCTACCCAGAAATGTAAAACGTATAACTATTTTCTTATTTATTTATTTATATTTATTATTCATTTTTATGTACCGCTCCTTCCAGCAGGCTCGGGGCAGTTTACATAAAATGAAGTTATAAAACATCAACATTTCAATTTAATAACAACAATATAAAACAGAGCATAAAAATACATCCAACCACCCCATTTCTCCCACACTGCCATATTACCACACATATTATCAGCCAGAAAGTAAGAAGAAAGGCTGTTGAACTGCAAGGCCATTTAATACTCAGCAAGGTAAACAAAGGGGCATGCAAAATACATCCAACCACCCCATTGTTCCCACATTTCCATATTCCCCAACATATATTTCTCAAGGAACAAAGCAAGCAGAGAGGCTTTGGAGCTAAAAGGCCATTTTTAAACATTAAAAATAAAAAGGGGCATGCCACAGAACAATCAAGCACCCACCCCAAAGTAAAAAGACTGACCTTTGAGATGCGGTAAGGAAATGACCCCAACGCGTCCTTCTCTCCTCCTCCGTCGTTGCTCCTATTTCCATGCCGCCAACACGCGTGCCGCCTCCAAGAGCTCACGAGAAGTCCGAGAGGCAGAATGGGCGCTTCTGCGCATGCGCGCGGGGCCAGCCATGCATCGCGTCATCCAGGCCCGCCCCCTTTGGTCTCCTACGACTCTGAGTGGCTGGAGAAGGACGGAGGGAGGAGGAGGAATCCAAAAGAGGGGGCCCCTTCTGCCTCTTGGACTCTGGAGCTTTTGGAGGCGGTGCACGAGCATGGAAAAGAAACGACGGAGGACTTCTTTGCAGCGTGCAGGGGCGCGTGAAGAGGACCAACAGCAAAAAAAACCTGGTCAGGGGCCTGAAGATCACCAGGATGAGGCCCAAAGATCACCCTGGTGATCCCGATCACCATTCTGAGCACCCCTGGTCTAGACTGACTGACTCCTTACTTTCCTAACTTAGTTCTGCCAGATCATAAAGATGGTTGTATTTGAACAAGTATTTTAGTGACTATGTGGAAAGATCTTTAATGGAGGTCATGTGCTAAGTGGTGTCCTAAGAGGAGGCCGAGGTGGGAAGGGGAATGTACAGTAAAGAGATTGTACCTGAACATTAGGAAGAACTTCCTAATAGTAAGAGCTGTTTGGCACTGGAATAGACTGCCTCAGAGTGTGGCGGAGTCTCCTTCTCTTTAGACACTGGATGGCCACCTGCCAGGAGTGCTTTGATTATGTTTTCCTTCATGGCATTTCCCTTCCGGTCTCTTCTAATCCTGTGATTTTATGATTCTGTTCCATGAAATAAAAGGTTTCAATGGTGACCTCTCCTTCTCTTCCTCACAGAGCTGCCAGAAAAGGGAAACAAGTTGTCCATAAAAGCTGATGTCCATGTTGGTTAGGTGGTTTTGGGAGATCACTTCCTCAAGCCTTACTATTACCATTGTGACTGGATGTGGCACCTCTGTATTTTAGAGGCACATCCCTCTGAGTTCAAGGTGTTGCGACTGAACTTTTGCAAAGGTATTAATTCCAGGAAACAGGAAAAGAGGAAAATAAGAGATGTGGCAGGCTTTTATTGCAAACCAGATGCTATACTAGAAGAAAAGTTGATTTATCTCCAACAGCATTCTTTTTGTGTTGATTAGACTAGTGGTTCTTAACCTATTGTCGAAGGCTTTCATGGCTGGAATCACTGGGTTGTTGTATTTTTTTCAGGCTGTATGGCCATGTTTGAGCCCCCGGTGGCGCAGCGGGTTAAACCACTGGGCTGCTAAGCTTTTTGATTGAAAGGGGCTCTTCTGCCTTCCGGGTCAAAAAGGGCTTTAAAAGGATGGACGTTGCAAGCTATGACCCTGAAGATAGAGTATAGAGCCTTCCCACATGCAGGGTGACCCAGGATCTCTATAATAATAAGTGCTAGACTCAGAAATAGTGAACCAAAACAGGATTTATTGGATAACAACCAGTAGAAAATGCTGGTGGCCCAAAATGCTTGGTTGGTTGCAAAGGGTCCTTTAAACACTTCATTTGCCTCATGCAAAGCGAAGGTATCTTTCTTTGGATCCCAGATATCCTGTTCCTCTCTGGTCTTTGTAGGCCCACGAAGTCCTGTAAAAAACCCCCAAATCTGCAGTCTCTGTTGAGGACAGGTTCCCCTATGCACTGCAGCTTGGTTGAGAGCGCAGGTAGACTCAGCAGGTGAACTAAGAATGCTATGTCCCAGCAAGCTTAGGTTCCAGCCTTGCTTTGTCCGTGTTTTCCTTGGAATGAGGGAGGAGGGGACGTCCGGCCCCTTAAGTAGACTCTGGAAAGGGGTGGAGTTGAGGGCGGAGACACCAGGTATGGAGCCAGGAAGCAGCCCCATCCCAGTGACCACATGGCCAGACAGGGAAGCACGTGGCCAACAAAGAGGATATAGAACAAAGGGTCCATGCAGGCACATGGCAAACCAAATGCAGATAAATACAGCCCCCTAGGGGGCGTCAAAGGGGCTCAGGTTCGAATCCAGGGAGCGGTGTGAGCTTCCGCTGTCAGCCCCAGCTTCTGCCAACCTACCAGTTCAAAAACATGCAAATGTGAGTAGATCAATAGTACCACTCCGGTGGGAAGGTAACAGCAATCCATGCATCCATGCCGGCCACATGACCTTGGAGGTGTCTACGGACAATGCCAGCTCTTAGGCTTAGAAATGGAGATGAGCACCACACCCCAGAGTCAGACCCAACTGGACTTAATGTCAGGGTAAACCTTTACCTTTACCTATGGCCATGTTGTAGAAGCATTCTCTGCTGATGTTTCACCTGCATCTATGGCAGGCAGCCTCAGAGGTTGTGAGATGCCTGCCATAGATGCAGGTGAAATGGCAGGAGAGAATGCTTCTAGAACATGGCCATACAGCCCAAAAACCCTACAACAATCCAATTCTTAACCTCTTTTTTTTTTACTGTGAACACCCTTTGGATATATAGTAGAGTCTCACTTATCCAATATAAACAGACTCAGACTGGCAGAATGTTGGATAAGCAAAATTGCTGGATAATAAGGAAGGATTAAGGAAAAACCTTTTAAACATCAAATTACATTATGATTTTACAAATTAATCATCAAAACATAATGTTTTACAACAAATCAACAGAAAAAAGAAGTCCAATACATGGTAATGTTATGTAGCAATTATTGTATTTACGAATTTAGCATCAAAACATTGCAATGTATTGAAACAGCTGTGGATCCGAGCAGGAGGCAGACTACATTGGATAATACAGAACGTTGGATGAATGAAGGTTGGATAAGCGAGACTCTACTGTATTTTGTTTCTGTGGACCACCAAGATGTAACTCAAGATCTAAGACTCTAAAGTGCATCAAATATTTGTTCAAAGTTGGTCATCAAGAGTCTTCAAACCTGGCAAGAAGGGAGAAATAGGTAAATAGGTCCTAAAATAAAGCTTGGGGAAGTTAGTTACATTTCTGATCTTCAACTAATAGCATCTATCAAGACAGTTGTGCTGGAAGGGAATGAGAAATTGGCATTTGAGAGAGATGGCCCTGCACTTGGCCTTGAGCTAGGCTGTGATGCAGAGGTGTTGGGAACTGGCAGTAATGTATTGCTGAGAGTTGTTGGAGTTGATGTTGGGGACCTTAAAGTGTTGAGGTGTGGCCATGCTGGTATTCAGGGCAGCTGCACTACCACTCCTCACTCCATCCAACCTGCACCAGTCTCTTTCTCCTCATTGGACCTATTTCTGTGTGCAATTTTGTCCTTGGTTCCATAGATAGTATTCATCCCAGTGGTAGTTCATCTTCATCAGACCCACTAGGTCTCATTAACCACAAAAACCATTATTGAGGTGATGGTGTCAATAGACAACAATCCATGGAAGTCTCCATTGTTGCCATAATGATGCTCCCACAAACAACAAAAGTAAGGAGATAGTGAGGCTTTTACACATGTTTGCTGAAGTGTTTCTGAAGGACACATTTTCTCTTCTCTGAATTAAAAAGTTATAGTGCAAAAGTGCCACTTCAGTTATGCACTATAATGCTAAAAAAAAAGAAAGCAAGAAAGCAAGAAAGGAGGAGAGAAACATTTTTTTGTTCTATATGTCTCATCATGTATTTATTTGATTTATTTATTATATTTATACCCTGCCCTTCTCACCCCATAGGGCAGTGTTTCCCAATCTTTTTTGAGCCGTGGCACATTTTTTTACATTTACACAATCCTGGGGCACGCCACCAACCAAAATGACACAAAATGACACTCTAACACAGTAATACATATAGTTAATATTTTTAAAATGTATTTATACATTCAGTGTGAAACCTGGGCCTGTTTCGACGAACACAACATAGATATCCTGGCAGGAATGGCAGAAAGACACACACGAAGGTCTTGCTCAACAGCTGGGAGTTATAGTTCACCTGCAATCAAAGAGGGTTCTGAACTCCACCAAAGATGGAATGGAATTAAACTTCCCACACAGAACTCCCATAACCAAGAGAAAATATTATAAGAGTTTGGTGGGCATTGACCTTGAGTTTTGGAGTTGTAGTTCACCTATATCCAGAGAGCACTGTGGAGGGGAGGGAGGAAGACATGGGACGAGTCTGCGCAGTAGCACCCACACGGGTCACGCCTTCCTCCCTCCCCCCTCCCGCAGAAGCGGCAGCATGAGCAAAGCGAGGCAAAGCAAGCAGAGCGAGGCTGGGAAGAAGGGAGCCCAAGTGGAGAAGAAAAAGTGTTTGGCAGGAGGGGGAAGAAAGGGTATTGGAGGTTCCAATTTCCCACGGCACACCTGATGATTGCCCACGGCACACTTGTTGGGAAACACTGCCATAGGGGACTCAGAGTGGCTCACATATATAGGCAGCGATTCGATGCCATATGGACATATATCAGCAAAATAAACATATACATTAAAACAATAATTAAAAACATATTAAACATTAAAAACCACTTATTTAAAATCACACAATCTAATATCATAGTCCGAGGCTGTTCCAGTTGTAATTGCACTATTCCGTGTTCTCTTATTGCACTGGTAAATCACTAACAGAAAATTGGTCCCACATTCACATTTTTAGCTTTTTCCTGAAGGTCAGGAGGGAGGGAGCTAATCTGATTTCACTAGGGAGGGAATTCCATAGCTGAGGGGCCACCACTGAGAAGGCCCTGTCTTTCGTTCCCACTAACTGCACCTGTGAAGGCGGTGAGACCGAGAGCAGGGCCTCCCCAGAAGATCTTAATCTCCTAGCTGGCTCATAGAGGGAGATACTTTTGGAAAGGTAAACTGGGCTGGAACCGTCATTAAGAAGAAACCCACTGAATCATGGCAATAAATGCAGTTGGTATCAGGAATTGCCACAAAATAGGACACGACAACAGGAATGTTATTTGAGTGTTTTATTTTTGAAGAACCTGCAACCTCCCCCTGATTGAATCCTAATTTAATTAAATCTGATGCTCATTTTAGAGGGTGCCCCCCCCCCCCAGTTTGTGATTTATCATTGTAGGTCAGCCTTCCCTAAGCCAGTTACCTCCTGACCTCTACTTTCACATCCTTAGGTAAGTACGGTGGCCATGTGCCCCAAATTACAGGGTGTAGTCCTCATTTAATTATTGCTTTATGAATTTTCTCTAATGTTATGGTTTTAGGTATTGTTGTTAAGTGGCCCTGAGCTTTGATGACAGAGAAGGGCGGGATAGCATTAGGAAAACAGAAAAAAGGAAAAGAGAGAGGGAGGGATGCAGTAATAATCCTGTTCAAACCAAATCTCTGCTGGCAGTCCCAGTAGAAATTACCATAGTTATGATTGAGATAGAGCGAAGTCTGAAATAAAAAAAACAATGAACTGTGCTCCTTGTCCAAAGTATTCACTAAAACTATCAGCTGTTAGGAATTGTGGGAGTTGAAGTCCAAAACATCTGGAGGGCCCAAGTTTGCCCATGCCTGCACTAAAAGCCTCTTAAGGCATAGATGTTGTTTTCTGGAAAAGAAGTGACGTATTCCTCGATTTTATTGAATAGAATTAAACAAAAATATTATTGTTTGTTACCAAATGTTGTTTATCAAATCTCCTCCTTTCCTTGTTGTTTTTCCTTTGTTACTATTACTTTGCTAGGAAAGTCTCATAGTAATCCAGGCAGAGTAATCAACTCATCTGATGAGTAAGTAATCTGTTCCTTCTTTCTCTCCTTCTGTTTGAGGCACAGACTTCCTGGCATGAGTCCAAAACTCTTCTGTTTTCATAGTATTCATCTGCTTTTAAAGTACAGAATTATCTGTTCTTGCTATTCATTCCTAAACTGATCTCTTATGGGAGAAGAGAGGAATTCCTTGTAGATGGGACTACTGTACATTAGGAATGTAAATCTTGGCATGTTTTATTCTCTTATGAAGGAATAAATACTTTTTTGGGGTGGGCGGAAATCCACATTTCAGCATCATTTAAGCCAGGGGTTCTCAACCTTCCTAATGCTGCGACCCCTTAATACAGTTTCTCATTTTGTGAAGACCCCCAACCATAAAATTATTTTCATTGCTACTTCATATCTGTAATTTTAGTACTGTTATGAATTGTAATTTAAATATCTGATATGCAGGATGTATTTTGATTCACTGGACTAAATTTGGCAAACATACCCAATACGCCCAAATTTGAATACTGGCGGGGTTGGGGGAAATTAATCTTTTCATTTAGGAGAGGCAGTTTCTGGGATTTATAGTTAACTGACAATCAGAGAGCATTCTGAACTCCACCGACGATGGAATTGAACCAAACTTGGCACAAAGAATTCCCATGACCAACAGAAAAATACTGGAAGGGTTAGGTGGGCATTGACCTTGAGTTTTGGAGTTGTAGTTCACCTATATCCAGAGCACTGTGGACTCAAACAATGATAGATCTCGACCAAACTTGGCATGAATACTCAATATGCCCAAATGTGAACCCAGGTGGAGTTTGGGGAAAATAGACTTTGACATTTCGGAGTTGTAGTTGCTGGGATTTATACTTCACCTATAATCAAAGAGCATTCTGAACTCCACCAATGATAGAATTGGGTCAAACTTCCCACACTGCTGGCACAAGCCTCCATCCAGCCTCCCATGCTCTCCCTCACCAGCACATGCTGCCATGCACCAAGCACGCCTGCTCTCCCCTTCCTGCTTGGAGTTTCAGAAACAGCCTTCCCCTTGACTGACAGGCTGGCCAATCACAGCAGAGGAGGGCTTTTGGGGGGAGGATTCACTGTCTGTTTCCAAAAAGGAACAAAAGGACAGGCAGAGAGATCTTCAGCCTTCTCTGCCAAAGGGGTTCCTAAGACCATCGGAAATATATGTTTTCTGATGTCCTTTGGCAACCCCTTTGAAACCCCCTCGTGACCCCCTCGCCCCTGGGGTCCTGACTCCCAGATTGAGAAATGCTGATTTAAGCAAAACCTTCATTAGCACAGAAAATATGTTAATGCAGTGTATTTTGTGTATAGTGCTCAACAAAACTCCCTTTGCACAGAAGGTCCCCGTGCTTTTGTGCAAACATTTATGAAAACTCCCAAAGCCTTTATGGCGGTTATTAGCTTCTTGATCTGATTTCTCAGTGTGTTAAAACATCCTTCCTCTTTGGTGATGAGGAAATGTGTGAGCATTTTTAAAATTGCTACTGTATGGACTTTAGTATTCTTTTGAATTTCATGACACAGTGTAGCTGCCTACATTGGCAAGAAAAAAGAGTTATTGTAGATACTCATGTGTAAATCGAGAAATTTTAGTCAACACATTTACCAAAAAGCCTGGTTGACTTATTCACAAGTCATTTAAGTACTGTACCATAGCTCTTATATACCGTCCCTACCCTCCCTGCCACGGTTGATACAGTAAGGGAGCTTGAGACTCCGTGGCCCTCCGCTGGGCCCACCTTCGACCGGTTTCGGCCACTGGGCCTTGAGATGCTGTCAATAAGATTGTGGCTGCAACCAGGCCTACCACCTGCTCCTCGACCCATGCCCCTCCTGGCTTGTTAGATCTTGCCTGGAGGGGCTACGTGGGCCTCTGTTGAACATTGTAAATGCCTCCCTTGAGCAAGGAGTGTTTCCAGAGAGCTTAAAAGAGGCGGAGGTAGCTCCATTGCTGAAAAACCGACATTAGACCCTGCGGTTCCCTCCAACTACCGACCAGTGTCGAATCTTTCGTTCCTGGGGAAGGTAGTTGAGAGGGCAGCAATGGAGCAGTTGCAATCCTTCTTAAATGACACAGCATGGCTAGACCCTTCCAGTCCGGCTTCCGTTCGGGGCACGGGACGGAGACGGTCCTGGTCTCCATCACGGACCAACTCCGCTGCCAGCTCGACCAAGGCGGGTCTGCGCTGCTCGTGTTATTGGACCTCACGGCAGCGTTTGACACGGTCGACCACAATCTTTTGATCCACCGCCTGGCCATGGCTGGAGTGAGGGGGACAGCCCTGAAATGGCTGACCTCCTTCCTCCACCAACGGTTTCAGCGAGTGAGGAGGGGCGAGGTGGTCTCCGAGGGCTTCCCACTAGTTTGCGGGGTGCCTCAGGGGGCTGTCCTCTCCCCTCTATTATTTAACATCTACATGCAGCCGCTTGTAGCTGGTGCGGAGTTTTGGTGCGGAGTTTTGGGCTTGAGTGCCATCAGTACGCTGATGACACTCAGCTCATCCTGAGGATGGAGGGCAGGCCTGGATCCGTCCCCGATAATTTCCAACATTGCCTTGAGGCTGTTACTGGATGGCTGCGAGCCAGTAGGTTGAAGGTGAATCCAGCGAAGATGGAGATCTTGTGGTTAGGTCCCCATCATCCCCCGGGTGATGGGGATGTCCAGCTTCCAACCCTGGACGGTGTGGCGTTATGCCCATCGCCTTCTGTAAAGAGCTTGGGAGTTCATTTGGACTCCCAATTGACCATGGAGACCCAGGTCTCCATGGTCAGCAAAATTGCTTTTTCCATCTGAGACAGGCGAGGCGGCTGGCCCCCTATCTATCCCGGGATGACCTGGCCACGGTGATCCAAGCCATGGTCATCTCGAGACTTGACTACTGTAACGAGCTCTCGTTGGCCTTCCTCTGTCGGTGACCCAGAAGCTCAAGCTGGTGCAGAACACTGCCGCCCGACTCCTGTCTGGTTCTCCAGCAGGTTGTCACATAACACCTGTTTTGCAGGATCTGCACTGGCTTCCAATTGAGCACCGGATCACCTTCAAAGTGCTGGTACTTACCTTTAAGGCCTTGCACGGCCTGGGGCCAGCGTACCTGAGGGACCGTCTTTCACCATATTGCCCTACGAGATCACTACGGTCAGAAAATACCAACTTGCTGGCCATTCCATCTGCCAAGGTTTTTAGGCTGACTGCGGCCCGGAGGAGAGCATTCTCTGTAATCGCTCCTATGCTATGGAACGCCCTCCCGGCCGAAACCCAAGCCCTCCATGACCTCCTGCCCTTTAGACGGGCATGTAAAACGTTCCTTTTTCAGAAGGCCTTTGGCCTCTAGATGCCTATATGCATAGCCTGCTGCTATGTTATTGCCTTACTGCATCTTGCTGTCTCTGTACTCTGTACAGCATATTGCATTTTAAACTGATGTTTTATCGTGTGTTTTTATTGAGTGTTTTTATTGATTGTTCTATTTTAATGTGTTTTATTGTACCTTTTACTTGCTGTGAGCTGCGAAGCCTCCCGGAGGGCACCAAGGCAGTCACCAAGTACACCAGCTCCAAGGAGGACTGCAACTCCCAGCACCCTCCCTGGGTTTCCAACTCCAGACAAGGGAGGGTGCTGGGAGTTTCAGTCCTCCTTGAGCTGGTGTACTTGGTGACGGCCTTGGTGCCCTCCGAGAGGCTCGGGGCAGCTCACAGGAGTGGCGGCCTAGAAGCCCAGGAAATAAATAAATAAATATAAAAAGGAGATGTCCCTTTATCTTGAACTACTTCATCACACTAGAGAAAAAATCCACTTAAAATCCTGCAGAATTCTGGGATTTGCAGTTTAGCGAGGCTGTTAAACTACAAACCCCAGAATTCTGCAGGAGGCAGAAAACAGATTTTAAGTGGATTTTTTCTCTAGTGTGATGAGTGACGAAAGACCCTTTTCAATGCCTGGGCAGGAAAACGATAGATGTCAGCTGGTGTTCTCAGCAGAATGGCCTTCAACTTATTTATGGGTCCTATTGAAATCCATAATTTTAGCCCCGAAATCTCCACTAATACACAAAGTCTATGTATGTATGTATGTATGTATAAACACAGTAAATTATGAAGAGAGAGCAAAGGAGGGTTCATATTTGCCTAAGATGTCCAAGTGCAAATTTATATGAACTGATGTACATTTTTAAATAACATATATTAAATGGCAATACAGTGGGACCTTAGCTACTGGGATTTAGTTGCAGGACCTTCATGGATACTAAAAGCCATGCGTGTTCAAGTCCCATAATATACAATGCAACCTTTATATAACATTGCATAAAAGGTTTGCTTTCTGGAATCCCTTTTTGGAATATTTTCACACCATAGACGGTAAAATCCATAAATGCAGATTCTGCGGATATGGAGAGTTAACTGTATAATACATCTTACAACAGATGGGGGAAAGTGGGGCCAAATGGGTTGAGTTTGCTGTCCAAGTTTTCAAACATTCTGCTCATCCTTCTTATGGCTATAAAGCCCTAAACGGTTCTGACCCAACTTACCTGTCCGAATGCATCTCCCCTTATGAACCTTCCAGGACTTTAAGATTGTCTGGGAAAGTTATCTTCATCCTGCCTTTGTCACAAGTATGGCTGGCGGGGACGAGAGACAGTCACAGGGCCTTCTCAGTGGTGGCCCCTCGTCTATAGAACATCCTCCCTAGGGATATCAGATTGGCCCCCTCACTTTTAACATTCCGGAAAAAAGTCAAGACGTGGCTTTTTGAGCAAGCGTTTGCAAATACAGTGTAACAGACATAGGAATATGGAACGATTGGACGATGTGATTGGTCAATGTTTTTAACTAGGAGACCCTAATGATATATGTTGTTTTATTGACTTTGCTATGGTTTTATATTGTTTTAATGTTTTTAATTGTATTTTATCGTCTTGATACAGACTGTAAACCGCCCGAGTCACTTGCAGGCTGAGAGGGGAGGTATATAAATATAGTAAACAAACAAACAAACAAACAAATAAATAACAAATGGCTCTTCATTTTTAAATTGGACTTCATCAGGAGAGCCCTTCAAATTGTGGACCATATTCTCTATAGCAAGATGCATGGGCCAGAATCCTATAGGCTCATTCATTCATTCATTCATTCATTTATTGTAGCAGGAGGCGTATTCCATTCATGGCTGCATAAGCCATGAATTCTCCAAGGATAGTTATTTCACATGGGATTCAATGCTCTTATAAATTCTAGCTAGAGTGCAACTGTTGAATCAACATGATGAACGTTGCTGTCCTTGAGCAAGCAGGGATCACCAGCATTGAGGCCATGCTATTGAAAACACAACTGCGCTGGGCAGGGCACATCTCTAGGATGAAGGACCATCGCCTCCCAAAGATACTACTCTATGGTGAACTCGCCACGGGTCAGCGCAAGAGAGGCGCCCCAAAAAAGAGATATAAGGACTCCCTGAAACAACATCTCAGGCTCGGCCAGATTGATCACCAACAATGGTCCACACTGGCCTCACTTCAGGAGGCATGGAGACACACTATCCATAATGCTGTGGCCTCTTTCGAGAAGTCACACCAAATTGGACTCAAGGAGAAAAGACAACGCAGAAAGAACCGCAACTTGGAAACAACATCACCAAAGGAGACTTTCTGCTGTGCTTTCTGCAACCAGACTTGCCTATCTCGGATTGGCCTTTGTAAAAAGCGTGGGATGAGTCCTTCCTAAGAATCTTCGTTGGCGAAGTAATGCCACAGAGAGAGATATTTTCTGTTCCATGATTGATTTAATGGTTGGGTTCTAGTTGGGACTGAGCAGCAACTTCCACAATCTTGGATTTATTTACCACATTTGTACCCCACCTTTCTCACCCCAAAGGGTTGAGAGTAAGTATTTCTCATTGCCTTCAATGTATCGGTTGATTCACTGGCGTTGCTGAAACAGCCACTGTGCACTCTCCATAGCACAACAGAGCAAGGATATTGGCATGTAAACAATTGCACAAACTCTGTTTCGTATAGCTATATGGCAGGGAACTGTTGGTTTTCCAAATGCTGTCAGTCCTTCTGTTCTGGCTAGGAGAGAAAAAAGATGCTTTTTAACATCTGGAAGGGCCTAGGTGCCCACACCTCTTTGGGGAACTTACAGAAACCAGGAGTAGAAAGGATACTTTTTTTGGACCACAGCTCTGCATCATATCTGTGGAATTTGGAGAGTTGCAATCCAAGAAAAGGCTTTTCCAAGCACAGAGCGAAGTCTGTTACTTTAGTGTTCATCCATCTCACGGAGAGAGGGAGCTCTTCCCACAGTCTGGCCTTGACCAGTTCATGCTTTCAGTGACCTATGTGACTGTTGATTAAAGTTATATAAGAGGGAATTAAGGCTATATGAGGAATTGTTACAGCTGATTTAGAACATCCTGCTGAAAAAGCAGCATGCCTTATTACACTATATGTATTAAAAATGAGGCTGCACTAAGGTTGCTATTAAAACAGCAATATTAAATTGGCCCCAGTGGAGAACTCAAAGCAAGTTTTACACTGCAGGAGAAAGTACTTTCTTGGTTTTACCCCAAGATGTACAGTTCTCCCCCGTTTTGAGACATCCGTGCTTTATTTTCGGTCTGTGAGAGAGTCGTTACGGTGTTTGTGCAAAACTGTCTTATTTACAAATATAGATTCAGAGATTAAGAGCGAGGAAACAGCAGGCTGGGGAGATTCTAGGCCATGTCAAATCCCAAAGAAGTCTTCAGCCCATAGCCAAGTCACGATTTTTATTCTAGGTCTTTTACTCCTTTTACAATTCCATGCGTACATATGTGATGCATATTTATGTGTGTGGGTGCACACATACATATCCAGACTAATATCCACACCCTTTTTCCACTCATTTAAAAAACCAATGGGGAGCTACTATAAAGTTAGCAAGCTAATTAATTACGCACATGCGCACGTACATACTTGCTAAAATCCTCCATCAAGCAATCAGGGTCTAATGCTCTGTTCATGCAATTCTATGTCCTCCCATCACCCTGGCAGCTGTCAGATTTGAGAAGAAATCCTGCTGCTGTTGCTTATTGGTGAAGAGGGAAGGGAGCAAAAAGCAATTCAGATGAAGCAACAGCAGCTGGTCTCAGCTCAGAAGGGAAAGAAATCAAGGTGCATGCTCAGATCAAATGCACCCTCAGTTTCCATCCTCAGGGAGTTCAGAGCAGTTTTGTCTGTCATTGGAATCCCCCCTCGGGCCTCTTTTCCCCACCATGAAACGAATGCCCTGCACTTAACATATTTTCCCTGCAATGGGTGGTGTATGTGACTTATCCAAAAGTATCTATAGTTGTGCAAGAAATTGAACCTGGTCTCCAGAGTCATAGTGTAATACCATGCTGGGATTTTGTGTTAACAGTTTACAAGTAATGCCATTACCTATGGCTTGCCATTACCTAGGCTGTGGGAGGGGCAATGTGTTGTGCTGCTGAACTGATGACTTGAAGGTTGGCAGTTTGAATCTGCGGGACAGGGTGAGCTCCTACTGTTAGCCCTAGCTCCTGGCAATCTAGCAGTTCGAAAACATGCAAATGAGAGTAGATCAATAGGCAACGCCTCGGCAGAAAAAGACGCTCCATGCACTCCATATGACTAGAAGGTGTCTACAGATAACGCAGGCTTCTCATCTTGGAAAGGAAATGAGCACCTACTCAGAGCCAGAGATGAGCATCATCTCCAGAGCCGGAAATGAGAGGAGAAGCCTTTGCCTTTGTGTATTTGCGTTTCATGGTATATAATTGTAACAAGGCATTGAATTTTTGCCTGTGACTGTTTATATGCTGTAATCCACTCTGAATCCCTTTGGGGAAAAGGGCAGAATATATTTTTATTAGTCGTATTGTTGTTGTTGTTGCTACTTTGGAATTATGAAGTTGGTTTTCATAGTAACAAAAACTTTTATGAACAGAGATATTTTATTAGTACAGCAAGTAAGTGTTTCCTGTTTGTTTCAGAAGGCATTTTGATATGGGTTTTTTAACATTGTTTATTCGTGTCTTTATATTATCAGGCTTTCAGAATTTTTTAGAGGAGAGTCTCATGGACACATCATTTCTCCTTCATGTGTTATAGGGGGAGAGTTGCTAACATTAAACATATAGAATAAAATTTATAAAATGGATATCTGGAGAAGGTAGAGCATATAAGCCACACTGATAACTTTTTAATGTAGGGCAGAGTAGCAAAATACACACACACACACAGACTCCATACGGCCTTTTCTAGGAAAAACAAGACAGAACGAGATATGCTGATTCAGTTTAACTCTACCAAAATAAAAGAAGAAATTTTGAGAAAACAGAACAAGACGCCCTTCATTTATAAAGAAAAAAAGATTATTATTTTGAGAGAGATCCCAAACTCAATACTTGAAAATAGGAAAAAAACCTTTTCTTAACGGACATTTTGAAACAGAAAGACATTAGATTTAAATGGGAAAAAATAGAAAGGATACAAGTAACATTCAAAAATGAAAGGTACTGGATCAACTCACGGGAGAAGGCTGAGGATTTCTACAGGCAATGGGAACACATACTGTGTCCAAAAAAGAAAACTCCACCTCCAAGGGAAAAAACGAACAAAATGACAGGGAAGAAAACGAACAAGTCAAATAATACCCCAAAATATGAAGAGGGAGAGGTAATTGAGATCAGCAACAATAAAGCTGAAAATCTAAAGAAAAGCCAAGCACAAGGAGGTGACCAAGAAATAGGCTCAGATCAGGAAGACATCACTGACCAGAGCTCCAAAGGAGAGGATTCCGGCTCGGAGGAGGAGGAAGAGGTCTAAAAATACCATGGAGGTAAAATGTTTAAATGAAAAGATTGCTTTAGTGGAATGTGAAGGATACATTCTGTTAGGAGATTTTAATGGAATCATAAATGCATCTCTGGACAAAAATTACAATAATGTTAAAAACAAAAGGGTTGCGAACAAACTCCCAAAAGCTTTTTTTGATTTAGCGGAGAGATTTGATTTAAAAGACATGTGGCGTTTCCATAATGCGGATAGCAAAGATTATACCTTTTTTTCGGGAAGAAGAAAAACTTGGACGAGGATAGACATGATTTGGGGCTCGAATAACATAATTTTAAATAGCCAAAATGCCAAAATTCTTCCCAGACTAATATCGGATCATGCCACTATAGAGCTCTCTATTAATCCTAGCCCAAGAGAGTTTAACTGGAGGTTGAATGACGGGATATTAAGAAATGAAGAACAAATACAAAAAACCAAAAAACTACTCAAAGAGTATTTTCACCTTAATGACCAGGCTGACATTAATATAACAAGTATCTGGGATGCAAGCAAAGCCGTGATGCGGGGGTACTTTATTACACAATTTAGCCATTTGAAAAAAGAAAGAAATAAAGAACTAAAATCCCTCCAGGAAGACTTAGAGAAGGCAGAGTCTGACCTAAAAAGATACCCAAGAGAGAAAAAATATGACTCCAGAATTCAAGTAATTAGAAAACAAATAAACATGCTAATGTTGGAACAAACGGAGAGAAAGATGAAATATCTAAAACAAAAAAAATTTGAAAATGCTAACAAGCCAGGTAAATGGCTGGCATATCAGTTTAGGGAAAAAAACCAAAACAATCTTGTCAATAAAATAAAAAAGGATGGAAAGGAGATCATAAAAGATAAAGAAATTAGAAAGGAATTCAGAAACTTCTATCAAGAACTATACAAGACTAGAAACTTAAATAAGGAAAACATTCAAAATTATGTTAGTAGTCAAATTAGGGAGAAAATCTCAGAAGAAGACAGGGAACTCCTAAATGGCCTAGTAACTGAAAAGAAATTAATATTGCAATCGGGAACTTAAAATCAGGGACGGCACCGGGACCGGACGGTCTTACGGAATGTTAATATAAAAAAATGAAGGAAGAAATCACCCCCTACTTGCGGAAAGTCATAAATAATGTACTCGTAACAGGGAATATGCCCGATAGTTGGAAAATGGCCAATATAATAATCTTCCCAAAGGAAGGAAAGGACCAAGAACTTCTGGAAAACTATAGGCCAATTTCCCTTTTAAATCTCGATTATAAAATCTTCTCAAATATCCTGGCCAACAGATTAAAGATATTCCTTAATATATGGATCTGCCAAAATCAAACGGGGTTCCTTCCCAGGAGACAAATGGAAAAAAATTAGAAATATAATAAATGTCCTGGAACTTCTGGATAAACAGATTGGAAAGAAAGTGGCCTTGGCGTTTATAGACGCGGAAAAGGCCTTCGACCAGATTAGCTGGGATACAATCGAGATTTTATTAAGGGAACTTGACATGGGCTTCCACTTCAGTAACGCTGTTATGGGCATATATAAAACTCAAAGGGCCTCTATTATTGTTAACGGATTAAAATCAGAAAGCATAGAGATTCAGAGAGGAACCAGGCAGGGCTGCCCCCTTTCACCACTTATCTTTAACTTCGTCCCTGAAATGCTATTGAAAAATATATTACAAGATAAGAACATTAAAGGTTTAAAGGTGGGGAAGGAGTCCTATAAAATCATGGCCTTTGCAGATGATTTGGTAGGGATCATAGAGAATCCGGCGGAAAACCTGAAGCCTTGGCTCCAAAAATTTGAAGATTTCGGGGAGATATCGGGGTTTAAATTAAATAGGAAAAAATCCAAAATTCTCACAAAAAATATTAAGGAAAAGGAAAAAAAAGAATTAACAGAGATCTCCGGAATGGAAGTGGTAAAAAAAATAAAATATCTTGGCATCAATCTGACTTCAAATAATGGCCAATTAACAAAAAATAATTATGAGAATACATGGAAGGAAATCAAGATTGATCTTGATAAATGGAAAAACTTAAAACTTTCCTTACTGGGTAGGATCTCCACGATAAAAATGATGACCTTCCCCAAAATAAATTTTTCGTTTCAGATGCTCCCGATTTTAAAAAATGAATATGTTCTAAAAAAATGGCAAAATGAAATTTCCAAATTTATTTGGCAAGGGCGTAAGGCCAGAATAAAGAAGGCCTATATGCAAGAGAGACCCTGCTTAGGTGGCCTAGGAGTCCCTAATTTAATCAGATATTTTGAAGCTAATTGCCTGGAAAGTTTAAAAGAATGGATTAAATTGGAAAATAAAGAGCTACTAAACTTGGAAGGCGCCAGGAAAAAATTTGGTTGGCACAGTTATCTAATGTATAACAAAATTAAGCAAGATAGAGGCTTTAATAATCATGTCATAAGATCCACGTTACTTAAAATCTGGAATAAAACAAGAAAGCATCTCTGTACTAAAATCCCGCTTTGGATATCCCCCGTGGAGGCTTTCCAGGTGAAAAGTCTAGAGAATGGAAACTGGCCAAAATATAAGGACTTGTTAAAAAAAACTGGAGGAAATATAACTTTAAGAAGTCAAGAAGAGCTACACTCCCTCAACTTAAACTGGTTCCAATATAATCAGCTGGAAAAAAGGTCTAAAATAGATGGAAAGATAGGGTGGGACTGGGTACCTTCTAGAGGGGAAAAACTCTGGCTTCAATCAGAAAAGAAAACGGTAAGGGCCTTATATAACCTCCTATTGGATGGGGAGAGAGAATGTAAACCGGAACAAGAATATAAGACAAAATGGGAAACCAATCTCAGTTATAAAATCTCTCAGGAGGATTGGGACAAAATATGGAAAGTTAAACAAAACTACACCTATGCATACAGCATTAAGGAAAATACATATAAAACAATATATAGATGGTACCTGACTCCCAGTCAATTGGAAAAAATAAATAAGAGTGGTAACAATCGTTGCTGGAAATGCAATATCGAAAAGGGGACATACTACCATCAAATATGGACCTGTAAAGTGGTTGGAAATTATTGGAATATGATTCATAAAATGGTTTCTGAAATACTGAATCTGAAGGAGGGAAAAAAAACAGAATTATACTTATTAAATATTGCAGGTCAAGACTTGAATAAAGATGTCGAAAAACTTCTAACATATCTGACAGTGGCGGCGCGAATTACGTTGGCTAGACATTGGAGAACACCTAAAGTTCCGGACGAGGAGGAATGGCTCAATAAGGTTTATGAAGTCAAGGAGATGGATAAACTCACCCAGCTACTTCGAGACAGCTCTACAAAAAGATTCCTCCAAGTGTGGCAACCCCTCATTGACTATATAAAGAAGAGAAAGAACTTAGATCTGAAGGGATTGAAACTGTAAAATTTCACCCCAAAGGGAAAAACTGAAATAATAATAGACTAAGACTTATTGTTAGTATTCTGAGATGTGAAGTTAACATCAATGTCCTATTTGTACATCCTATGTTCGCTGTTTTTAATGTCCCCCAAGTCATACCCCTCCCCACATTGTATGTGTATGTGTCTTGTTTTGTTATGAATGTCTACTTTGTGAATAAAATCTATTTTAAAATAAAAAAAGATAGATACACACACACACACAGAGAGTTTCAGCTTGCGATAATAGAACTAATCATCATCATCGTCATCTTTATTTTTAGACCACCCTATCTCCCCGAAGGGACACAGGGCAGTTTCCAACAAATATGGCAAACATTAAATGCCCAAAGAAAAACCATACAAACAGTTTACATCGGGACAAGACACATTAGACCTGTGTTTCTTAACCGGTGTGCCACGGTCTTCAGGTGTGCCGTAGGAAATTGGCACTCTTCCCCTCCTAGCAGCTCTTTCTCCCTCTTTCCCTCCCCAAAGAACCTCCCCGAGGCAAAGGAAGGGCTCCGCCGAATGCCAGGGCCAGGCCCTTGAGGAAGCCTTCAGGAGCCTCAACTCAGCATGGCTCTAGCTCCTGCTCAGGGCAGCTTCAGCCTCCCGATGCTCCCAGGTTCGCTCACTGCCCAATTCACCGACGTGGAGCTTCCAGCTTTGGCTGTTCTTGCGAGAAATCCAAGCCAACGCAAAAACGCCAACTAAATCACTTCCGCCCAGTGCTCTGCTTTTGCGGAGGAAGGCAGCGAAAGAAGCCACACAGATCTATGAAACATATAGACTGAGTTGCCGTTTTCGCGTTGGCTTGGATTTCTCGCAAGAACAGCCAAAGCCGGAAACTCCACGTTGGTGCATTGGGCAGTGAGCGAACCTGGGAACATTCACAGGTTTCCAAGAAACAAATTGAGCCTCTCTGCTTGGAAATGTTTGTTTTTTTACTATTTTACTGGATTTTTCGAGAGTTGCCTCCCCACCCCAAAGGAACTGTTTATAACAGCTTTGTGGCATCCATAGTTAACTGAAAGCAAGTTTCACTCAGGGTGAAATTTCACGAGGGTCTGGAGAACAAGCCCTATGAGGAGTGTCTTGAAGAGCTGGGCATGTTTACCCTGAAGAAGGCTGAGAGAAGGCTGAGAGAAGACATGATAGCCATGTATAAGTATTTGAGAGGAAGTCATATCTATGTTGTGTTCATTGAAACAGGCCCAGGTTTCACATTGAGTGTAAAAATACATTAAAAAACATATTAACTATATGTATTACTGTGTTAGAGTGTCATTTTGTGTCATTTTGGTTGGTGGTGTGCCCCAGGATTTTGTAAACGTAAAAAAGTGTGCCACAGCTCAAAAAAGGTTGGGAAACACTGCATTAGACAATGTAAAACAACATAACTATAACTTAATAATCGAAATAGAGAGAAATAAAAATAAGAAATAAAATAAAAATACAATAAAAACATCATAAAATACAAAAAAACCTGATAAAACACATTAAAAATAAAATATAAAACCGAATACATCGGAGCTTTATCAGGTGACTTTAATGGCTCTACTTTTTTTTCTGTTCAGGTGTATGTGTATGTCAATGAATTGCATTTCATTTAGCTATTGTAATTTTTAGATTGAGCTATTTTACATTGCTCCTTTTAAGTAGATTAGACTTTGGCCCCACAAATGTATATCCAGTTTCTTCCTTTTCTTTCTTTTTGTTTTCTTCTTTTTGTAATAAGGCCAGAAAACGTGAATTGACAAGATTATCTGTTGGAAAAATACCCAACATTTTACTACTGAGTTTTTCGATGCCCATGGGGAAAGAAAGTTGGACTCTGAATCAAAGATCTGGGCAGGAGCCAACGTTCTGCACTGAAAGATTGCATTTAGGCAACAGGCACAGATTGTTGATTGCACTGAAAAGTAACAGCAAAATTCATCTGTAACGTGGGTGATAACTTTAAGAGTTTCCAATTGTATCTCCAACACCACTGGGAGAAACAGTTAGCCGTTTCTGTCTGAGGAACACAGTTTTGGCTTCAACAGCAATGGGATGAGTGTGCAATGCAGTGGATTGGCCTTTAAAAAAAATGCTGAATTTAACAATTCACTAGTGAGGAAGTTTGCAAGAGGGAATTGAAAGTGGAGATGTCTTGCAGATGTTGTATTGGAGGCAAGATTTGACTGTGTGCCTTATTTCCATTTTTTTTTCTTTTTTCTTTCTTTCAAGAAGCTGTATTTTAAAATCTGCAGCCTTCTTCGGAGTCTGTGTGTCACTGCCTCCTATCCTCCCATTGCCGGGGAGTAAATTGGTATGTTCATGTAAAATCATCATGTTCTGAAGGCGAAGTGAAAGATGATTTCCTCTTGACCTACTTCCCCTAAGCAGTGCTCAGTCGCTTCTCTGCTTTTGGGAAGGTAAAACAAAACCAAAAAAAGGTTTCCCATGCGTTCATGTATTCCTTGGTGCTAACCGCAGTACCAATTACGTACTCCTGCCAGACAGTTTCCTTAATGATCTCCTTTCATCTTCTGGAAACACCCGAAGTGACTCATCATCAGACTGGATGTTTGACTTTCAGGTCCAGTTGAGATGAGAAGGCATTGGGTCCATTTTCTTTAAACACATCCTTCAGGTATATTTCAAACAGGAGTGAAGTGGGAGGACGAGAAAGAGATATATCCAGGGTCACTAAAGAAAAACGAATCAAAGTTATGCCAGGATTGATTTGTAGATCTAGAACAGGGGTGCTCACACTTTTTCAGCATGCGAGCTACTCTTAAAGCAACCAAGTCCAAAAGATCTACCTGCCCCCGCCGCCGCCGCGCGCTCCCGCCACCGTGTGTGCTCCTGCTGCTGTTTCCGCCCACGCAGTGCTTCTTCCGCCTGCGGGGCATTGCAGGAAGGAGAAAGCACGAGGCGGGGCATCCAGAGGGAGCGCTCCACCCTGCCTGTCTCACCGGCAACTGAGGCTGCACAGTTGCTTCTGGACGAGAGAGAGGCAGGGCGCTCCCTCCAGAGGCCCCGCCTCGTGCTTCCTTCTCCCTGCAATGCCCCGCAGGTGAAAGAAGCACCACAAGAGCGGAAGCCAGCAGCAGGTGCGCGCAGGGTGTGCGCACGCATGGCAGGAGCGCCCCATCCAGCTGGTGAGGCCCGAAGATCACCTGGAAGAGGGCCGAAGATCTACTAGTAGCTCCCGAACTACCTAATGAGCACCCCTGATCTAGAACCTGGAAAGGTTTGTCTTGGGAAGAATTTTCTCTCAGTTCCTACATGTTTCAGCCAATGTGGTCATTGAAGTACTGGGTTGTCCTGATGTTTCGGCCACATCTATTTCAAGCATCCTCAGAGGTTGTGAGGTCTCTTGGAAAATAGGAAAATTGGGTTTATATATCTGTGGAATGTCCAGGGTGGGAGAAAGAACTCTTGTCTGTTTGAAGCAAGTGTGAATGTTGCAATTGTCCAGCTTGATTAACATTGAATGGCCTTGCGGCTTCAAAGCCTGGCTGCTTCCTGCCTGGGGATCCTTTGTTGGGAAGTATTAGCTGGCCTTGATTGTTTCATGTCAGGAATTCACCTGCTTTTTGAGTGTTGCTCTTTTTTTACTGTTCTGATTTTAGAGTGTTTTTAAATACTCTAAGCCAGATTTTGTTCATTTTTATGATTTCCTCCTTTCAGTTGAAATTGTCCACATGCTTTGTGGATTTCAATGGTTCTCTGTGTAGTCTGACATGGTGGTTGTTGAAGTACTGTTGCCAAGTCCTGCTTAGATCTCCAGGAGATTTCCAGTAGATTAACAGGAATTCCTGATCCTCAGTGATGTAACAATAGCAACAACTATTTCCACCTTGGATTAATTTGCTGGAAAAAATATGAGGAGAAAACCAGAAACAGACTTTTATATGAAAGGACCGTGATCTCAAGGAATCTGTAATTCATTGGCCAAATTTGCCAGACTGAGACCCTATTCTGTACAGGCTCCTGTTGGTAATTTTTAAGAACTCTTTTTAAAAAAAAAAAAACATACGTCCTGCAACCTAAAGTCTGCCTTTTGGAACCTCTGTGGGATGTGATGTGACTCAGAAATGTGTAGGGCCCCAGTGAGGACTGTAGTAGAAATGGGCTAAGACACCTGGATAGGGGAAACTGGGTACAAGAGGAGGTCAAGACTGAACCATCCCAATGTTTTTGGCCTCCACATACTCTACTCCAAACATTTTGTCTCATCTCATGACTTGACTTCTGGTGAGAGCTTAGAAATATGATTTTTTGTTTGCTTGTACTGCAGCTCCAAGAGTTCCTATCCAATGGAATTATCATTGAAAAGAGTACTGGGATTTGTAGTACAAAAAACAACTTTTTCTAAACTGTGCTTTAGTATTCAGAACTCATCTGGAAACAGAAGTAGGTTATATTTCTGGATTCAGTTTCTCAAGATTCCAGCCATTAAGGCCCATGGCAAGAGAGTATGGGAAATATTGTCAAAGATACCTAGAACAGCATTTCTCAACTTGGGGGGTCATGAGGGGGATGTCAGAGGGGTTCCTAAAGACCATCAGTAAACACAGTATTTTATGTTGGTCATGGAAATTCTGTATGGGGTGTTTGGCCCAATTCTATCGTTGGTGGGGTTCATAATGCTCTTTGATTGTAGGTGAACTATAAATCCCAGCAACTACAACTCCAAAATGGCAAGGTCTATTTTCCCCAAACTCCACCAGCTCCATCATTGTTTGAGTACATAGTGATCTCTGGATGTAGGTGAACTACAACTCCAAAACTCAAGGTCAATGCCCACCAAACCCTTCCAGTATTTTCTGTTGGCCATGAGAGTTCTGTGTGCCAAGTTTGGTTCAATTCCATCGTTGGTGGAGATCAGAATGCTCTTTGAATTTGGGTTAACTATACATCCCAGCAACTACAATTCCCAAATGACAAAATCAATCCTACCAAACCCCATCAGTATTCAAATTTGGGCATATTGAATGAAAATACATCCCACCTATGAGATATTTACATTACAATGCATGACAGTAGCAGCATTTACAGTTCTGAAGTAGCAACGAAAATAATGTTATGGTTGGGGGTCACCACAACATGAGGAACTGTATTAAGGGGTCACGGCATTAGGAAGGTTGAGAACCACTGATCTAGAAGGAAACAAATTCCCCAATAGAGTTGCTAAGTTTCAGGGCTTTAGTCCTTTTCTATAATCCCCAGGAGAAGGAAATAAATCTCATGGTGAGAGTGCTGCTTCAGAAAATGCATGTGTGTGTGTGTGTTTATGTATTTCTTCATTTGCTAAGATTGGGTGCTTGTGATTTGAACTGTGCCTGATGCTTAAAGTGGTGTGCTTTAATTGTCAACAGGGACAATACACTGGCAATATTACAAGGGGTTGTCTCGTGGTATCACGTTTTAACCCCCTAATCTCAGGGCCTGGGATGCTTGAGATCTGGCAATCCTATTCCCTTTCTTAGAATATAAGGGATGAAAGGAAGACAGTTTACAGGGAAGGAATGCACAGCAAGATGAGTTTTTATCCCCCTTTCCCCTTGTGCTGTCAGTTGGACTTGTGCTACATAATTCAGGTAGATCCGTCTTTGTTCCTCAGACATTAACGAGCCCTTCTGGTGGAAGGAAGCCAAGCTTTCAATTTACAAAGTTGTGCAATTCACAGCACCATGCTTCCTTTGTCGAAGAAAGCAAGAAGAGCCAAGCTGGCTTACTGTTAAGCCATACCATTCTGAACTGTGCTCATAGGTTGCATTCCTATGTGATGAACACTGCGAAGAGCTTCTGGATGAGTTATGTGGGAACTGGTGCCCTCTCCCAGACCTGTTTTTGTGAATGTTGTGTTCATAAATTACATTGCAGACTAAAGGAAGCATACTTTATGAAGTCAGATGAGAATATTTCTAACCTTTCCTCTGTTCCTGAGAGTTGATATATTACCTGCTTCTCTTCAAGGCTGTGTGGTTATGGTGACTTCGGAAATGGAATCCAAACCATAGAAAAGCACATGTTTCAACACACTAGAGCAGTGTTTCCCAACCTTTTTCGAGCCGCGGCACACTTTTTACATTTTCAAAAGTTGGGGGGCACACCAACAACCAAAATGACACTCTAACATAGTAATACATATAGGTAATAGGAATTTACCTTGAGTTTTGGAGTTGTAGTTCACCTACATCCAGATAGCACTCGGGATGGGCAAAGCAGGCAGGAAGGAAGGTGCTGCCGTGGCAGGCAGGGAGCCGGAGGGAGGCCAAGAGCAGTTTCCCGTGCACCGGGGAGGAGGGAGGGGCGGGGCCCTGCGGGGAGCCGTTCTCCCGGTTCGCGACTCCGCCGGGCTCACCGGAAGATGCTAGCCAGACAAACCCGGCTCCCAAGCAGGGCCTGGGCCCTGCGGGAAACCAGGTTTGGCTGGCTAGCCTCTTTCGCCGGGTTCGCCAGAAGACGCTAGCCGGACAAAACCGGCTCCTAAGCAGGGCCTGGGCCCTGCGGGAAACCAGGTTTGGCCGGCTCGCGTCTTCCACCGGGCTCGCCGGAAGACGCGAGCCGGACAAACTCGGCTCCCAGGCATGGCCTAGGCCCTGTGGGGAGCCGATCTCCCGGTTCGTGGCTTCGCCGGGAGAAAGGCTCCCTGAGGTGCCCAGGTTCCCTCTTCCTCCGGAAGTGAGCCCACCGGATAGACTATATCATGTGGGCTCACTTCCGGAGGAGGAGCAGAGCATCGCCCGGCCCCTCCCCTCCTGAGCCTCCCCTGCCTCTCTAGGTCCTACAGAGGGTCGTGTTTCCCAACCGCTGTTCCGCAATCAGCTGGTGTGTTGCGGGAAAACCTCTCTCAGCAGGAGGGGGAAGAAAGGGGGGGAGGTTTTCTCGCGGCACACCAACTGATCTCTCACAGAACACTAGTGTGCCGCGTCACAGTGGTTGGGAAACACTGCACTAGAGAATGAATCCACTTTAAATCTGGTTGTTGCCTCCTGCAGAATTCTGTGGTTTGTAGTTTCGGGAAGAGCCTTTAACAGCCTCACTAAACTACAAAGCCCAGAATTCTCCAGGAGGCAGAAACTGGATTTGAAGTGGATTCATTCTTTGGTGTGTTGAGGGTACTGTTGTGAAAGGTTTCTGGGCCAGTCCCTGGTAGCACAAGTCAGTGAAGGTAATTTTTGTGGGCATCTCCTGGCTCGTGTCCTATTTTCACCTCTTCCTGGCCTTCCATGTGATCTGTGCCTCATTACCCAAGTCACCTTTCTGCCAAATTCCTCCACCCCATCACTAAATATTGTGAAATTACAATGGGGAGGGAACTACGTGGAGATAATTGGACTTGCAAACCTTTCTCAGCATTCAGATCATAGTCATCACGTCTTGGGTAGGGTAGGGTTAGTTTGATTTGGGGGTGGAAAAAAGCAGTCTCATAGAATCATAGAATCATAGAGTTGGAAGAGACCTCATAGGCCATCCATTCCAACCCCCTGCCAAGAAGCAGGGCAATTGCGTTCAAAGCATCCCCAACAGATGGCCACCCAGCCTCTGTTTAAAAGCCTCCAAAGAAGGCGCCCCACCACACTTCAGGGTAGAGACTTCCACTGCTGAACAGCTCTCACAGTCAGAAAGTTCTTCCTAATGTTCAGGTGGAATCTCCTTTCTGTCGAGATAGCCAGTGGTCTGTCCTTCTTTGTCCCACTTTGGAAGCTAGCATTGTGTGAGAGTTCATATGAGACAATGGAAAAATGGATGCGTCTGGGGAGGGAGAGAATATTGGTGTGTTTGATGAAATATATATATGTTACAAGACCTTTCTCCACTTCCTGGTGACAGTTGGAATATACTGGGGCCATTCCAGACAGACCCTAGATCCCAAGATCTGATCCCAGGTGTAATGATGTCGATTATTTATGTGTAAATGTTGTGTGACATATGTTAAATGTATGTTGTTTTGTGTAGTTCGGGGAATGTTCGATGGATTGTTGCTGTGGGTGAAACAGAGGGGCGGCTTGGCAGAAGCTTTGAAGAGCTGTCGCCATGGCACCCAGGGCGAGAGGCTTTAGAATGTCCAAGGTTTGAATTTTACAGTTGATAAAGAGCGGTTGGAAGCCAACTGCCACAAGAGAGGGGAGGAGTTCTGTTTTGAGTTAGTTGGTCCTGAGGACTGTAAGAGAACAGTTCAGTATTTTAGTTGGTCTTAAGGTCTGCAAGAGAGCAGTCCAGTTGTATGGGTGTAGAGACCCTAGTTAAAGTTGGAAGAGTCCAGGGGTTTATAGAGGTTTCGTGGAAACCCTATAATATATCCCCATTGTGTTTTGTGTAACAGAATAAGTTTGTGCCTCTGAGGAAGTATAAAACCAACCAAGATTTTGTACCCATTTGTGTCATAATAAATTGTTTGCATCTTAAAAGAAAAACACCTCTCCTAATTCTTTTTATTGGTGGTGGCCCTCAAGGTCAGTGGTCGGACAGATAAATGGTGGCAGCGTGGTCAAGTGGATACTGAGAAATTATAAATCTCTGCAGTTCAATGGTTAATAAAGGAGATAGTCTACCCTGCCATAAGACGGAAGTGGCTGAGGTAACTTCAAGGTCCCTTTGCATTGAGGGTCAGCAGTTTGGATATAGAAAGATTGTCCAGTCTGAGGCCGGTCAACAAGGGGTTGTCACACCAGGTTTTCTGTTTATCCCAGATTATCTGACAGTATGGACTCATATAATCCAGTTTAAAGCAGAAACCCTGGGATCAGATCCTGGGATATAGGGCCTGTCTGGAAGGACCCCCTGTTGCATTGGGAGAATCCTGATTAATTCTCTGCCATTCCACTTTTCCAGCTGCTTATGAAATGCCCCAGTTTTTCTCTCCTCCTCCTAGCTTCCTTCTTTGTCCTTGGCGTACTTAACTTGCTTCAAACTGAGCTTAGGGTGCAAAATTTATTTGACCTTAATTAACTAGTTGGGGAAAGAAGGCAGGAGGGATCCAGAATCTTGCCCTTCCCCCATAGGCTCAGGCAAAAGCAAACTGTTGCAACTCTCCTAGCTTGTGTGAGCCCATTGCATGTGCAAGAGTGACACGCCTCGTGCCAAGAACAACATGCAGACACAAATGGTTGGATAAAAATTTCAACTCAGTTTATTGAAAACGGGAACATAGGGTTGGCGGCCACGCATGGATCTTGGCTCAGGTTAGGACAGCCCCCACGAAAAGTCCATAGTCATTTGCAAGCCTGGGGTGCGAGTGGCCCAATGCCTATCCACAGAAACTCAGCACCCCAGGGGGCCTGGGCATTATCCCCCATACAACCAAGGGGCGATAAGCCAGCCTGATCCAGAGGCCATGCCACACGCCACACGCCAATCAGAGTTGCGACAAAGAACATAACAGAACGTAAAGCCAAGAACAGAGCAACAATAAAGTGCAGAGAAACATAATTAACCAACAAGCAATGCAATGAGTATGGAGGGTGGGAGGGAAAACGAGACTGCCTCCGTACGGGCGAGGCAGTCCCCGGGCAGCCTAAGTAAGCTGCCTGAGCAGAAGTGTGTGCCGGCCGGATGCAGGGAGGGGGCGGGGTGGAGCCAGCCCCCTCATTGGCCGGCCAGCATGGATGGCGGGAAGCCACCCCGCCACCCCAAGGGCTTATGGGGAGAAGAAGCCCCTAGGCTAAGAAGATGGCGTGGGGGCAATGCTGCCCCGCAACCCGCTTGGTTGGTAAGTCAGCCAAGCCCATTAATAACATTTGCTGCTTTGGCCACATTCTCCTGTTGCTTGGAGAGAGTTGTGCCAGTTTTTACCTGCAACATTTTGGAAGGTATGATGTTCCCTCCCCACCCTACATTGATGTTTAGGGCAAACAATTGAGAGGAAGGTGGGATATAAATCAAATCAGTCTATCAGTAGTTGAAGGCACGTGGGACGATTCCTCAAAGCACACATCAGAGTGCCAAATGCATCATTTGGTAATCACTGCCTCTGGCAAGGTCTGCAGGGTATCAGTTTCTTTTTAGAGGTTTGGTTTAGCAGCTTTGTGTTTTGGTGCCAAGATCCCATGTTTCATTTAGCCATGGTAACATTGCATAAATGACCTCTTAATTCATTAATATGTGTATTTGTACTCCTACTAGTTATTTGGTCTAAAGGAGTTGTATTAAGTACTTGGGAATATAAATATAACTGCATATACATTATTTTTGAACTCATTCTCTGCTGCCTCCCACCACTTCTATGTCCTAATAATAATGCAGGTTGCCTTTGAATTACACAAATGCACTTCTGTGGTTTCTTGCTGAAGTAGGATATATTATCCTGATAACATATGACCCCTTTTAGGCCTTATCACATCTAATCCATAATGCACTGAAAATCTGCCAGTGCATTAGGCTCACAGTAAAGGGACAGATGATTAATGCACTTGGAAAGATTACGCCAGAAAAAATGAGAGCAAAGCATTTTAGATTTACTCCCCAGCACCATCTCCTGGCGAACCAGTGTTTGTTTAAGAAGCCTAGGGAGAGAGGCTGGAGAAGAAAGGTAGTGAGATATAGATGGAAGAATATAGGTGATAACAATATTAACTGGTAAATAGAGGGAGAAAACATGGAGGCAGTGACAGGTTTTGTATTTCTACGCACAAAGATTACTGCAGACGCAGGCTGCAGCCAGGAAAACAAAAGATGTTTACTTCTTGGGAGGAGAGCAATGAACAATCTCAATAAAATAGTGAAGAGTAGAAACATCGCACTGGCAACAAAGATCCGCATAATCAAACCCATGGTATTCCCCGTAGTAACCAACGGATGTGAGAGCTGGACCTTAGAGAAGGCTGAGTGAAGGAAGATAGATGCTTTTGAACTGTGGTGTTGGAGGAAAGTTCTGAGAGTGCCTTGGACTGCGAGAAGATCCAACCAGTCCATACTTCAGGAAATAAAGCGACTGCTCATTGGAGGGAAGGATATTAGAGACAAAGATGAAGTACTTTGGCCACATAATGAGAAGACAGGAAAGCTTGGAGAAGATAATGATGCTGGGGGAAAAGGAAGAGGGGCCGACAAAGAGCAAGATGGATGGATAGTATCCTTGAAGTGACTGACTTGACTTTGAAGGAGCTGGGGGTGGCCATGGCCGACTGGGAGCTCTGGTGTGGGCTGGTCCATGAGATCACTAAGAGTCGGAAATGATTGAACAAATAAATGACAGCAATATTAACTTCTATTAAATATGTCCCACATATTGATAGTAGATAGCATTGAATAATACAATTCGGTAATAATTGTTTTATCAACATTTGCTGGCATCCTGTTGCTGACTTAGGAGCTTATCACATGAGGCAGGAAATCGCAATTCTAGCAGGACAACAGTTTCTTTGACTTGGACTTAGCACATGACATTACACCTTTCCCAGAAAGCATTTCTTTTACAATCATTAATAAACTGGGTTGTTGTAGGTTTTTCGGGTTGTATGGCCATGTTCTAGAAGCATTCTCTCCTGATGTTTCATCTGCGTCTATGGCAGGCATCCTCAGAGGTTGTGAGATCCTCCGACAGAATTTAATTTGCCTATAAAGTTTGAATACTATTCAGTTCAGTCCTCTTTTCCATTGATTCCCTCCCTTATACTTCCAGTCAAGTTGTTTCAATAAGGGGGTTATATACTTCCCATAACAAACCCCAATTAACAGTGGTAGCCACATTTTGGACTGGCTGAAATTAATAAATACTTTCCATGACAGTACTCAAGAACTAGTTTTCTAAGAGATCTACAGAGATACTCGCAGGAACACCTCAGCAAGCGAGAGTCCAAAAGTGGCAGGCTAAAACCCAGAACTTCAATCAGTGGCTGATACCAAATGAGAGACACCCTCCTGGGCACATAGAAGACTGGGAAACTTGGAAGATGCTGAATAGACTGCACTCCGGTGCCATGAGATGCAGAGCTACCCTTAAGAAATGGGGCTACAAAGTGGAATCCACAACATGTGAATGTGGAGAAGAGCAAACCACAGCCCACCTATTACAATACAGTCTGAACCCCCTACATGCGCAATGGTACTCCAAGTGGCCAGCTACTGGTCAAAAGACATTTAATAATGCCAAGTTTTTAAACTTTGTTTTTTAAACAAATACATTACAACTGTATCCTTGGTTCACTCCCGATAGGATAAATAAATAACTAGATAAATAGATAAATAAATAACACTTATAGGGGAATGTAGATCTTGGATCCAAAATTCACAGACAGCTCAGATTATGGTTGTACATCAGATCAAAAAAATGCATGTTTGATACTTTGGAAGCAAGTGCTCTTTATGCATTTTAGGATTAGGTCTTAGTATTTTGCAATTTGAGCTGTGTAGAGTCTGGGAGTCATGCCATAATCTTGACACTTGTCGGTTTTAGAACAACTCCTGCACTAACTAATGTTGCCTTAATTTTTAATAGATCTAACCTACTTTACATTTCTCCGGGTGTTTCTAATTTGGTCTCTTCGGCTGCTTTAAACATTGATGGGGAAGAATCTACCCGGGTTGTTAAAGCATGCAGATTCAAATACACAGAGCTTTCCCCCAATCCTCGTTTTAAAAATAATTATTTTAGGTAATCCTTCTTGCCTTTAGTGCTGTTCACATGACAGTTCCCATATTAGAAAGGATTTTCCCTGGGAGTTAGAGTAGACGAAACGGCATTAGCAAATCACAAGAACTTACAGCAAGCAATTTTTTAACCTCATGGTCATTTGAAGATACATTAATGCCAAGGAAATGGGTCCCTTCTTTCCAATATTTCTCAGATGAAAACAAGGACACATGTAACATCAGAGTACGGTTGATATGGCAAAAGTTAGAAGTAGCTGCAGCAGTTTGCTTTTGCCTGAGCCCATTGGGAAAACTAAGATTAATAGAGGCTGGGTGGCCTTCTGCCATGAGTGCTTTGATTGAGTGTTCCTGCCTGGTAGAATGGGGTTGGACATTGGGTCTCTTCCAGCTCTATGATTCTAGGAGGACAATGGGGGGAAAGTGGTGGAAAAAAGAGAAACTGAGATATTTATTGATTTATTTACAGAGGTCCTCCTGGTCAGTCGTGGGACTGATCAGGGTATCGGGTGGCAGCCTGTGCTCGACAAGGTTACACTCCCCCTGAGGACACACGTCTGCAGCTTGGGGGTCCTCCTAGATTCAGCACTGATGCTTGGTGCTCAGGTGTCTGCGGTGGCTGGGAGGGCCTTTGTACAGTTAAAGCTTGTGCACTAGCTGCAACCATACCTCGAGAAGTCGGACATGGCCACGGTGGCCCAAAACCATGGTTACATCCAGAGTGGATTATTCCAATATGCTCTATGTGGGGCTGCTTTTGAAAATGGCCCAGAAATTCCAACTGGTACAAAGGTTGGCAGCCAGGCTACTAACTGGAGCTACTTATAGGGAATGTACAATGCCCCTACTACAGCAATTGCACTGGCTGCCGATAAGTTGCTGGGCCCAATTCAAGGTGCAGGTTATGACCTACAAAGTCCTAAACAGTTTGGGCCCTGTCTATCTCCGCGATTGCATCTCCCCCTATGAACCAGCATGGGCTGTAAGATCTGCCGGGGAGGCCCTCCTCTTTCTCCCGTCACCGTCACAAGCACGATTGGCGGGGACGAAGGAGAGGGCTTTCTAGATGGTGGCCCCCCAACTCTGGAACGCAGAGAGATAAGACAAGCCCCATCTCTGTCCTCCTTCCACAGGGACCTGAAAACTTGATGGTTCCAGCAGACCTTTGGACATGTTTAGTCCCAGCCCATCCTTGGCCATCAGCCAGGACTCTTCCCTGCACTTTTTCAATTTCCCTGGCCCTATGCTACTTCGTTGCACTAGCCCTTGCCCAGTCCTCTCATAGTTGACTAAGTCCACTTTGAAATTCCTGGCTATTGGTAATTGAATTCCTGTTTGATGGAGAAAACGGAAACTGGTTTTAAATGTTTGTGATTGCTTTTTGTAGGATTTATGTCTATGTTTTATGTTTATTTTTGTATGGTTTTTGTGTCATTCGGCAATTGAATGTTTCACTTATGTTGGAAACCGGCCTGAGTCCTCTTTGGGAGTTAGAGGAGTATACAAATAAAGTTGTTGTTGTTGTTGTTACAGTATTTATATTCCACCCCTCTCACCCCGAAGGGGACTCAGAAGGGATCACAGAACACATATACGGCAAAAATTCAATTCAAGACAGACAACTGTACAAAGATAGAGGTATATATAGGCTTTCCCATCTTCAGCATCTCGGAGGCTGTGCTCAGTTCTGGCCATGGGGATGCTGTCGCTCCATCTTCACTGCCAAAGAGCTTTGTTTGTAAACTTCCCCCTTGATTGAATTGCTGGCTTTTTTCTGGCATTTTCTTATGGGTGCCTCAAACACCTCCCTGTTTTAAAGCAGTACCTATTTATTTACTCACATTTGTTTTCAAACTGCTAGGGCAGCCAGAAGTTGGGCTAAAGGCCAGAAGCTCACCCCGACCCGGGCTTTGAACTGTCAACCTTTCGATTGGCAAGATTTACTGCATCTGGCGGTTAACCTGCTGTGCAGGGCCGTAACCAGGATTTTGGTTCGGAGGGGGGCTGAGTTTGGTTCGGGGCTGAGACTGGGTGGAAGAGGGTCTACCCTAGCAAACCTTTTGTATTGTTATCCCAATAACCCCATTAATGTGGGATATAATGAGCATGGTGATCAGATCATGATATGAATAAACATAACAGTTCAAATAATGTACCAGTAAGGCCTTTTTCATGGACCACCCTGAGAATTTCTGAAGCCCCTTAGCCCCCCCATGGCTACATGCCTGCTGCTGTGTTAAACCCCAGCCTGATATTGTAAGAGTATCTTAACAAATGGAATTATGGAATATTAATCAGGACATTCCCCACCAAATTGGGACAGTTTTGCTGAGTTCTGCTCTGACTCTTTTGTAGGGTTTCTTTTTGGCCATGCTTTATTTAGAGGACTGGGAGAGTATGACTTGCTTAAGATCAACAGATTGGTTTCCATAGCTAAATTGAAATATGAAGCTTGTTTTTCCAGAATCATAGTCCAACATTCAATAACTACACTACACTGGCTCCTTTCTTCTCTTTTTTTGACATAAAGTAGGGAGTCCAACAAGTGGGGGGGCACAGAATACCTACCCATTGCCTTCTGGTTGCTACTCCGAGGTTCATTCTGTGTGGAAATGCTCAATATCATCACTAGAAGTTACTTTTTTTCATCTGTAATATCCTCACACATTCCCTGCCTCAACCTGGTAAATGGGAACCCAACTTTGTGGCCAAGATAGTGGGGTGAGGTAGGGCAAGGATGTCATTTGCTGCTCTACTTCATGCCGTAACATGTCTTGGGTAAATAAGAGTAGTAAGATTAGATGGAGCAGGTTTTAACGGAAATAATATGGGCTGCATTTATGCTGTGTTCGTACATTCTGATTCCGCTCTCGTTAAAAAGGGATTAGTCTGATTGACATGGGAGAAATCTAGCAATAGCTGCTAGCTATGTGAACCCTAATGTCTGAGAGTAGGGGCACTGTCTCTGGTATCAGATATTAGGAAGCAAGAATTAGCACACCTACTGCTGTCAAGCTTTGCTTACTGGTCAATTTTTATATTTATTTTTTATCCCACCTTCCTCCCAGTACTGGACCAATAGCCACCTTGTGTTACAGATAGGACATGTCCCAGAGCCAAGATTCCTTATATTTTAAAAAAGGGTGATATCATTTTGAATTACAGCACAAGATATACTTTCGCAGGAGATGACCTGTCTAGTCTGGTTTCTCAAGACTGAGGAATCCCCAGTGAGCTTGTGAGGAAAGGATGTAAAGGGGTATGTGATGGCTTTGTTTTTCGACAACAAAACAATTGACAAAGTTCCTTGTGATATTTTCAAAAAAACAGAGACTGGAGGTTTTTGAATTAAACTTCTATATTTCTGGGGTGAAAAAGGTGAATGGGGTGAAAGAAGGAAGCAATTGCTTTGCTACCAGTGGTCCTTTTGGTCTGCTTGCTTGAAGGTAAATGACAAGCATTTTGGAAAGTGAAGCAATTCAGAGGAATGTTACCCACATGCCCACAATCACACGTCACTGTGTTCAAACTCACTGCAGAAGTGCTTTTGGATTATTGCACCCCCTAAAAACACTTTAAACACCAATTCAGCATGCTTTCAGTTGCCTAAAAATGGTAGTTCCCAGCTAAAGATATAGCTGACAGCTTGGATCAAGATGTGGCAGATAGCAATAGCATATGCAGCAGATGTTCTGACCCTTCAGACTCTTCTGGTCAATCCTCAGACTCATTGATATGACGAAACTGCAAATGTGCAACAATACAGTATTATTAATGTTATAAGAGACAAGAGGTATCATCTCATAATAAAATAACTAACTAGAGTAGAATTGGAGACCCTGGTGGTGCAGCGGGTTAAACCGCTGAGCTGCTGAACTTGCTGACTGAAAGGTCGGCGGTTCAAATCCAGGGAGTGGGGTGAGCTCCCGCTGTTAGTTTCAGCTTCTGCCAACCTAGCAGTTTGAAAACATGCAAATATGAGTAGATCAATAGGTACCACTCCAGCGGGAAGGTAATGGTGCTCCATGCAGTCATGCCAGCCACATGACCTAGGAGTTGACTATGGACAATGCCAGCTCTTCAGCTTAGAAATGGAGATGAGCACCACCCTCCAGAGTTGGACTTGACTAGACTTAATGTCAGGGGGAAGCCTTTACCTTTACTTTGCTATCTTAGAATTTGCACAGGCTGACAACATAAAGTTCCTGTCTGTCATGAAACCTGTAACCCCACAGGTAGCTGAACAAGAGAAAGGGGCCCGGTAGCAGATTATAGAGCTTTTGCATATTTGCCATTATTATTATTATTCCATGTTTCTCTCTTAAATATACCATTTAAAAACCTATAAAACATAAAATCAAAATAAGTGTTTAGAACTTAATTTGGCGAACGTGTTGCCATTCTTTGGTTGAATCCCTGGCTTAGTCCTCTCTGCTGCTCTTTATTGATGGAGGAAGTAATTTTGCTAGTGACATAATCAAACATTAGTTGTGTCGTGCAAATGGGGTGTTTTTATTGGACAAACCCCTTTCCCTTCTCTCAGCCCCACCACCATCTCAAACTCAGTTTTTGGGGACATGAGAGAAAGGAATAATAATAATTGTATGATTGCCATATCCAGCAGATGGGAAAGAAGCTGAGATCCATATACAGAACATATACTAAACATCAGGTAGGGCTGTATATCATCCCAGATGGGCCTCCTCTCTAAAGGAACTTGAATCCACCTACAGAGCAAGGAAGGATCCAATGCAGAACGTTGCAGAACATAATCATCTGAGGTTTCTGTGAGTTTTCTGGGCTGTATGGCCATGTTCCAGAAGCATTCTATCCTGACATTTCACTCACATCTATGGAAGTAATCCTCAGATTGTGAGGTCTTTTGGAAAGTAGGCAAGTGAGGCTTATATACATCTTGGTTAGCATTGAATGTCCTTGCAGCTTCAAAGCCTGGCTGCTTCCTGTCTGGGGAAAAATCCTTTGTTGGGAGGTGCCTTGCTGGCCCTGATTGTGTTATGTCAGGAATTGTTCTTTATTTTTTTAAAATACTCTAAAATTTGGTAACCAGATTTTGTTCATTTTCATGGTTTTTTCCTTTCTGTTGAAATTGTCCACCTGTTTGTGGATTTCAGCGGCTTCTCTGTGTGGTCTGACATGGTGGTTGTTGAAGTATAGTTGCCTCCTCCTAAAGAAACTTGAATCCTCCCTGCAGAGCAAGCAAGGACCCAATGCAGAACATTGCAGAACATAATCATCTTAGGTTTCTGTGAGTTTTTCGGGCTGTATAGCCATGTTCCAGAAGCATTCTCTCCTGACATTTCACCCACAGCTATGGAAGGCATCCTCAGGTTGTGAGGTCTGTGAGAAATCTCACAACCCCTGAGGATGCCTGCCATAGATGTGGGTGAAACATCAGGAGAGAATGCTTCCGGAACATGGCCATACAACCCGGAAAACACACAGCAACTCAGTGATTTTGGCCGGGAAAGCCTCCAACAACACATAATCATCTTAGTTATTGCAATTTCATATAGGATTGTCAATCATTTGTATTTCTTAGTAATCCACATGTCTTGCACTACAATGGGATCCAGTGTAAAAAGGTAAAGATTTCCCCAACATTAAGTCATCATGTCCCACTCTGGGGGGTGGGGCTTATCTCCATTTCTAAGCTGAAGAGCCGGCATTGTTCATAGACACCTCCAAGGTCATGTGGCCAGCATGACTGTATGGATCGCTGTTACCTTCCCGCTGTAGCGGTACCTATTGATCTACTCACATTTACACGTTTTTGACCTGCTAGCTTGGCAGAAGCTGGGCTAACAATCGAAGCTCACCCTGCTCCTTGGTTTCGAACTGCCAACCTTTTGGTCAGCAAGTTCAGGAGCTCAGCGGTTTAACGCGCTGTGCCATCAGGGGGCCCTGATATCTGGTGTCAGGATAACATAATGCAAGCAGAACATTACTTTACTATTGGTTATTTGCACTATGCTGTGGCAATATATGATCTTAGTCTATAATTTTCAGAAATTCTGGGGAAGGAAGAAGGTACTCTACAGCCCTCCATAATGCTGAGAGTGAGGAAGAAATGAGATACCGAGATCAGCAGTGGCGGTTTGTGTGTCCTTTATGGAGAGGGAGAAACAGAGTGAAGGTAGTGCTAAGTGCCCTCTAGATCTGTCAAGCAAGTTCCCAGTCTCCAAGTGACAGCTGAAAAGCAGAATCTTGTTTCAATGTCAGTGAAAGGGCGAAGTGGCTGGGAGGAGGGGAGTGAAAGGAGGGGGGGGGGTGAGTATCTATGGAAAACCTTTTGAGAGTCTCGCAAAGCCTGCTCTCCTTGCGCAGGAACAGTTGGTGTCGCCTTCTGTGAGCCGCAGCAAGGAGACAAGTTGGTCTCAAATATCTGAAGCGAAAAGCATGCAGTCCCATTCTTTGCTCAGCCAGAGGTTTCCATTTAATCTGCCTTTGCACAGTGGGAATTGTCAAGTGCATATATGTCGATTCTCCAGGGCTTCAAGGAACAAGTTAGCAATATCTCTAAATAGTTCCAATCCTTTTGTTATTTGTACAATGTTACTTATGCTTATTTTTATTCTTATATGGGTATGACCTCACTAAATGGCAAAAGAAGCATATATCACAGGCATGGGCAAACTTTGGCCCTCGAGGTGTTTTGGACTTCAACTCCCACCATTCCTAACAGCCTCAGGCCCCTTCCTTTTACCCCTCAGCCGCTTTAGCGGCTGAGGGGTAAAAGGAAAGGGCCTGAGGCTGTTAGGAATGGTGGGAGTTGACGTCCAAAACACCTCGAGGGCCAAAGTTTGCCCATGCCTGATATATCATATGGTCTATGTGTTGGATGGTTGAAGAAGGAAGATGTGATCCATCTTAGGGCGCTTGTGCCCGCTTTGTGCTGGTCTGTGACCGTAATAAAGTTTTGATTGATCTGGAGACTGTAACCAAGAATTCCCAAAAAGGCTAAGAGTGCATCTACACTACAGAATTAATACAGTTTGAAACCACTAATTTCAATTGGTCAATGCTTCGGAATCCTGGGATTCATAGTTGGGTGAAGCACAGGCCAGGATTACCCATAAGGCCAACCTAGCCTGTGGCCTAGGGGTGCAAGCCGAGGAGGGGACCCAAAATAATATAATAAAAATGTTGAAACAAATAAAAACGCAACACGCATGGAGATGAGGAAGGAAAGATACCGGAGGTCCTCCTTTTTGGCGCCGCCCCTGCCCCTTCCTGAATACCAGCTCCTGCCTCTGCTATTGTTGCGCAAACGGCGTATGCACAGGGGCTCTCAACACTGGCGCCAACGTTGACAGGAGGAACAATTAACTCCCTTGATGCCAACAGCATCCACTTGCTGGCTCCTTCAGTGCAAGTACAGGAAACTCCATTGCGCAGTCTGCGCATGCCCTAACACCATGAAAGCTGGTATTCCTCCTCCAACACAAGGAGGAGACTCCTCCTTACTGGAGAGAGAAGCGTAACTGCCGGCTACGGCACATGCGCAAACCCCAGTACAGGAGAGAAGCCCAACGCGACAAGCCCCTGTATCGGGGAGAAGCACGGCATTGGTTCAGCTGCTGACTACAACGCGTGCGCAATCCCCAATACCGGGTAGGAGCCAAGTGCCTCAAGCCCCAGCATCGGGGAGGAGGCTCCTCCCCCCATGCCTGTATCCATAGTGCCTGCCGAGAGGGAAACTCCTATGGCCGACCTAGTGGGGCCACACCGGGAGAGCTGTATGCGGGGCTCTAAGGGGGACGAGCGGATGAAAGGATGTGCGGGGGGTGCGGTGCGGTAGAGGTTGGCTTAAAAGGGGCGTAATTCCAAAGTGTGGCCTAGGGTGCAAAAAGGTGTTAATCCGGGCCTGGTGTGGCAACAGTACTCTTTGTCAGAGAAAGCTAAAGACCTTCAAAATTGCATCTCCCGTGACTGGTGCCTATAACATTCAAGTCTTTTTGCAAAGGTTAATTTTAGGATTGATCCATTTCTCCATTGGCTGTTATTTTAAAGTAGCCATGAAGCATTTTTATATTTCATAGTCAAGCATTACAAGCAACGCAGGGAGAGAGGTAAAAGAAAATGCTTTGTTTTCTCTAATAGTGCACTAGGTTGGCAGAGCTCCAGCTTCTGCCAAGCTAGAAGTTTGAAAACATGCAAATTTTAGTAGATCAATAGGTACCGCTTCTGTGGAAAGGTAACCGTGCTCCCTGCAGCCATGCTGGCCACATGACCTAGGAGGTGTCTATGGACGATGCCAGCTCTTCAGCTTATAAACGGAGATGAGCATCACCCCCCAGACTCAGATATGACTAGGCTTAATACCTTTACTATGGTCTGGATATTTTTCTGTTTCTAATGCTCATAATCATGTATTTGGAATTCAGTGAAATCCCGAAAGTTATCTCTCTCCAAATGGCAATGCAGCTTTCCAAATTGTCAGGAAATAGTGACCTCCCCTTGGGTACATCTACACTGTAGAATTAATACAGTTTGACACCATTTTAACTGCTATGGCTATGCTATGGAATCATGGGAGTTAGGAGTTAAACCCTTGTGCTGGCAGGACTGCTGACCGACAGTTTGGAGGTTCGAATCCGGAGAGATCAAGTGAGCTCCTTCTATCAGCTCCATCTCCCCATGCAGTGATATGAGAGAAACTTCCCACAGGATGGTAAAAACAGCAAAGATTCTGGCGTCCCTGGAGCAACGTTCTTGCAGATGGCCAATTCTCTCACATCACAAGCGACTTGCAGTTTCTCTAGTCGCTCCTGACAGGGGAAAAAAATCATGGGAGTTGCAGTTTGGTGTGAAAGTGACAGTCTTTGACAGAGAAGGCTAAAGGCCTTGTAAAACTACAACTCCCATGGTACAATGGCATTAAATAATAGTGGCTAAAATGGTGCCAAACTGCATTAATTCTTCAATGTAGATGCACCCCTAGTCTGGCTTCTTGACATTTTTTTAAAAAACAATAAATGCCAGGATTGAACTTGAAACCGTGAGCAGGCGAAGCATGTGCTCTGCCCTAGAACTTCTGAGAGCTTTTCCTCCCAGAGGGTTAAGCAGGTGCTTCACTTTTCCTGCTGACCTCAGCTGAATGCAGGAGCCCTTAATTTTGGCTCACTTGCACCTGTTGTGTTATGAAAGCATGCTATCTCATTCCAGGCTACAGCATTGGCTTCCAGAAATGTGCAAATACAAATTAAACAGGAATCCGCATGGGTGTTAATGCTGAGATCGCTCTGTGTTTCCCCCCCTGTGCCAACGTTGTTCACAACGGTATCCAGGACATTAATCTTCGCATGCTTTTGCACACACCCGTCCCCTCCTAGGTCATGCTGAAACCTAACACCCCGAATTCGAGGTTCTTGGAGAGTGTCAGAGCTCTGTTTTTAATAGCCATGGCTGACCTGGGTCAGTTTCAGGTCAGCCAGGAGGCAACGCATGACAGCCGCCTGGAGCTGACATCCTGGCAAGGTAGTGATCCTTTCAGCAGGGAAAGATGAGAAATGAGCGCTGATTCGGAAAGACGCCATCTTCTTTCAGTTCCTGCCTTTGACTTATTAATAATGCATTTGAGCTCAGTTTAATTCTAATGCGTGTTGAGGGAGCTGAGCTATTACACTCACCAACATTTCACAGCGGAAAACTAGGACATGCGTGGCCAAGCAAGATCAGAGTGGGATCAAAATTACAAAAAAATGAGATGCACACACGCTTTTTGATACAGAAGGAAATGTCTCACAGATCATCCAAAATAAGTGCATAGAACAGTGTTTCCCCCCATCTCCAAAATGCACAAAATATAAGCTGCATGTTTTTGAAGCTTTGCTTGAATTCAGTAAAATTATCCAGTGAACTATCCAGTGAAAGGTCAAGATAACATTAAAGGCACTTCAGCAAATCAGCAGACTTTTTGGTTTATCAGGTAGTGCTTGTAGACAAAGGAACGACATCAAATAGAAATCAGGTAGCACAAAATGTTCCAGGTTTACTCTGTGGCTATGCTTCCTTCATCTGATTAGTGGGCCTTTCCATTATGAAGCGGACTCTACTGACATTTCAAACCCACACAAAAACACACTGTTTCTCTTTTGCGCTCTTGCTGCTGCTAAAAAAGTTATGGAGCCAAAGTATTATACTGATTGAATGAAAAAGTGCTCCAGATAGCAAATGCCATGGCCCTGAGTGCATTGAGTTTAATCATATTACTGAGGGTAGAAAAAACAAAGCATGTGAATGCGCATTCTTGATGCACACTACAACATTGTGCAACATTTTCTTGATCTCTTCCAGACACCCTATTCGGTTTGGTGTAACTTTATTATTTTTGGCCATTATGAGAATATATATCTAGAAATGCTGCTGTTACTTTGGAGCTGCCTCTGTTATGCTTTTCAGAGTGAAAACTGGATGAAGTCCTTATTACCTGCAAGCAGTGGTTCCCAACCTTTTTTTGACCAGGAACCACTTGACCAAGGACCCCTTTGACCCGGGAACACTTAGTATCAAGAGCTTTTGGTCAACTTTCAATTCGGTTTGGTTATTTGGGGTTCTGATTCAGAAAATTGCATTGGCTAGAACACATCAGCTCTAGTTTCTGATACAGAACATATGCCATCCAGTAGTTGCCGTCTGCTCACCCACAGAAAACCATATTTAATAATCTAGAGCTGATGTGGTAGTCGTAATCTTTCATGGATAGTCAGCCTCTCCCCTCCCGACATCCCTGTTTCCTTGGCACTATAAGAGAGTTTTGCGAGACCAGGTTTCGAGGCAATGGTGTTGTATGTTGGAGCATGTAAAAACAGTGAGTGTGTTAACTGAGAAATGCAAAGCATGATGCTGATTGGTTGGGCTAGATGAGGCTGGGAGTTTTGGCAACAGTTACAAGTTTAAGATTTCTGTGCAGGAGCTTGCTGAGACAGGTTTGGTAGTTTTGCTTCTTGGCTGCTGGAAGAAGATCCTTCATGTGGACATCTAGGGGCCATTTGAATCTCTCTCAAAGGACATTGTGTGAGTCAATACAAATGTTCTCATGACTGTATAGATGTTGCTCTGTATAACAAAGAGTAAACACCTATTATTTACTGATAATCTGTGTGGCGTATCTTTTCTCTAACACAGTGTGTGGATTGGTAAAGACGTGAACTACCCGTGATTTTCATTCCGCCACATAGCAATGCTGAGGCTGCGGACCATATTTGTATTCTTGAGGACCACTGGTGGTCCATGGACCACAGATTGGGAACCACTGCCTTACAGGTTGCGTAAAAAGAGGAAATTTCAGCAGATGCTGCACAATACTTGCAAGACCAGCTAAAATGTCCTCTTCTATGCAAATTTCAAAAGGAAAAGAGATGTTTCTTGTTTTTAGTCAGATAACCCTGGCTCTTATTAAATGGAATAATAAGAATATACTCGTGTGGTATGGACATATGCTGGTACATCTTGCTTCTAGGACAGACCTGGGCAATTGCCAGCCCTCCAGGTGTTTTGGACTTCAAATCCCAGAAATCCTAACAGCTGGTAAACTGGCTAGGATTTCTGGGAGTTGAAGTCCAAAACACCTGGAGGGCCGGCAATTGCCCAGGTCTGTTCTAGGGGATCAACTGCTCATTTGGATTGCCTGCCATCTCCTTGTTGTTGCTACAGCAGTATGAGGCTTTCCTTAAACTAACAAGATCTGTTTGTTTAGGGGCAGTCCAAGAAAACAGGACTTGGATGTAGTAAACCTACAATAACTTTTGGAAGACTAAAAGAAACATTTTTTTATTTATACTTCTAGCAGGAGAATATAGTCAAAAGAAAAAAAATATGCACAATTAATCTCTGTTTGATTCCTATGAATGACTGCATATGCTCTAAGTGTGCCAAATAAGCCATAAAACTGTCTATCGACATCCTTTTGTCTTGATTTACTCGCACAGGAAATGTTCTCCATGCTAAAACCACAGCCAAGTTCCCTTGTTATCAATTATTTCAAGTTGTTCTTTGGAGGTGGATTATGTCAAAAGGAGGGACTATAACATAATGAGCGCAGTTTAGATGCTTTCTTAAGCTCATATTTGGAAATCTAAAAGGCTAAACTAGGCACAGGCAAACTTTGGCCCTCCAGGTGTTTTGGACTTCAGCTCCCACAATTCCTAACACCGGCTGTTAGGAATGGTGGGAGTTGTAGTCCAAAACTCTTGGAGGGCCAAAGTTTGCCCATGCTATACCATATTAAGCAAAATAATATGCAAAATTGAAGACATATGTAAAACAATGCATGTGTGTAGATATGTATAAAACCAATTAGTCCATAATTGTTTGTAAACAACTACCCACATTCTTATTTCTTTTCATATTATTTCTGCCAGTGGTACCAAATTTTCTGTTAAAGAAATAATGCTCAGGAATGAATCTCCTTTGTTAATGAATGTATACCTGAATACTGTAATAATTATGTAGCATTAAAAAGGATCATGATATTAGGTTGTTGTGAGTTTTCAGGCTGTATGACCATGTTCCAGAAGTGTTCTCTCCTGATGTTCTCTCCTGACGTTTTGCCCTCTGAGGCAGCCTCAGAGGTTATGAGGTCTGTTGAAAAGTCAGCAAGTGAAGTTTGTATATCTATTGATATATAATATCTATTGGGCCCTCTGGTGGCACAGCGGGTTAATCTGCTGAGCTGCTGAACTTGCTGACCAAAATGTTGGCAGTTTGAATCCAGGGAGTGGGGTGAGCTCCCATTGTTAGCCCCAGCTTCTGCCAAACTAGCAGTTTGAAAATATGCGAATGTGATTACATCAATAGGTACCACTTCTGTGGGAAGGTAACAACATTCTATGCAGTCATGCTGGCAACATGACCTTGGAGGTGACTATAGACAACACTGGCTGTTTGACTTAGCTATAGAGATGAGCACTTTATTATATCTATTCCCACAGATCTATAAACGTCACTTGCCTAGTTTCCAACAGACCTCACAACCCCCAAGGATGCCTGCCATAGATATGGGTGAAACGTCAGGAGAGAACGCTTCTGGAACATGGCCATACAGCCCAGAAAACTCACAGCAACCCAGTGATATGGGCCTTGAAAGCCTCCGACGATCATGATATCAAGTTTCAATTAGCTAAAGATGTGATTAACTGGTATCATATGACTTCCCAACAACAGTGTCATTTTTTGTTTATATTCTGCCTTTCTATGGGAAGGGAAGCCAATTCATATCAAGTAGAATTCCTAAAAATCATGACGTGTCCCAAATATGTGTATATTATTTATACATTTCAAATGGCAGGTTAGTGGCAGAGAAGAATGTATGGGACCAAAATTCAGATTTGGTGACTGCTGAGTGTTAAAACAATGACCTTTTTCTCTCTCCAGTAAAGCTATTGTGGTAGGATTTTTGCAACAAGGCGTGATTTTGCATTCCAAGGGTGTCTCTCGTTTTCTGGCCCAGATTCCAGCAGAGAGCTCAATGGTGAACACACTCTGTTTCCTTCTCTTCAGGCATGTCTGGCTGGCTGTGCAACTTGAAAGTGCCTAGACTTCTGCTCCCCAATGTTCCTGTGGCCCCTTTTGTTTTCTGGGCCTGAATCGCCCGGGTGACTCTCTGTGTTGTATTTGGCATTCTGCACCGTCTCACTTGGAATTAATGGCCTTTTAATAAAGTGCCTCCCCAGCTCAGGGCTGCCAGCAGACACTCTCAAAGAGGATTATTTATCATTCACATGGGCTCTCTCTCTCTCTCTCTCTCTCTCTCTCTCTCTCTCTCTCTGTGTGTGTGTGTGTGTGTGTGTGTGTCATGCTCGCCTGTTATCTTTTCCTTTCTACTCTCACCTAAAGTCTTTAAGATGGGCAATAGCAATCGTGCCCTTTGTTGTAACCAGGGGATATGAAAAACCACACACACACATTAAAAAGGATCATGATATTGGGTTGTTGTGAGTTTTCCAGGCTGTATGACCATGTTCCAGAAGTGTTCTCTCCTGACGTTTTGCCCTCTGAGGCAGCCTCAGAGGTTATGAGGTCTGTTGGAAACTCAGCAAGTGATGTTTGTATATCTATTGATATATAATATCTATTGGGCCCTCTGGTGGCACAGTGGGTTAATCTGCTGAGCTGCTGAACTTGCTGACCAAAATGTTGGCAGTTTGAACCCAGGGAGTGGGCTGAGCTCCTGTTGTTAGCCCCAGCTTCTGCCAAACTAGCAGTTTGAAAATATGCGAATGTGATTACATCAATAGGTACCACTTCTGTGGGAAGGTAACAGCATTCCATGCAGTCATGCTGGTAACATGACCTTGGAGGTGTCTATAGACAAAAACAGTGTCATTTTTTGTTTATATTCTGCCTTTCTATGGGAACTGAAGCCAATTCATATCAAGTAGAATTCCTAAAAATCATGACGTGTCCCAAATATGTGTTGGAAGTTCCTACAATTTTTTTATGAAAAAAATCCAGAAAAGCATCTTGCATATCTTTGAAAACTAACCACTTGAGTTATGGAATAGTATTCTGCATCACGTGCATGCAGTATTATTGATGCTGGGCAAATAGCACACTGTAAAGTAGGCATGGGCAAACTTTGGCCCTCCAGGTTTTTTTGACTGCAACTCCCCACAATTCCTAACAGCCTACCGGCTGTTAGGAATTGTGGGAGTTGCAGTCAAAAAAACCTGGAGGGCCAAAGTTTGCCCATGCCTGCTGTAAATTCAAATAAAGCCGGTATGGTTTGAGTATTGGTCTACAACTCTAGAGACCAGAATTCGATTCCCCACTTGGCAATGAAAACCCACTGAGTGTCTTAGACCTCATCTACATTGCCATATTAGATACAGATTATCTGCTTTGAACTGGATTATATGGCAGTGCAGACTCATATATTCCACTTCAAATCAGATAATCTGGATTATTTGATTTGATAATCTGGGTTGTATGACAGTGTAGATCCAGCCTAAGGGTTGCCATAAGTCAGAAACCACTTGAAGGCACGTAACACCAACAACAAACAATTGGGCATTTGGAAGGGGGGTCCAAAAGCAATCTGTGCAGGAATTTGGCTGGTGCAACATCCTTCCAAGGGGGAGAACGTACATTCAATCAGAACCAAGTGCCCATACAGGCCCGGATTAACCCCTTTTGGCGCCCTAGGCCACACTTTGGAATTACGCCCCCAAACCAACCTCTACCGCACTCCCACCTCCTCGTGGCGAGCCCTCCTTCCTTGAGTCAAGGAAGGAGGATGCGAGGAGGCGGAGGGAAGCTGCGCCCCCGGGGCCACTGCTGGGCATGCGCAGCAGGAGGGCACGAGCGCCTCTGCTTCCTCCGCCATGTTCCTGGGAGCCGCGCATGCCCAGCAGCGGCCCCAAGGGCTTCCCTCCACCTCCACCTCCTCGGGCCCTCCTTCCTTGACAAGAGGGCGGGGGCCATGCCGGGGGAGCACCATTCCCTCCTCCCCCGGCCCCTTGCAGTGCTCTCCCCCCGTCCTCCCCCAAGAGAGAGAGAGAGAGTAATCTCCATGCCGCACGTTGCGGTTTTGTTTCAACATTTTTTTTGGCCCGTGTGAACTGTGCCCCCCCTTGGCTTGCGCCCCTAGGCCATGGCCTAGGGTGGCCTTATGGTTAATCCGGGCCTGTGCCCATACACAATTATTGGAAGGGGGAAATGATGGCTAATGCTTAAACATACTAATCATTAGCATAACTTTTAATGCATGTCCACTTTCAATCTGTGTTTACAGTACAGTCTCACTTATCCAACCTTCGCTTATCCAACATTCTGTATTATCCAACATGCCTTGGCTGCTTCTGGTTTGGAAGGATAAAAATAAGGCTCTTCCTCTTCCTCAGAGAATTGCAACGAGGCTCCCCTTCCTTCCTTCCTTCCTTCCTTCCTTCTTCCTTCCTCCTTCCTTCCTTCCTTCCTCTCTTCCTTCTCCGGCTCCTGCTTCAGACTCCGCTTCCCTCCTTGCTGTCTCTCTGCTTCCTGGGGCCTCGCATTCAGCCCAGGCAAGGTTTCGTGGAGTTGGCCTCTGCGTGGAAATGTTTGCTTTATGAAAGAGGGAACGAAAGACAGAAATAAAGCGGGTGCAGAAGGTGGGAGACAAAGAAGGGGGAGTCACATGTGGGAGTAGCCTGGGAGTGATGTCAAGAACCCCCGCTTCCTTCCTTCCTCCTGCCTTTGCTCGTGTTTAATAGGCTTTTCCATAATCCCCCCATATTACCGAAATGTTAGCTTATCCAACGTTCTGGCGGCCCGTTTACGTCGGATAAGCAAGACTCTACTGTATTTGGAAGGCAAGGATCCCTCCATAAAAAAGTAGCAATTGACTTGGGCACTAGATCAAATTAAGTGTTGGGATTCTTAAAACAGTTAGTAGTTCAAAGTTTTAATCCCTGGTATTAGGAGTTAAGACCTGGCCTCAGTATATATGCGGAATTCCCTTCCAACATCACAGAGGTTTTGATCGCCCTCCCCAAGGAGAAAATAAAGTCTCTTAATGTCTCTCCCTAAATTAAATTACAAGTCTTGATTAATGCCATAACACATTTTCTCAGATGAGAAAATAATCCCAGGATAAATGAAAAGGAAGGGGCCTGAGACTGTTTTATTTTAGAGCTCCACATGATGTTTCCCCCCTCATGTTTAGGTATTTCTTGGAAACTCAGAGTATTATCAGGTACTTTCCATTCCTATTTCCTAGGTCATTTTAAATGAACCCAATATTTTTTTGGCTATCTATATTATGGTGGAATGGTCATAACTCACCCTCTGCAGTCAGAAGACAGAAGGAGAAAAGGAGGCAAACTTCCAGGGATCTGCAACTCCTAATACTGGTGGTCTTGCCCAGGTCCAAGAAACTGAAGGCTGAGACCAAAAGTGAGATGTTTCTCCCCAGTAGGAAGTTGCAGAAGACTATTACCACTATCAATTAAGCAATAAAAAGGCAAAGAGTAATAGCCCAGGAGCTATTAAATAGGAGTTGTTGATCTAATTAGGCACTTAGTGTCTTGAGACAGCTATCTATACAATCCCCAGCCACTCCTTGGTGGCTTTGTTACCCTCAATCATCCTTTTCTAGTGACTGGCAGTAATTTTCAGCAGTTTATTTATTTATTTATAGTATTTATACTCCACTCTTCTCACCCCGAAGGGGACTCAGGGCGGATCACAGAACACATATACAGCAAACATTCAGTGCCGATTATACAATGACAAGACAGACTAAAGATATATTATATATAGAGAGGGGGGGTGTTCATCTTTTGGCATCTTGGAGGCTGTGCTCGGTTTTGGCCGTGTGTGTGTGTGTGTGCTGTTGTTCCATCTCCCTGCCAAAGAGCTTTCTTTTGTTTGTAAACTTCCTTCTTTTTCTGATCGAAATGCCGTGCCTAAATACCTCCCCGCTTTAACGTGGCACCTATTTATCTACTCACATTTTTTTCAATCTGCTAGGTGGGCAGGGCCCTGGGCTAAAGGTCAGGAGCTCACCTTGACCTGGGCTTCGAACTGTCAATCTTCCAGTTGGCAAGATTTATTGCAGCTGGTGGTTAACCTGCTGTGCTAAAGCCCAGACCTTTGTTTGTTTTTCCTGACCTTGGACTGGCCATGAGTAATGACTCTGTTTTTACTCCTTTGCTGTTCTGGACTATTGACTTGTCATTATGGTTCTTGGAGTGCCTGATGACCAGTCTCTTGTTTTTCCCTATAGCAGGGGTAAGGAGAGCTACGGCTCGGGAGCCAGATGTGGCTCTTTTCATGATTGCATCTGGCTCTCCAGAGCAGCTAGGGCCTCGTTTTCCCAGAATGCAGCGGGGAGGAGTGATGCAAATGCATTGCGACTGCCGCTTCCGCGCCGCCATCACCACCTCTTCCTCACCCCCCACTGCTCTTGGGGCCCTGCTCCCTCTTCGCCGGGGATGGCAGAGCCCTGTGGTGGCGCCTCGTCCTCGTCTTCCTCTTCGGCCTCTTTCCTCTTCATTTATTTCTCCGCCTTCACCCTTTCCTTCTCTCCTTCCCTTTCCCTCCCTCTCCCCTTCCTTCTTTCCTCCATTCTCCCTCTTCCTTCCTTCCTTCCTCTTCCTTCCTTTCTCCCCCTTCACCCTTTCCTTCTCCTTCTCTCCTTCCTTTTCCCTCTCTCTCTCCCCTTCCTTCTTTCCTCCATTCTCCCTCTTCCTTCCTCTTCCTTTCTTTCTCCCTTCACCCTTTCCTTCTCTTCTTCATTTTCCCTCCCTCTCCCCTTCCTTCTTTCCTCCATTCTCCCTTCCTTCCTCTTCCTTCCTTTCTCCCCCTTCACCCTTTCCTTCTCCTTCTCTCCTTCCTTTTCCCTCCCTTTCTCCCCTTCCTTCTATCCTCCGTTCTCCCTCTCCCTTCCTCTTCCTTTCTTTCTCCCTTCACCCTTTCCTTCTCCTTCTCTCCTTCCTTTTCCTTCCCTCTCCCCTTCCTTCTTTCCTCCATTCTCCCTCTTCCTTTCTCCCTCTTCCTTTCTTCCTCTTCCTTCCTTCCTCCCCCTTCACCCTTACCTTCTCCTTCTCTCCTTCCTTTTCCCTTCCTCTCTCCCCTTCCTCCTTTCCTTCATTCTCCCTGCCTCTTCCTTCCTCTTCCTTTCTTTCTCCCCCTTCACCCTTTCCTTCTCTCCTTCCTTTTCCCTCCCTCTCACCCCTTCCTTCTTTCCTCCATTCTCCCTCCCCCTTCCTTCCTTCCTTCCATCCTTCCTCTTCTATTCTTTCTCGCCAAGTCTTCCTTTCCTTCTCCTTCCTTTCTTTTCACTTCTCTCTCCCCTTCATTATTTTCTTCTTTTCCCTTCATTATTTTACTTTTTCCTCACTTCCTTTCCTTTCCTTTCCTTTCCTCCCTTCCCATTTCCTTCTTTCTTTTCCCCTCTTTGTCTCTCTCCTGCTTTTTCTTCCTTTTCCATAGTTCATTCTTCTTTTCTTTCTTCCTCTCCCCCTCTTTCCTTTATTTCCTCTGCCTTTCTTTCTTTCCCCCTTCCTTCCACCTTCTCTTCCTTCCCAGAGTCCTGAGCATGCCTTTTGCAGAGCCAGGTCTGAAGTGCCCCGTCATTCTGCCGGGGAATCCTTTTCTCATATTCTGTACGTATAGACTCACATTGAGTTTAATTCAGTCTTAAAATATATTATATATATTACTAGCTGTATCCGGCACGCGTTGCTGTGCCCTATTTAGGAGATGCGAGAAAGTCTGAGTATGTAAGGGTTGGAATTGATGTTAGTTATGGTCTTGTTGGGGTCATGGCTGTGTCGTTGTGGGTTGTTCTGGTGGGTGGGATGTTGAAGTCCTGTGGAGTTGTCAGTGTGTGGTGTTGCTGGCGTTCTGCAGAGCTTGTGGATATACAATGTTTTTTGTCTTTCTGTCTGCTGTGTTGATGTAGAGGTTGATGCTTGTGTGGGTGGGGTACTTTGGAAGTGAGTGGAGGTACTTGAAATCCCATCATCCATGGTGTGCCCTCCTCTAAACTGCAGTTGGATGGAGTGTGGGTCATGGGGGCACTGTGTGCCAAGTTGGGTCTTTATCGGTCTTGGTTCTGGGCCACAGTGGTCTGTGGGGAATGAAGTGTTTGAAAGTACTACAAATCCCATAATCCATGGAGGTACATCAAATCCCATCATCCATGGTCCACCCTCCTCCAAACTGCAGTAGAATGTAGCGTGGGTTATAGGGGCTCTGTGTGCCAAGGTAGGTTACTGTAAATTCAGGCCATATACAATGTCCCATGAGCTGAGGGCTCATGTTAATGAGGCCTTACTGTCAATTAAGAGCTTAAACAGCATCCCATCAAGTGAGGCCTAGTCAGGGAAATCAAGTTAATGAAGCCTTACTGTCAATTTTGGGCATGGTTTGTGATTTGTAGGGGTTTAAATTTTCTGTGGGAAGTGAATTGGGTGTTTGTGTTGGTGACTGCCTCAGGCCTTTGCCTTATCCTCCTCTGACAGTTTATTATGGGTCGGAATGTTCATGTTGGCTGGCCAATAGAGGCGTTATGCAAATACTCCCTCACTGGCAACCAATCATGTTCTCAGAATGTAGAGGCCGGTAGATTTGTTGGCGGCCGCGGAGGATGCTGGGAAATGTAGTTTTTTTGTATTATTGTTTTGGGGGCCTTCTAGGTTTTGGGGGAGTTTCTTTGCTAAAAACCTACCTTGCCTGAGGCCTATTTATGTTGCCAAGTTTGGTGTCTATACCTTGTAAGGTTTCTCTGCCTAGGACGGTCGTTCCATGACGGGACCTCCTTTATATAATAAGATATGGCTCTCACTGAAATAAATTTCCAAATACTTTGCTTTCATGGCTCTCAGAGTCAAAAAGGTTCCCGACCCCTGCCCTATAGTTTTAAATGAACCGTGCTCAACTGTATGCCTTTTTTGTACATGGCTAGAGACTGGCTACCATTCTGTTGAAAACTGCAACACTGAGAGCTAGAGATTTGTGTTTCAGTGGGGCATTGAATCTGACCTTAGATTTAGTCTAAACTAGAAATGGGCCACTTTGTCCCATGCCTGGTCTCAACTTTACAAGATCTGTCCAAAGTGCTGAAGCCATTTGGGGTGTTCTTTGGTCTCAATTCCTAGTTTTCAAAAAAATATTATAATATTTCAGGAGCTCAATCTGTTGGAAATATGTCAGGAATTGCATTTATTTTTACCATTTGCAGAAACAGGGGGGTGGTGTGGTCGAAACATATCTTGAGTGCTTCCAATGCTTTCCATTTTTAAAATATTCGTCGGAAATAAAGAGGCTTTTGTGAGTAGTGACAAGCATGCATAAATGAATATTGAGCACCCCTGGCACTGGTAAGGAGATGCAAATCTGTGTTGTATTTTGGGGGCTGTCAGGCCTTGTTCCAAAACACCAGAATTGGATGTCGGAGAAGAAGCAGTTACATCAACCATTAGGCAGTGACCTCTTTTTCAGCTCTATAACAAACAGATGGGACTAAACACACAGGATTAGATTGCGGTTGTAGAAAACCCCTGGAGGTTCTCTGGATTGCACTCAAAATGTTTGTTTATCTCCAGCAGTTGTACGTTTTATTCTGGCTCTGTTTTTACAGCAACATCCACTGTTTCCCATTGGGCTCTGGGCCCATTCATTTGCTACTGCTAGTGAATGGGCAAGGCCAGCTTAGAGGGTGCTCTGTGCGCCACCGTGTGGCTGTTTTGATAACAGCAGTGTATTTGACATTTAGTAGGAAGCAGTGAATTAGGTTCAACACTTTATTAGATTCTTCCCCCATTTTTCGGTGCTAAAATGAGAAAAAGAGATGATGAGGATTGTAGGGTGGTAGACGAAGAATCAAATGCCCCAAATGCACCAGATCCCAATACTTACGCAGAATCAAACCTGGTTAAGATAATACTAGAGCTCCTCGTGGTGCAATGGGTTAAACCAGGGGTGCTCATTAGGTAACTCGCAAGCTACTAGTAGATCTTTGGCCCTCTTCCAGGTGATCTTCGGCCCTCACCAGCTAGATGGGGCGCTCCTGCCATGCGCACGTACATCCTGCGTGCACGTGCGCTCCTGCTGCTGGCTTCCACTCTCGCGGTGCTTCTTTCGCCTGCGGGGCATTGCAGGAAGAAGGAAGCATGAGGCGGGGCCTCTGGAGGGAGCGCCCTGCCTCTCTCTCGTCCAGAAGCAGCTGTGCAGCCTCCGTTGCCGGCGAGACAGGCAGGGCGGAGCGCTCCCTCTGGATGCCCCGCCTCGTGCTTTCTCCTTCCTGCAATGCCCCGCAGGCGGAAGAAGCGCTGCGCGGGTGGAAAACAGCAGCAGGAGCATGCGCGGTGGCGGGAGCGCACGGCAGCAGGTGCGTGTGGGAGCACATGGCGGCGGGGGCGGGTAGATTTTTTGGACTTGGTTGCTTTAAAAGTAGCTCGCATGCTGAAAAAGTGTGAGCACCCCTAGGGTTAAACCCTTGTGCTGGCAGGACTGCTGACCGAAATGCCAGTGGTTTCAATTCAGGGACTGAAGAGCAACAGGTCAGAGGTTCAAATCCAGGGAGAGAATGGATGAGCTCCCTCTGTCAGCTCCACCTGCCCATGCAGGGACATGAGAGAAGCCTCTCACAGGACGGTAAAACATCAAACATCTGGGCGTCCCCTGGGCAACATCCTTGCAGACAGTCAATTCTCTCACACCAAAAGAGACTTGCAGGTTCTCAAGTCACTCCTGACATTGAAAAAAAAATACAGGTCTGAGAATCTGTGATCAGAGTATCTGGGACTGGAAGTGTTTTGAATTTTGGATTTCCGCCCCAGGTTTTGGAATACTTGTATGTGTATATACATACAGAATGGGATATCTTGGAGATGGTATCCAAGTCTAAAGACTAAATTCATTTATATTTCGTATACACCATTTTAACTATAGTTTGAAGATAGTGGGGTGTTGTGTGGTTTCTGGGCTGTATGGATGTGTTCTAGCAGCATTTTCTCCTGACATTTCACCTGCATATGTGGCTGGCATCTTCAAAAGATCATCTGAAGATTCCAGCCATTTTTGTGTGTGTCAGAAGCAAATTGAGAATATACTGCAAGTCACTTCAGGTGTGAGGGAATTGGCCATCTACAAAGACATTGCCCAGCGGCAGGGCCGTAGCCAGGATTTTGATTCGGGGAGGGCCGAGTTTGATTCGGGAGGGGCTGAGTCTGAGTAGGAGAGGGACTACCCTACCAAACCTTTTGTATTGTTATCCCAATAACCCCATGAATGTGGGCTATAATGAGCATGGTGATCAGATCATGATATGAATAAACATAACAGTTTAAATAATGTACCAGTAAGGCCTTCTCACGGAGCACCCTGAGAATTTCGGGGGGGGGGGGGGCTGAAGCCCCCAAAGCACCCCCTGGCTACATGCCTGCCCAGGGGACACCCAGAGGTGTTACCATACTGTGGGAGGCTTCTCTCATGTCCCTGTATGGGAAGCTGGGGCTGACAGTTGGAAGCTCACCCCATCTCACAGATCCAAACCACTGACCTTCAGGTGGTCTTCAGGTCAGCATTTCAGCCAGCACAAGGGTTTAAGCCATTGCACCGCAGCTTCATGGAAGTCTTCGACAATACATAGTATGAAGCTAATTTCATACACAATGTTTTTCGTATTTTTTACATGGAAGAAATTATGTGTACACTGAACCGTCCAAAAGCAAAGAAGCCACTATCTTAGCTGCCCATGTGGACACTTTTGGGTTTGGAATTATTTTGGATCTCAGAATTCTAGATAAGGAACACACAACATGTACTTGGAGGGGAGACCATCTTGAAATACCGGGGGCTGTAGGATATTTTGTGGAAGAAGGACCTGGCAAAACCATCCCTGAGTGTATATTTGCCTAAGAAAACCATATACAAATGTATGGGGTCACCATAAATTGCCAGTGGACTTGAAGTCTCTCTCTCACACACTCACACACACACACACACACAATGGAAGAGAGAAAAGGTACATTGCTGCTAGAGATCTTGGTGGAAGTCCAATCTGAATACAATTCTGATATCATACAAGCTCTCTCTCTCTCTCTCTCTCTCTCTCTCTCTCTCTCTCTCTCTGTGTGTGTGTGTGTGTGTGTGTGTGTTTCTTTTTTAAGAGGTGGGGAAGGACTTTAGCAAATTCACCATAATAGTTTGTTTCCTTCTGTGGGAGCACCTCTTGTTTCCTGTCATTACTTCCTTCTGCTTGTCTCCAATCTCTGAACTCCAGTCCATCACAGCCACCCACACTCCTCACTGGGAAGGTGAGTGGAGCTGAGTGGCAGCAAGAAACCCAGGCCACAATGTGAGAAAGCCTTGTCCTCAGTGTCCAGTGGGGTGGAAAGGGAAAAGGCATGGAACCATTGAAAATGATCATTTAGAAGTGGGATAAGCAAGTGACATAGCAAGAAGGGAGCATGGACAATGGACTTGACTAGTATCTAGGTCGTCTAGAGCAGTTTTTCCCAACCAGTGTGCCAGGGCACACTAGTGTGCCATGAGCGATCATCAGGTGTGCCATGGGAAATTGGAACCTCCAATACCCTTACTTATTAAAGGAGCGCCACTACGTCACAGTACAAAATGCAGAATTAATCATACATAATCATACACAAAAAACACATTCAAAGTACCCAATCCTGCTGGAGAAAATCAAAAGTCTTACGTAAGGTAGTTCGGCGTGGTCGCCACAGAGAGCAGAGGAGTTGCAAACCAGGAAGTAGCGAGTTCACGGAGCACTCCTCTATGGAAAACTCACGATATTTGATTAAATCATGGAAGTTTGCATAGGCAAACTTGGACCTTCCAGGTGTTTTGGACTCCAACTCCCACCATTCCTAGCAGCCTCAGGCCCTTTTCCCCCTCGGACAATTAAGCAGGAAAGGGCCTCAGGCTGTTAGGAATGGTGGGAGTTGAAGTCCAAAGCACCCAGAGGGCCCAAGTTTTTCCATGACTGACAACTGTTGAGCAAGACTTTCGTGTGTGTCTTTCTGCCATTCCTGCCAGGATATCTATGTTGTGTTCATCGAAACAGGCACAGGTTTCACACTGAGTGTATAAATACATTTTAAAACATATTAACTATATGTATTACTGTGTTAGAGTGTCATTTTGTGTCATTTTGGTTGGCGGTGTGTCCCAGGATTTTGTAAATGTAAAAAATCTGCCGCGGCTCAAAAAAGGTTGAAAACACTGGTCTAGAGATGATATTTATGGTATAACACAAGCATGGACAAACTTCAGTCCTCCAGGTGTTTTGGATTTCAACTTCCACAATTCCTAACAGCCTATAGGCTGCCTATAACACATATGAAGGCCACAGGTTGAAGGTTGAACTTGTCTTACTAAAAATGTTGAAGACTTCCAAAGCTTCTTAATTGTTCCACTCCATTTGGGTTCCCTTCATGAAGGTCTTCAGTGGGTTTGGGAGTAAATAAAATATCAGAATCTGGAGTCATCCATTGGGGACAGATATCTTCATGTTTCACATGCACATCTTTCTTCTTCCTCCTTTAGACTGGAAATCCTGGCTCCAGGACAGAACATATAATCAACATAAACCGTTATGCAACCAAGAAAAGTGTGGCTGAGAGCATGCTGGATGTGGCCCTGTTCATGGCCAACGCAGCGCAGCTGAAGGGGGTGCTGGAACAGGGGCCTTCCTTCCAATACTATGCTGTCCTGACAGCTTTCATCACCATTTCCCTCTTCTTCCAGACAGCCATAGGGATACTCCTTATTCTCATGGGTAAGATGCTTGGCTTCTTTCCACAGGTCTTACTTCAGGAAAGGTGCGATGAAGCAGAGAGCTTTGGTTGCTTACAGCTTGGAAAGGTTTTGTTTCACTCCTTGAATTCCTTGACAAAAAGAATTATTCCTCACTATTGCATTTAAATCTGTATCAAGATCGACCAACATGGTCACCTTTATATTGTACATTGAGCATTGGTGGTATCTGATAGGGGTGGCTGATCCATCAAAAATTTGTTTCTAAACTCGTGGGGGAGGGGGGGGAATGGTCATCGGTGGTTCAATATAGAAATTGTTCCGAAAAATTTCCGTAAAATTTAGTTATGGAAACGTAATTATTAACGAAAATTCGTTATTATTTCCTGTTAGTTCTCAGCAGGGAAGGAGGTGGGGATGTCCTCTGCACCTCCTTCCCTGCTAAGAACTGAAGCGCGTCAACGCACCTCCTTCCCTGCTAAGACCTACAGCACATCAAGGCTTGACGCGCTTTAGTTCTTAGCAGGGTCGCGAGTTGAGAACTGAGGAGGGGGAAAACGACCTAAGAACGTGCCCCTTTACAAAAATGGCGATCCCGGGTTCGGCTTTGAAACTTCACTTCTGGGTTGGACGCTGAGGGTCGATATAGGGTCAAAATAATTTCAAATACAAAATATTAACAGGTTTCAAAGTATTTAAATTGGAGATATCCACCCCTAGTATCTGAGGTTTGCACCAGGCTGCAAAATATGTTCATGCCTGATTACATTTGAATGGAGTCTGATTAAAGACATCTCACACTTGAACCTATGAGGGATATCCGGAAAGTAACGTTACAAGATATATAGTGTGTGTGTGTGTGTGTGTGTGTATATATATATACAGAGTGTGTATATATATATATATATATATATATATATATATACACACACATATATATACTGTATATATATAGAATAGATATATTTTAATAAAACTTACATGGATTGTAGTATAGGTATTACACTATTTTTCTACATAATCTGCATTCAGTTCAATACATTTTGTTATCCGTGGGAGGAGTTTTGGATGCCTGTGTCATAGAAATTTCCTTTCACCCTTTTCAGCCAGTTCATCGCTTTGATTTTCACCTTGTCATCATCGGAAAAGTGTTTTCCACCCAGGTGTTCCTTCAATTTAGTGAACAGATGATAGTCACTGGGTGCAAGATTGGGACTGTGAGAGGGATGGCTTAAAATATCCCAGCCAAATGAAGTAAACTACTCTTGTGTTGCATGAGTGGTGTGCGGACGTGCATTGTCATGAAGGAGGCAGACTCCCGCCGTCAGCATCCCATAACGTTTGTTTTGGATAGCTCTGCGAAGTTTCTTCAGTCTCACAATATATTCCGTACCCATTTTGTCACATGTTGTCTTGACATTACATCCTCTCCATAAACTGAAATAATTTAGCAATTAATCGCAGTGTCTTTCATGTCCTTAACATTTAGGTAGCTTATTATAGCTCGCAGGACACTCATCTCTAACCTTCACCACAATGCCAGTTGATGAGCTACAGACAACTGGCACTGCTCGTTTGCTTCCGTTGACTTCCTGCTACATGGCAGTGATACCAACTTCCCCGTGAAAATTCCCTGTGCCTTGTTACTTTACTTTCTGAATAATGCTTGTACATAGCAAAAAGGGAGAGCTGTAGCTCTCTCGGTTAGTGGTTCTTAACCCGTGGGTCCCCAGATGTTTTGGCCTTCAACTCCCAGAAATCCTAACAGCTGGTAAACTGGCTGGGATTTCTGGGAGTTGTAGGCCAAAACACCTGGGGACCCACAGGTTGAGAACCACTGCGATGTTCTAACCTCCAATCCATTGGTTGGTATGCATTGCAATTCAGCAACATCTGGAGGGTCACACATTCCACATCATTGGATTTTACAAGATCTGCATCCACATTGTCCTTTGTTGATGTTGTTGATATCATTATTCCCATGATCTTGGCTCTTATGATCTCTCCCATGAGTGCAATAAACAATTCCAGAGTAATGTGTGATATGAGTAATATGTTGCCCAAGAGGCGATTTAAACATTATCAGTATCATGTGTACAAGGCCTCATGCTCTATGTGAAATACAAATTTCCCCAGTGAGTGATAGTGTACCCATCCATTTTTTTTACTCGACACACTGCAAGGATCTGCACATGGCTCTGATTCTTTTGTGTGTATGTGTACACAGCTAAGGCCCAGGATAATTGTATTTACATTGCCAAGCTAAATTCCCATAATTGTTGTCATAGTCGTGCAGATTTGGAACGTTAGGTTTGCCAGCTTTCAGTGCAGTCAGATGCGACACATGGTAGTTTAGAAAGTTGCTGGCTGAGCCTACAAGCTGCATGTCAGGAGGTTTCCAATTTTAGACTTCATCTTTGCTTCAGGCTTGCTAGCTGGCCATACATGGCACTATTCTGTCAGCCCCATTTCTTCAGTGCAATTAGAATATTGTCCAACCAGAAATATTGAAAGGTTATTATGCATATTTTAAGTGCTTCAAAAGCATGTGGTCTGAAGACATGTGCTTCATTGACCTAGCTAGTGGCAAGATAGAAGACCACCCAGAAACCCCAGGGATCCGAGTTCTGTTAAGGAAAACAGTGGGGTATAAATAAACAAAAATGTGGGATAGAAGTGAAGTATTTATGGTAATTGAAAAAAGATCAACATGACTAACACCCATAATGGAACATCATCATCATCATCTGGTTGTTGTAGGTTTTTGGGGCTGTATGACCATGTTCTAGAACAGGGGTGCTCACCCTTTTTTTAACATGCGAGCTACTCTTAAAGCAACCAAGTTCAAAAGATCTACCTGCCCCCGCCCCCACCGCGCGCTCCCGCCACCGTGTGTGCTCCTGCTGCTGTTTTCCGCCCACGCAGTGCTTCTTCCGCCTGCGGGGCATTGCAGGAAGGAGAAAGCATGAGGCGGGGCATCCAGAGGGAGCGCTCCGCCCTGCCTGTCTCGCTGGCAATGGAGGCTGCACAGCTGCTTCTGGACAAGAGAAATGGAAGGGCGCTCCCACCAGAGGCCCCGCCTCGTGCTTCCTTCTTCCTGCAATGCCCTGCAGGTGAAAGAAGCACTGCGAGAGCGGAAGCCAGCAGCAAGAGCGCGCGTGCGTGCAGGGTGTGGCGCGCATGGCAGGAGCGCCCCATCTGGCTGGTGAGGCCCGAAGATCACCTGGAAGAGGGCCGAAAATCTATTAGTAGCTCGCGAGCTTCCTAATGAGCACCCCTGTTCTAGAAGCATTCTCTCCTGATGTTTCGCCTGCATCTGTGGCAAGCATCTGAGGATGCTTGCCACAGATGCAGGCAAAACGTCAGGAGAGAATGCTTCTAGAACACGGCCATACAGCCCAAAAAACCTACAACAACCCAGTGATTTTGGCCATGAAAGCCTTCGACAATACATCATCATGATCATCATGAATAAACATCCTTGTTCTTGTATGTTCCATTTCTAGGAACTTCAGAGTAACCCATGCTAAAGATGGAAGTATAGAAAAAAAAGTAAAGCAATGTGACGAGAAATATAATGTATCTTTTCATTACAGATATTATCACATATTTTGATCAAGATAAAATGCAGTGCAATACTACCATTGTTTCTCTTCCTTTCCCCCTCCCACTTGGTCTTTTCTGTTTACTTCGTGCTTCCTGGGTAGGAGACATTATTATTACTTCAAACATTGATGATGAATGTCTCCCAAGATAACAAGAGAAATATGACATGTCTCTGCACATCGAGAAAGACGTTGCACTATTCTCAGTCTTTGGCTGTCCTGATTCTCAGTTCTGCTAGACCAGGCATGGGCAAACTTTGGCCCTCCGGGTGTTTTGGACTTCAGCTCAGCATATTGGGAATTGTCTTCTTCTTCTTAACCTGAAATGGTTGTGCACAATTATATACCTTATGCCTTGTTAATCTCTCCTCAGAATCTGTGCAGAGAAAGGAATGGAATTTGTCACACACACCCCCCCAAAGTCATTCTTGTTTTCTACTACTTCTATCATGTCTCCTTCTCAGCCTCCAGGTGTTTTGGACTTCAACTCCCACCATTCCTAACAGCCTCAGGCCTCTTCTTTTTTCCCCTCAGCCAAGCAGCTGATAGCCTCCCCCTTCCAATAAAACAATATTTGTAATTAGTTAGGTGAACGAACCCGGAGGGTGCTCACCAATGTTTCCTCTTCATCCTGGAAAGAAGTGATGAGCGGAGTGCCATCAGCAGGGCTCCGTCCTGGGCCCGGTCCTGTTTAACATCTTTATTAACGACTTAGGTGAAGGGTTAGAAGGTGTGATCATCAAGTTTGCAGACGACACCAAATTAGGAGAGCCAATACTTCAGAAGACAGGAGTAGAATTCAAAATGATCTTAACAAATTTGGGAGATGGGCCAAAACGAATAAAATGAAGTTCAATGGGGACAAATGCCAGATACTCCACTTAGGCAGAAAAAATGAAATCCAAAGACACAGAATGATGTGTGGCTCGAGAGCAGTACCCGTGATAAAGATCTCAGGGTCCTCATGGACAGGAAGTTAAACATGAGCCAACAATGTGATGCTGCAGCTAAAAAAGCCAATGGGATTTTGGCCTGCATAAATAGGAATATAGTGTCTAGATCCAGGGAAGTCTTGCTACCCCTCAATTCTGCCTTGGTTAGACCACATCTGGAATACTGTGTTCAATTCTGGGCACCGCAATTTAAGTGAGATGTTGACAAGCTGGAATGTGTCCAGAACAGGGCGACTAAAATGATCAAGGGTCTGGAGTACAAGTCCTATGAAGAGCGGCTTAAAGAGCAGGGCATGTTTAGGCTGCTGAAGAGACAACTGAGAAGAGACACGATAGGAGACATATGTGAGGGGAAGTCATATGGAGGAGGGAGCAAGCTTGTTTTCTGCTGCTCTGGAGACTAGGATGCGTAAGAATGGCTTCCAATTACAAGAAAGGAGATCCGACCTCAACATTAGGAAGAACTTCATGACTGTGAGAGCTGTTCAGCAGTGGAACTCTCTGCCCCGGAGTGTGGTGGAGGCTCCTTCTTTGGAGGCTTTTAAACAGAGGCTGGATGGCCATCTGTCGGGGGTGCTTTGAATGCAAATTTTCTGCTCATTGGCAGGGGGTTGGACTGGATCGCCTACAAGGTCTCTTCCAACTCTATGATTCTATCCTTTGGAAAGTAAGACTTGTGGGCTACCCTATGCATTACCCCTGTAATTTCCATTTTGTGTCATGTTCTCTTTGGTTGAGAATAGATTTTAAATATTTTCTTTACAAAAGTTATTATTATTATTAATTTGTATCCTGCTTTTCTCCCATGGGTGGGATTCAAAGTGGCGTACAATGGTTAATAAGCCAATGGCTCTTTCAGTGTTGCAGCCCTTCCCTAAGCTGTGTATCTTCTTTCACCATTCTCTGTAGACCCAGTTTCTGAGAGTTATACGCCCCAGGGTGGTCTCACTTTTTATTTTTTTTACCAACCCCTTGCATTCCTGTGCTGCCCCTATGGATCCATATGGAGAGAGAGAGAGAGTCTCCAGTTCTGTTCTGGCCTGCCCTTCTGTCTCCCGACATGATGCACACAGGCCTGTCTTTCTCTGCCTGTGTGTTTGGCATTGAAAGGGAATGACAGGGTCATGAACTTGGGCTTCTGTTGCCTCAACAGAATCTCTTTTCTATATATAGGGCTTCGTTGCAAACAGTGGGCAATTCCTGTTGCCTTCCAGCTCCTTGTAGGAAAAACTGCTCTGGCTTTTTTTTACAAAGAACCAAAGCTACTTTCTCTCCCTTCCGTTCTCCTCCTCCAGTTTGTTTTAAAAATTAGCCTAGACATTATGGTAGTTGAATTTGGTTTTCAGTTCAATCCATTTTTTAAAGATAGTAACCATTATAGCATTACACAGGGTAAAATACAGCCCAGATACACCATAGGAACCATGATGGCGCAATGGGTTAAAGCTTTGTGCTGCTGACTTGCTGATCCAAAGGTCGGCAGTTCGAATCCGCAAGACGGGATGAGATGCCGTCTGTCAGCTCCAGCTCCTGCCAACCTAGCAGTTCAAAAACATACAAATGTGAGTAGATGAATAAGTACCGCTTTGGCAGGAAAAGGCAAAGAAACACTCTAAGCAATCTTGCTATCCACACAACCAGGAGGTGACAACACTGGCTTCTCAGCTTGAAAACGGAGAAAAGCACCTCCCCAGAGCCAGAGATGAGCACCACCTCCAGAACCTGGAATGGAAGGAGAAGCCTCTGCCTTTGCTTATGTCTGTATATCATTGTATATGATTGTAAAGGCATTGAATGTTTGCCTACGTACATAAAGGCTGTAATCTGCTCTTAGTCCCCTAGGAGAGAAGGGCAGAATATAAATAAAGTGATATTCTATACCACTTATGACATTGGGGCTTATTGGAACCAGATTCTGAGATATAGGGACAGTCCATTACTTGTAAACCATTACATACCTGCAACAGGTGCTCTTACCTTGCCATTCAAACACATACACATAGATAACATACTTTCCTATTTATAAATCAAGAAAAAAATCTTAGGCAAATGTGCTGTTCCCAGGGCAGGTGGAGTGGGAGGAAATCATTCCTTCTTGTCTATTTAAGGCTGTGATTCCCACCTTTTTTTTTTTTTTTTTTTGGCCAGGGATCACTTTCCAAATTTAGTACCAAAAGGATTACAAATCAATTTTTGGTCAACTTTAGATTTGGTTTGGTTATTTGGGGTACTGATCCAGAAAACTGCATTGGATAGCTCTAGTTTCTGATACAGAACATATGCCATCCAGTCAGGGCCGTAGCCAGGATTTTGATTCGGTTCGGGGGGGCTGAGACTGGGTGGAAGAGGGTCTACCCTAGCAAACCTTTTGTATTGTTATCCCAATAACCCCATCAATGTAGGATATAATGAGCATGGTGATCAGATCATGATATGAATAAACATAACAGCTTAAATAATGTACCAGTAAGGCCTTTTCGCGGACCACCCTGAGAATTTGGGGGGGGGCTGAAGCCCCCTTAGTCCCACCCCTGGCTACATGCCTTCATCCAGTAGTGGCCATCTGCTCATCCACAGGAAACTATATTTAATAAGCCTCGACACAATAAGAGGGTTTTGCGAGACCAGTCGCTCTCATTGCAACTGTGTAGTAATGGTGAGGCTGCAAACCATACTTTAGTTCTTGCAGACCACTGGTGGTCCATGAATCACAGGTTGGGAACCACTGATTTAGGGGGATGAGATAAGGAACATTATCTAGCTAGATAAGGAACATTTATCTAGCCCACTTGCTTCTGGTTAGGAGGTGAATGCAGAGCAAAGAATAAGCCCTGATGTCATTGAAGGAGGTAGCTAAGTAAGTAAACAGAGAGACCCTTGGAGAATCTTTGCAAGTCGCAGCAAGCAGTCAAGGAAGCTTTGCAAATTGCACCAAGATGCTGTTCTATTGTGAGGTTTGCATATAAACCATGTCTGGAAATGAGCCCAGTAAAACTGGAGAATTTGTAGCTTTATCTCCTGCCTGCCATCAACCAAAGAAAATTGAAGACTTAGGGCCAGGCCTTGAGATCTGGCAATCTTATTCTCATCCCGTGAATGATATGCACATTTACTGATTGGTGGAGAGCAGGGCCGTAGCCAGGATTTTGATTCGGGGGGCTGAGTTTGGTTCGGGGGCAGAGACTGGGTGGAAGAGGGTCTACCCTAGCAAACCTTTTGTATTGTTATCCCAATAACCCCATTAATGTGGGATATAATGAGCATGGTGATCAGATCATGATATGAATAAACGTAACAGTTTAAATAATGTACCAGTAAGGCCTTCTCGCGGACCACCCTGAGAATTTCGGGGGGAGGGGCTGAAGCCCCCTTAGCCCCCGGCTACATGCCTGGTGGAGAGTGAGGCAACAGTGCTTTTGGATGCTTTTGTACCAGGCCACCACCACTCTCCAATATGGTATTGGGTTTCTTGATACAATGAGACACCCTTTTTGTCAAGAAAATGAAAACTGTCCAGTGTTTTCCACATCTTCACAATGTGTTACCCTGGCAAGAATTGTTGTGATGAAAATGTTTATGTGACAGGAAGAACTGGGAACCATACCAGGAAAAGAACAGAACAGTGACATCACAAATAGAAGAGAAAAGAATACGATTCATTTTATGGGTGAGAGGAAAGGAAAACATATTGGGGTCTCTCCAGCTGATTTCTGCCTCTGGTTTCTATTCTGTGTTTATAGCTCGATTGAACCTGAACGATGTGGGGAAACAGCAACGCCTGGATTTGCTCAACAACATTGCCACAATCCTCGTCTTCATCACAGTCATTGTCAACATTTTCATTACCGCCTTTGGCGTGCAGAAGACAGGACTTTATCCAAGTGGTTATGGCCGGAGAATCTACTGAGCCTTGCAAGGGTAAGAAAGGTTTCAACTCCTCTTTCTTAATCCTCATTGGCCTCATTGTTGCTCGAACCCTGTTGATGTTCTAACATCTGTGTTTACCTATTTTATTGATGATGGTTGGCATCCTGCCCAATTCAGTAGTCTCCCAAACCTTAGTGCAGCACTCCCACCAAGGGGAGGATCCACCTGAATAAATATAACAACAACAACTCACTTTATTTATATTCTGCCCTTCTCCCCTAGGGGACTCAGAGTGGATTACAGCATTTACATACATAGGCAAACATTCAATGCCTTTACAATAATATACAATGAGATACACAAACACAAAGGCAGAGACTTCTCCTTTCATTTATGACTTCTGGAGGTGGTTCTCATCTCTGGCTCTGGTGAGCTGCTTTTCTCCAAGTTCAAGTCGAGGAGCCTGCCCTGTCACCTCCTGGTTGTGTGGCCAGCAAGATTGCTTGGAGCGTCTCTTTGCCTTTTCCTGCTGAAGCGGTACCTCTTTATCTACTCACATTTGCATGTTTTTGAACTGCTAGGTTGGCAGGAACTGGAGCTAACAGATGGCAGCTCATCCTGCCTTACGGATTCAATCTGCCAATCTTCAGGTCAGCAATTCAGCTGCACAAGGATTTAACCCAGGCCTGGGCAAACTTTGGCCCTATAGGCTGTTAGGAATTGTGGGAGTAGAAGTCCAAAACACCTGGAGGGCCAAAGTTTGCCCAGGCCTGATTTAACCCATTGCACCACCGCAGCTCATGAAAATTTTCATGAAATTTCTATCCAATCCTCTGGCCCTAAATTCATTCCTGGAGACTTTTGCAATATCAAAATAGTGGAGAAATAATGTGTGATTATACATAATATTAAACCAATAAAATTGATATGACAGATTTCAAATATCTGGCTAATATAAATAAAACAACTCTTTGGAAATAGTAAGGCTTGGGAAGAGGACTGGGATATAAATAAAGCTTATTATTATTAAGGTTGTTATTAACCTTCTCAATCTCAGGGAGTATGTCTAACAAGTCTCTCTAGGTCGGGAGTGAGTTCAGCACCATTGTAAACCAAATTACGTTTCTATAAAGATACATTGCTGTAATGTGCGATGTTTATATTATCAGAAAGGGAGCAGAGATGTAGCTATGGAATTTGGACCACTGCAGAATCATATCCAGCAGTCTGACCATCATGTAAAATTCCCCACACACAACATGTTCCAATGCACAACATGTCTATTGCTCAACGGGAAGCTCCATTGTGAAACAGGACATGTTGTGTAGTGCCCCATTGAGCATCGACACAATTTGGTAGCCAAATGCATCTCATGACAGCAACTTGTATTATTGTAAAGTTTTGCATCATAGTTTCTGATGCAGGCCACATTTTGAAACAAAATCATAATATTAAGCATGTTCTTTTGGAAGCATTTAAACAAGCTGCCTTTTACCCCTTCCACATTTCAATGGAATTATATGTGCCCCCAGAATGACCATCCATGTGACAGAATCACCATCTGCTATCTTTCAAGGGCTACATTAAAAACTCTGCATTATATCAGGTACTTTGGAAAAGGTAAGATACAGAGCTATTCTGAGTGTTTTGGCTTTCCTTGCAGGCTGGAGCACGTGACGGATGATCTGGATATTTTTTTAAACAATTTTTCTGACCTCGGACCTGATGTTCCATATGTGAGAGGCAACTTTTTGGGTCAACCCAGTTACAGACTTTTGAGAGGTTCTCTATTTCTACAATGTGCTTACTGCTCCGAAGAGTAGAAGATATTTTTCTTATTGCAGAAGCAGAACCTCTTCATTTAATTTAAAATACAGAATAATTTCCCCTGAACTCACTGTCTTTGTTTTCCCAACGTCCTGTAATGAGACCCACAAGCAATTATACAACAGGGTTTAATATAAAGGAATATAAAGGAAAACTGCTTTGCTAGTAGGAAAAGAGGACCATCAGTCAATAGGAACAATTGTTTCAAAGTTTTTTTTAAAAAAATCGAATACAACTGCAAATGAATGAAAAGCCTGTAATAACTGGTTAGGAAGAAACATTAGGAATTACCAAAATGTGTATCTAGAGACACTAATGTTGCATGTGTCAGAAAGAAAAGGATATATTAAACCACCTCTTTTGTACATACAGCAACCCACCTGCCTAGAGAATAACCTACCCATTTTGGTTGTCTCTGTTTATTCCCATCACTTCAATACAAAAATATACCAGCATTAACAAGCTTCTTGTTTAAAAGTGTGAGTCCTAGAAAATCATGTATTGCAGGCTCCTTGGATGGCAGGCAACCCATTTCTACCAGGTGTAAGCATGAAGGATAATTTGTTTCTAATTTCAAAAAGGATCTGGACCTCAACCCACATTCCAGCATGGTGAAAGTGGCATGGTGGTGGGAGAAGGTAGGAGAGTAGAAGTTTCCAGAAGAAATAGGCAAAGGGAATGTATCAGAAATAGGGAAAAGTCAGGTGGCACAAAGAAAAGTATATTCTGGCTTCACCCATGGCTGGCTTCTGCCCTACCTGTCAACAAAATGCAACTTCTGATAGGCTACCTCCAAAGGGATGTGTCCCTCAAAGAAGAAGAAAAGGTTTCCCACCCAAGAGCATCCGTCATATCTTCAGCCAGTGATTAGTGGTGGCATTGAGGTTCCAGTGAAGACATGGAGCTCTCACTGTTGACAAAGCTAACATGTGTTATATCCTTGGAGCTCCATTGAGAACCCATTTCCATGTTATGAGCAGCAGGGAGACAATTCTGCGCACACAAACGTTTGCAAACATGGAGTCAGTGCTCCCTAAGATCAAATGTCTTGTGTATATTACGCAGTGTGAATTTAATCCTACTTCTATATGTTACATATTTTATATAGAATACAGCTTAGATAATAGCAACTACCAACAAACAAAGGCGATGAATTAGATTTCAAACTTTTGCTTGTTTTAATAAAAAAAAATATTGTTCATAGTCATGCAAAGTATTTTAAGGCTGCACAAGTTAACCTTATTCTTGTATGTAGCACATTGTTTTGGACATAAGTTTATTTTTTAAATCAGCGCTGTGCTTCGTGCAATTTTACATTATTTTGAAAGGACTTGCATTGTTGTTATCTCACTGAGAACTGGAAGATCTTGTGCATATTGCAGGTACTATTTGCTTTCTTCTTATTTATTAAAGTTTATTTTATCCTAAGGTGTTATCTGTTCCTTCATATATTCAGTTGTCATTGTCCCGTGCAGAAGACAGTGACTAGTATCCTTTATTTATTTATTTACAGCATTTACAGTATATTCTGCCCTTCTCACCCTGAAGGATCACAGAACACATACACGGCAAATATTCAATGCTGTTAAACAGACAGGACAAACAACAGATAGAAAGAAGTATATGTCAACACTTTCCCGAACTTTAGTGTCCTGGATGTTGTGCTCGAACTGGCCACAGAGGGGTGCTGTCACTCCATCCTCTATGGTGAAGAGCCTTTGATCACAGACTTCCTCCTTCCTTTGATAGCTGGCATTTTCTAGTATTTCCTTTTTTTATTGTGCCATAAAATACCTCCTCGCTGAAACGGTGCCTAATTTCTCTACTCACAACTCAGTGCTATTTTCAAACTACTTTGGTGGCTGAAGGTCGGGGTTAGGGTCTGACCCGGACTTCAAACTGCCAACCTTTTTATTGGTATGATGCATTGCTGCTGCTGATTGACCAGCTGTGCTAAAGCCCGGCCCATTTATGTTGCATATATCCTTTTAATTTTTTTAATTTTTTGTAATTATGGAGATTGGGTTGGAAAAAGGAAATTCTGATTTCTCATCACTGGAGAATGTTGTAGGTGGGCAAGAAAAAGAAGACGACATAACACACTCATTTTCATTAAGAAACCTGTATTTATAAACTCACTGAGGTGCTTCTGGTTCTTACAAATGAGAAAAAGCTGAGCTTCATCTTTAAGGCACGGATTTTAGAGGCGCAGCGTAGAATTTAAACACACCAAACAACATTTCAAATATTTACAGAGGTACTTCAAGGAAGATCACATTAAAAATAATGACTTATCGAACAGCAACCATATATTCAGACAATACAGCAGTACCCTTCATTTTGGTTTTCTGCCTAGACTGGAGAGCAAACCCTGTACCCTACACCCAGTCTTTGGCGGTGCCTATGAGAACTATTAGAAAAGGGGTGGGAAAGTGAGCTGGACCAGGGTTCAGCAAGTCCTTGGGGGGGGGGGGGGTCACACTTTGTGTTTTTCAAAGATGTGCACACACTAAAACATAAGTTCCCCTCCCCAAGTAAAATGGAAAGGTAGTCTTCTCACAAGGGCAGTGAGATGCTGCTCCATCCTGCCTACACCGCTCCTGTTCCCAATCTTCCTCTCTGACTGGCTCAGGGAGGACGGGGCGCGCGCTCTGTGGCCAATATGATCAGAAACCTTTTGTTCTGGTTTGTTGCAAAATTTCAACAGTAGACTGCAATGGCCACACACAGTGGCAATGAATTTCTTTTTAATTTTAGGTGATTCAGGGAGAGAGGAGCGACTCCTGCAAGATGGGATGGTAGGCCACAGACAACTGCAGGCTGCACTTTTTCCTACCTCTGGGTTAGAGAAATCTCAGTAAATGAATTGTGTATCTCAATCAATTTAATCTGCACCCATTTAACTACGACTCCCAAATCTATAGCTACCATAGTCTCATTTGAATGTGGAAGCATAGTACCATTGGGTTGGTAAGTACTGTGATGAGAAGCTGTTAAAGCACAAAACAAGCCTTTCTCAGATCCTGGCAAGCAAGCCGTTAAAGATGACAATATTAGTCTAGAAGAGTAGTTCCCAATTTTGGTCCTCCAGATGTGTTGGACTTCAGCTCCCACAATTCCAAACAGCTGGTAAACTGGCTGGGATTTCTGGGAGTTGAGGTCTAAAACACCTGGAGAACCAATGGTTGGGAACCACTGGGCTTGGCCAGGGCTGGGACCTCTGGGTGTTGTTTAACTGCATACCAGAGCAGCCCTAACCAGTATCATAGATGGTGATGAAATACAGAAGTTGAATTCCCACAAGGATTGCTTGGTTGAATGGCCTACTGGTCTACCTAGTATAGGCAACTTTCCTAATAGTTCTGAATTAGGAAATCACTGTATTTGTGCCTGCAATCTTAAACAAAAATAAAGTATGGTGTAGATGTGCAAAACAAAAGCCAGGAGTCTCAGCTATTTTAAAACCAAATCTAGGACAGAATGTTTTAATTTAGATGAATGTGGCCTCAATTATCTGTGTCCTCACTATGGCAGACCCATTGAACCCATGGAATTCTCCTACATGGTGACTCACCATACAACTAACTGAATATATCTATTTCAGTTGGGACTAACCAACAAGATATCAATCATATTCTTTAAATAAATTAACAAGATGCAAATAGGAAATGCACCAGCTGTTGACTCCCTACATTAAGAACTGAGCAGCATGTACCAAAGTCAAGGAAACAGAAATATTCCTTCTTGTACGAAAGAAATATTTTAACTCTTGGTTGGTTGTGGGAGGAAATAGAGCTTGTTTGATCCATTTTTCACACTTCTGAACCACACTCAAGTCTTCCACATGATTTTCATTACATTGTAATGTAATTGAGCGTCAAGTCTTCAAAGGTGACCCTATGAATGTGCTGGTACAGGTTGGTGTGGTACAGTTGGGATAGATCTCTTTACCTAAAACATCCTGGCCTCGTTGGCCCAAATCTCCTTAATTCCATTTCTGAACTTGGAGTGTATAAGCAGCTGCCCCCTAGACGCTGTTGCTTAGAGTCATTTTCTGCAATTGGCCTCAATCTTGGGAACCGCTCTTGTCTCTCAAGCATTGTCTTTCTTGGAGGAAAATAATAGAAACTCTCTGAAAATATCTCCCTGTGCTTGGCCATCTAAGCATTTGGATTCTAGCCCTTTGAGTTTGAAATCTTTCTCACACTGCTGTACAATACCCATATTTACACAAATCAATCAGGGCCCAGAAGGTAATTAATTCAGGACTGAACTGTCAACAAGGGCTGGATCTTCATAAGCAACTATTATCAAAGTTTCTTTTTTTTTCTTTTGCAAAACTGTATTTAAGTTGTGCCTCAACTTCTAGACATTTGGAACTTATTTTCATAAGAGCAAGAGCTCAACTCTCTACTGTTTCCATGACCACAATGCCAGTCTTGTGCAGGGTGCAAACACCCTGAATCTAAGCTGACATCATCATGTTTTCCTCTCTCATATTACTGGGATCCAGTTTTTCTAATAAGGTCTTCCTTGTTCCTATGGAGTGTTTCCTGGCACTAAACACAGTCTCTGTAAAGAGGATTATATTTTTTTCATGTCAGGAGTGACTTGAGAAACCACAAGTTGCTTCTGGTGTGAGAGAATTGGCCATCTGCAAGGATATAGCCCAGGGGACGCTCAGATGTGTTGATGTTTTACCATCCTTGTGGGAGGCTTCTCTCATGTTCCTGCATGGGGAGCTGGAGCTGACAGAGGGAGCTCATCTGCATTTTCCCTGGATTCAAACCTCTGACTTGTTGGTTGTCAGTCCTGCTGGCATAAGAGTGCTACCAGGGGCTCCTTGTAGGGGGTGTTCGGAGTCTACAAGTACGGAAGGATTTGGGATTGTCAGCTATGATCATCTCATCAATGAGCCAGAGAGTAATGTAGCAGCTTCTTGAACAGTATGTTATAGCCAGAACCCAATTTAGGAAAAAGATGGAGACTTATGGGCAAGCCCATTCCCTCTCCATCACATATAGACACAAACCTCAATTAAATAAAAACTTCTATCAATCTGCTTCAACAAAGTTGAAAGGCTTATTTCCTGAGAGTGTCATGCTCAATTATTATATCAACTAACACAAGAGAAAGCTGCCTTGTTTGTCCTTCTAAAATTGCAATGCAGATAGTCAATAGCTACACCTGTTATTGTTGTGCGCCTTCATGTAATTCCTTGGTGACCATAAGGCAACCCTATCACAGGGTTTTCTTCACTAGATTTGTTCAGAGAGGGTTTGTCATTGCCGCTGTCCAAAGCTGAGAGAATTGACTTGCCTAAAGTTTCCACAGCGAAGTGGGGATTTGAGAGTCTTAGTCAAAGCACTCTACCACATTGGCCTCTCGACTCCATTTCCTACAGAGCTGACACAGACATACCCTTTTCTGAACTCTTTTTCATGAGAGATGCTAGTACACCTGTTCTTCATACACAATCAACACCTGAATGTAAAAAAAATGTAACTTAAATTTAAACTATATTACAAAACGATGTTATATCTTCTCCTTCAAAATTAATTCTCCCAGGGTGACTTATAGCACTCTGCAATAAAAATGCAAACTGGTAACAATGTTAGAATTGCACAATAAATAGGGAAAGAAAACATATAAAAGCTATTGAACTCAATGGGGTTGACCTTTGAGTACAAGGAAGGGAGCGAGATAATAACACAATGAGGTTGCAAATAACAGGTATATTCAATAAATCCCAAGTAAATCACAAGTCAATGCTCAGCAATATCATTTGAATTGGACGCTTGGTGTCCCCCGTCTTGCCTTCACACTGTTGCAGACTGAGTATCTCTTACCATTCTCCATTAGGAACTCCAACACACGGGACCTTCGCCGCGTGAGTACGCGCCTGGGGTTTATTTCCCCGCCACTGCTATTTTCAGCAAATGAGGCTTATGTTTTGCCCATTATATTGTTTGTAGTACATGACTTAATGTGCTGAGCATTTACTTGTGATTAACTTGTGATTTATTGAATATACCTGTTATTTGCAACCTCATTGTGAGTGTTATTATCTCGCTCCCTTCCTTGTATTGTTAAAGTAGCCGCCACCCTTTTCACTGTTGACCTTTGAGTAGACATGTCTAGGACTAAACCTCTCAAGTGCTAGGCTACATACAGGTTTGAAAAAAGAAGAATTGGTCTCGTGTCCATAATATTGCCATTTCTCTGTGCCCTTTACTCAAAGTTCCATACAATCATCAAGATGGACACCATTCCATGTCATAAACTAATTCTGGTCCTAGTCTGGTTTCAACTTCATGACCATAACTCAGCCAAATGGGCTGTTGAATAATCCTGGAAAAATGCTATTTACATCAGTTTGAAAACAAGGCCCATGTTCCCTTTGTTGTACCTGAGTAGGGCATACTATGCTTCAAGTGAAGAGCGGAATCAACTCCTTTGAATCTCCTGGATGGGTAAATGCACAGATATACAGAAGGGGAGTCATGTTTTGTCCAAAGGTATGAATTCCAGAATTGTTTTTGTTGTTCAAGTATGTTCGGGAGAAGACAACAATCCATGCTGTGCGATTCTGGCACCTTTTCATTTGTACCCAAATGCCAGAACGCTCTGATTTCCGTTGTCAGAAAAGCTGTCCTTCCAGAACTTCAGGCCCTCAAATGATACCAAAAACCGTAAGAAGTAGTTCAGTTAGATGTAAGAACTGCAGCATTATTTCTGTGTTTCTTTTTAAAAAATAATTTAAAGCTATATATATATATAACAAAAAATAGGAAGGCACTTTAAAAAAGGCTTTTGTGATGGGCTGGGAACAATCTATATTGTATGTCTTTGCTTCCTAGAAGCATTGCTAGGATGTGCTGATGCTGGTGAGAAAATATACTTACACTTTTGAATGTCAAATGACAGCAGAGGTAAGTCTTCCTTCTTCCTGATGCTGTCTCCTCCTTTACAGAAAGTGTTCTCCATTGCATGCTGTGACTTCTTTTCTCGTGACATGCAAACATGTTATGAGTCTCTGAACTCATGCAATGATTTCTGTAGGAGACAGGGATGTTCTCTGCTTTGGGCCAGACCTGAATAAAGTGCACGCTGGGACCCAGGAGTGCAAATGTGCCTCACACCTTCAATGGACGCCGGTTCCACATGCCCCGCTTGGAGTGATAGTGGTGGAAGAAGTTCCTGATAGCAAGCCGTTCCACCTCCAAGCCAGACTGAAAAATTCTATGAGAAAGAAAGGAGGAAGGTGTCAGGGAGGTTTCCACAAGGGGAATGGGGTCTTTTCTGCTTTGGCATCTTGGTTATAGAGGCCCAGTTAACAGCAATGAAGAAGAAGAGATGTACAAGTGGAAACTGCTGACTTGAGAATTTGTCTACATTCAAGGAAACAACCGTATAGATAAGACAAAGGAGATTTTAAGCCAGGATAGGAGTAAGAGAGAGAAAGAACTGTAGAGCAGATTTGCACACATTTGGCTGCCTGGTGTTCTCCGTATGTTGTTTGAGTCCAACTCCCATCATGTTGGCAGAAGCTGATGAGAACTGGAGTCCAATGACACCTGAAAAACCACCCCTGCTTTTAGGTCTAGAAAGCGAACTGGCACAGATAGCTGGCACATCCTTACTGACCTGTCCAAGAGTTCCCAGTCCTCTCCTCCCCATTTCTCTCGGAATTCTTTGGTGTTCATCCCTCCAATATGAACGAGATCGGATTTGTATATTCCAAGGAGACCAAATCCATTCACTTCCCAGTATCCTGTGAAGGGAAAATGCAAGAGCATCAGTCACATCTGTGTTATTGAGTGTCCAAACAATAAAATACCTGTAGCACCTCCTTCTAACAGATTATCAGGCTAAATATCAAATCAATTCAAGCACCAGACGAAGGTCACCTCAAAAGCAAAAACTTAATCTGTAGAAGAATAGAGATAGAATTATAATACTAAGCAACAGAAATATAATAAAACCTGTCTATATAAATAGCTTAAATTATACATCCTTATTGCTAGACCATAGACCAGTGGTTCCCAACCTTTGTTGACCACAGACCACTTGATGACTCTCCAACATTAGTACCAAAAGGGTTATGAATCCGTTTTTGGTATTTGGGGTGCTGATTCAGAAAATTGCATTGGATCTAGCATTGGCAAAGTGGTCTTATGCCATCCAGTCGTCGCCATCTGCTTTCCCAATGCAATTTTCTGAATCAGCACCCCAAATAACCCCAGAATAGGCCTAAAAATGAAGACACCAAGGCACCCCCAATTCCAGGCGCCACATGGAATGGCTCTGGTCTGGTGGGTAGTCAGCCTCTTCCCTCCTGACATCCCCATTGCCTCACCACTATAGGATAGTTTTACAAGACCAGTCACTCTTGTTGCAATGGTGTAGTAATGGTGAGTTCGTGGACCATATTTTAGTTCTTGGGGATCACTGGTGGTCTACAGACCACAGGTTGGGAACCACTGCCATAGACAATGCCTCTATGGAGTCATTATATCATGTTCTCATAAGAGTCTACTTCTCACTTAAGTACAAATGTTCATTGCCTCTTCAAACTAAAGACAGAAGTATATACAGTTCCAATAAATATAAGATGGCAGACATAAAGAAATAGACTACACAAACGTATCAACTATGAACTTCCTTAAATCTGTCCAATGTTGCATTGATCATGAGGTACAAATCTTTACAAAATACACTTTCTATCCACATCTCCTCACCATCGGGCTGTTGTGGGGATGCTCCACAATGCAGCCTCATAACCATGGGGGCGAAGGCCATTTTCCCTTCCACACAGTGCTTCCGAATGGAGTCAATAATCCCTGCTGGGAATCGGATGTGCAGATCGCATAGGAAAATGATGCTGTGGGAATCCTGTAAGTGGAGACACAAAACTGTCATGTCAGACTGTTATCCCCACTGTCTTCTAAATTTAAGTGGAGCATGCATGTGTGCATGGAAGGTGTCCCATAAATACCAGTGAAAAGAACTAAACACAGGCCTGAGTCTTATTGGTTAGAACAGGCATGGGCAAACTTTGGCCCTCCAGGTGTTTTGGACTTCAACACCCACAATCCCTAACAGCCGGTGGTAGCTGAAGTCCAAAGCACCTGGTGGCCAAAGTTTGCCCATGCCTGAGTTAGACCCAACTAGAGTGGATCTCCTGTGTCAGTCGGTGCATGGTGAGAATATACATAGACAGATCCCACTCATTTCATAAGTCTATTTAATTATGTAGGCTACAGAACAACAAGAGTTAAAGAGACATAATGTATCATTAATACAAAATCCCATTCCAGCCACTCTCAAATTAGGATTATTTCCTTTACGTAAGTGGTAGGAATGATGAAGTCCTTAGGAATCACCTAACATTCTGCAGGTGAACTTGCCAGGCTAACATTGCTCACCTTCACTAAATCTATGCCAGCCTGAAGGCCTGCAGAGCGCTCAAAGTTCCCTGTCAATCGCAAGTACTGGTACCTGAAAAAAAAGTCAGAAAAGGATTGCTTTAAATTTTTTAAACTAACAATTCACACTCCCTTCATGCCCTCCCTGGGTGATGGAAACAATCTTTTGGGAAAGTATGACTGCTAAGCAATCTAGAGCACCTTGTTTTGTGGCCCAGTTTTTCTGGTACACAGATCTTCTCTTCTGAATTTAATTGTGCTTAACTCTAAAGCAACATTAAAGGTTGTGAAACATTACAATGGTTCCTGTTTATCCCAATAACTGAAAGTGTGGTTTAAACAGAAATTGTAATTCATACAACTGCAAAGTAGGAATATACCAAACCGAGACCCAGCAGAGAAATGGTGATGTCTGGGAGTTAGCTAAAGTTAGTTAAAGTTACTTAGAGGCTTTAGAATTTTAAGTGAATAATTGTGGAATTGCAGGCCACTTGGTGATGCAGTGGATTAAACCGCTGAGCTGCTGAACTTGCTGACCGAAAGGTAGGTGGTTCGAATCTGGGGAGTACAGTGAGCTTCCGCGGTTAGGCTGAGCTTCTGCCAACCTAGCAGTTTGAAAACATGCAAGTGTGAGTAGATCAATGTGTACCACTTCTGCAGGAAGGTAACAGTGCTCCATGCAGTCATGCTAGTCACACAACCTTGGAGGTGTATATGGACAATGCCGACTCTTTGGCTTAGAAATGGAGATGAGAACCACCCCCCAGAATAGGACACGACTAGATTTAATGTCAGGGGAAAACCTTAACCTTAATTGTTGTATCACACAGTTTGTCCAGCAGATAGGGATGGGCTGCAGGGTTGCACAGGGCTGAAAATTGGTTTCTGTTGCACATCCTTACAGCAAAGACTGTTATGACTGCATCACCTCCTTCATAACCTGCATAAACAGTGGCCCACATCGTTGTTTGTTGATGTGTTTCTTGCAATACATGCATTCTCACCTGCGCAACGTGGATCTTTTCAAAGCCTTTTCTACATCCATATCATCACTACTGTAGTCTGTTATGATAACATTGAAGTAGCGGTCCTTTGTAACCTTCACTAGCTCTTCCATGTCTGAAATAAACTGCATCACCCACCGTGCCTGGTTTTTCACTGATTGATAGAAGAGAGAAGGGGGAAAATAGAATCAGAGCAAAACTGGTTTTAAGACTCATCTTATATAAATTAAACTTTTTGAGACTCCTTCTTTGGAGGCTTTTAAACAGAGGCTGGATGGCCATCTGTCGGGGATGCTTTGAATGTGTTTTTCCTGCTTCTTGGCAGGGGATTGGACTGGATGGCCCACAAGGTCTCTATATTTCTATGATTCTATGTTTTCTTAAAGTTTCCAAAACTTACTTCAGTTTTGTTAGGAGGCTGCCAAGTTCTACATGGCATTGAAGCACCAATTTTTGTGCAAGATGACTTTTCTCTAGGAACAATTCTACTTATCAACTTCTAATTGCACAGATACATTTCTAAAAGCAGCTGCAGGCATTCCTGGATGACGCAACCTGGCTAGACCCCTTCCAGTCCGGCTTCCGTTCTGGGCATGGGACAGAGACCGTCCTGGTCTCCATCACAGACCTACTCCGTTGCCACTTGGACCGAGGCAGATCGGCGCTGCTCGTATTATTGGATCTTACAGCAGCGTTTGATACTGTCGATTACCAACGTTTGACACATCGCCTCCAAAACCGCCTGCAGCGAGTGAAGTGGGGGGGGAGGTCTCTGGGGGCTCCCCCTTACATTGCGGGGTCCCCCAGGGGGGCATCCTCTCCCCGCTGTTATTTAACATCTATATGCGACCACTCGCCCAATTGGTGCGGAGTTTCAGGCTGGAATGTGATCAGTACGCTGATGACACCCAGCTCGTTCTGAGGATGGATGCTGGGGCGGAATCTGTACCCGATAATTTCCAAATCTGCCTAGAAGCCGTAACTGGATGGCTGCGAGCCAGTAAGTTGAAGGTGAATCCGGCGAAGACGGAGATGTTGTGGTTGGGCCGCACGGATAGGGAGGGGATCCAGTTGCCGAGTTTCAACGACGTGGCACTCAAAGCACTCCTGACAGATGGCCATCCAGCCTCCGTTCAAAAGTCTCCAAAGAAGGAGCCTCCACCAAAGTCTGGGGCAGAGTGTTCCACTGTTGAACAGCTCTCACAGGAATTTCTTCCTTGTGTTCAGGTGGGATCTCCTTTCTTGTAGTTTGAAGCCATTGTTCTGCGTCCTAGTCTCCAGGGCAGCCAAAAACAAGCTTGCTCCCCCCTCCCTATGATTTCCCCTCCTATATTTATTAATGGCCATCATGTCTCCTGTCAGTCTTCTCTTCTGCAGGCTAAACATGCCCAGATATAGTGATCTATGGATGACATACTATCGCAAGCCCATTTGTAAAGTTTCCAGTGTCCCCACAGCATTTGAATATCCCCCTCACCAAATTCGACATCCAGTTGGCATCCTCTTTAAATAAAAGCTCTCTTCTTGGACTTAAAAACATGATTAAATTGTGCCGGTGTTTCCTAGGAGACATGTGCAAAAAAGGGAGGAAATGCATATTGCATTATGAAGTGCACATAAGAATAGCGAATAGGTCTCATGAAGGATAAATGCGGCTTTCCCAATCTCTGGAAGTTGGTCGCCTCTGGTGGATGCTGTGAATGTCATATTTCGCTAGCTTTACAAACAAGAAACATTTGTGATGAATTTTTTGAATGTCAACTTCTTAGACCAAAGCCACACATATAGCTTTTCTTTGCTTGTATAAAAAATGGAAGATCCAATGATGGCTTCAAACCAGCTGGCCATCGTTCCCTTAGGACAGTGGTTCTCAACCTGGGGTCCCCAGATGTTTTTGGCCTTCAACTCCCAGAAATCCTAACAGCTGGTAAACTAACTGGGATTTCTGGGAGTTGTAGGCCAAAAACATCTAGGGACCCCAGGTTGAGAATCACTGCCCTTTAGGCGATTTGGGATAGTGACAAAGAAGGTCAGATTGTTCATGTATGACATTGGAAGGCTAAGCAAGATGATAATTCACCATTAACCTGTACTAATGACCGGTAGATGCAAACAAAAAATATTGCACATCTGCTAAACTAAACACAATGGGAAACCATGGTAGGATCTTTCAAGTCCCTTATTGGGACTCAACATACTTACCCAGTTATTTTATAAGTACCAAAGGGTTAAATTTCATAATTCTCCCATTATTGTTTTACCAATATCCAAAATGCCCAGCCCATTGCAATCTAAGTCTCTCCTGCCGCCACTGCTTACCTGGCACGATGAAGTGGACAACAGCACGGTGATTCCAGGAAAAGCCTGATGGCCAGCAAAGAGTTGGCTCATCCGTAGTAGCCATCAGGTGACGTGTGTGGCCCCATGCCAAGTCCTTCATAGCCTTCTCCTCCTCGTTGCCTAGCCCATCGGGCCAGTCCCGTGCAAAGATGTATTCTGAGAATCGGACAACACGTTTTCCCTGCTCCACAAGCTCCAGTTCAAGAAGGTATCGGCTGCCCCGGAGGTGATCCCGTCGCTTTTCTATATTTACAATGCGCCGCAGTTGGAATCGCCTGCAATTGGAAGCACCCTGTTTGCACACTGGGATCTTGGGCTGTGCCTGGCCTAGTCTAAATCGTGATTTCACTTCAAGCCTGTGAGAGCTGCACTATAGTCCTTATCATTTCTCTTGACAAAACTACCCAATACTATTTTAAAAAACACATCATAAAAATTTTTAGAACACATTTCAAATATTATTTAAAGCACAGCACATTTGAGACACCCTACAGCTGAGCTCCTGAAGATCCCTAATCATCGCATAGAATTCCATTTGTAAAGATTACCAGTGACAAGTACTTGGCTTTAAAACTAGCACTAAGACCTGCAGTATACATATCCCACCAAATGTTACTACTTTCCTAACATTGCATCCTTGCAAAGATCTGCAAATCCACCCTGCCTAGTATCAACTGGGGCAAGGTCCAGTCCTAAACTGCTAAAGGTCAGCATCCTGGGTTGATATTGTTCTGCAACTAGTTGTTCTGTTAATGCAGGAAATAAGAAGTCACACTTCATGCTACATGGCTTTTGAGCTCAATATCTGGACCTTGGCATGACCGGACAATACACATTTCAAGATAAGCATGAGAAGGAACTATATCCCACATTACATACTTTCTAAGACTATAGCAGAGACCCCAATGGCGCAGCAGGTTAAACCCCTGAGCTGCTGAACTTGCTGACTGAAAGGTTGGTAGTTCAAATCCGGGGAGCGGGGTGAGCTCCCACTGTTAGGCCCAGCTTCTGCCAATCTAGCAGTTCAAGAACATGCAAATGGGAATATATCAATAGGTACTGCTTCGGCAGGAAGGTAATGGCACTCCATGCAGTCATGCTGGCCACATCACCTTGGAGGTGTCTATGGACAATGCTGGTTCTTCGGCTTAGAAATGGAGTGGAGCACCAACCCCCCAGAGGCGGACATGACTAAATTTAATGTCAAGGGAAACCTTTATTTTTACCTTTAAGACTGTAACAAAATCTCCCTGTAAAGGAGGAAAATTAATCCTTCCTTCATTTCACAATAGGTTCTGGAGATATACAGAGCTATCTACTTAGTCAGGCAGTCCCCAAGTTACAAACAAGATAGGTTGTGTAGGTTTGTTCTTAAGTTGGAACAGGTACATTTTTACAGTCTCATTCCAGCCAAACCAAAAGATGTCATTGCACTTTCTGTCCTTGGATTATGAAAAATTCGACTTGTTGTGGAAACAAGGATTGGAGGGAAAGCTTCAGTGAAAACTCTTTCAGGAGTGAATTTCCCTTCTCTAACTTCTTGTTGTCTCACTCCCACTCTAAACCGTAAGTCATTTGTAAGTTGGGTGTTTGTAACTCAGAGACTGCCCGTATACACTCTGGGCTATAGTTCTTATCCCAAGCAAAGAGCAGAGAGATTGAAAGATACCTTCTATCTTACCCTTTGTTCTTCTGGTTGAGTTTTGTTAGGAAAGCTTGTGTGATGTCCAAGGCTTCCTTTTCTTTCAAAAGGAGGTTCCCTGAAGTGTTGCAGTTCAGATCAATCCAGTCTGTCCGCAGCAGCTGGAAGTCCAAATTACTTGCCTGGAAGGTCTGCTCCCAGTTCACTAGCTGGTCAAATACAGGCATGTATTCAAAGTCTTCTTGCCCCTCACCAGCATTTTCTTCCTCTTCTTCCAGAACCACAACCTCATCATGCTTCTCCTCTTGGACTGTTGGCTGGACAGAATCAGTCTGAACAGGCGGGTGCGAAACCAGATCCACCCTTCCCAAAACGACATTTGCAGCATCTGCTGCCTTATGCTGGGCTATGTATGAATCCACTTGATTAAACCACTGGTCTTCATGAACAGGTGTTTTTTGAAGGGTGACCTTTCCAGCACTTTTGTCAAATACTTGAGCTTGTCTCCTTGTTTTTGTGGTGTCTATTGATGGGTTGCTGTTTCGATTTGTACTGAAACGTAACTGAGCTGGACTTGGTTTGCTTGTGATCCTTCCAGCTGCATCCTTGTGCCTGAATGAATTTTGTTCCCTGGTGACTTTGGGCCTTTTATTTACCTGCAGGCCTTTATCTTCCACTTTCCTCTTGGTGTTTGATAACTCATGGACAGTCCTGTCATGATAAGAAGAGTTTCTGGAGTTGCCCGGTATCAGTTGTTTCAAAGAAGGCTTCCTTATGGGTGACGTTCCTTCTGCATTGGCTTTACTGTTCAATTGAGTCATTTTCTGTCCTTTCTTTTCTTTTCTCTGTGTAGATTTTCCAGGGATTGACAAGAGATTCCGATGCTTTTGCGGGGAATAATCATAAACATTGGCATACCCAGCGGCCAGGGATGGACCTTGTTCTGGCTTTCGTGTAGTAGGATCCGATGGAGAAATTGTGTTTTCCTTTCCTGGATCAGCATATTGGGAATCGTCTACATTTTCTTCTTCATAGCCTGAAAAGGTTGTGCACAATTATATATCTTATGCCTTGTTGATCTCTTCTCAGGTTCTGAGCAGAGAAAGGAACTGAATTTGTTTCCCCACCCAAGTCATTATTGTTTTCTGCTACTTCTTATTTATTTATTTATTTATTTCCACCATTTCTACCCCGCTTCTTCTCAACCCCCGAAGGGGGACTCAGAGCGGCCCAACAACGGCAACAATTCGATGCCACGCAGTATACATATAATAAAACCAAAACAGTTAAAATTAAAATACATTAAAATACAGCTAGCATAAAAATACATTAAAATATAATTAGCATTAACATACATCATGTACATTCACGACAGTTAAAAACAGTATTCCGTCCATAAAAGCATTGGGTCTTGTCCACCAGTTTGCCATTTCAATCCAATCTAAAGTGCCGTATCGTGCTAATGTGCAAACGCTTGGTCCCATAACCAGGATTTCACTTTTTTCTGAATGCCAGGAGGGATGGAGGTGATCATATATCAATAGGGAGTGCATTCCACAGACGGGGAGCCACCACCGAGAAGGCCCTATCTCTCGTCCCCACCAACTGCATTTGAGAAGTAGGTGGGAGCGAGAGCAGGGCCTCCCCGGATGATCTTAAGTTATGAGGTGGGACGTAGCGGCTGATGCGTTCGGACAAGTAAGCTGGGCCAGAACCGTATAGAGCTTTAAAGGTCAAAACCAGCACTTTGAATTGAGCTCGGGATTGGACAGGCAGCCAGTGGAGCTGACACAGCAGGGGGGTGGTATGCTCCCTGTATGTAGCTCCCATTAGTAATCTGGCTGCCGCCCGTTGGATTAATTGCAGTTTCCGAACTGTCTTCAAAGGCAGCCCCACGTAGAGTGCATTGCAGTAATCTATTCGGGATGTGACCATAGCGTGGACGACTTCTTCTTAGGCTACAGCCAGCATGGCTTAAGCTTAAGCGGCTGAGGGGGGAAAAGAAGGGGCCTGAGGCTGTTAGGAATGGTGGGAGTTGAAATCCAAAACACCTGGAGGGTCCAAGTTTGCCCAAGACTGGACTAAAGACATATACATTGATTTGAAGAGAGAAAAAGCTGTATGTTTATCTTTGTGTGCACTCATTTATGCCAAAACATTACAAAATACTATGGACCTCAACATATGACAAAAGACAAACAAAAACCCAACCATTCTGTGTATATAAACAAATAGCAATTACGATTCTATCACACAGCAATCTGTTCACAACCAACTCGTCCAGACTGAGGATGGGGAATGAATCTGTTTGATTGACTTATTGATACGAACTTGCATGAATGGCTCTTTTCTAAGCTAAATTTGTGAACTGAAATGAAGTTAGCCTTCAGCATCCTCTATTTTCTGGATGTGTCAATATATTTCTATGTCTCTAAAAATTATGGATATTTGGAAACAGTAGATACCAAAATTCTTATATGTGAAGAGGAATACCTGGGTATTTTAGCATTTCCTCAGAATCTATGTTTCTGCCATCTGATTGGTCCATTTTCATGTACTTGGAAAATCCAAATCTGCAGGAGTTAGAAAGGAAAATCAGGCATGAAGAATTGCTTCACTGTTGCATTGACCAGCACTTCCTCCTTCTCTCTGTCAATGCAGGGAAATTTTCCTACTTTTATTGTGAAGGAACAATTTACTACCTGTAGCTTGAAAATAGTACTTTCCAGGAGAATCTATTCATCTTGTTATGCTAGTTATATAAACCTTCTAGTCTTCTTAGCCGTATAGTATGAAATTCCAATTATTTGAACTTGTTTTAACATTGGAATGTATTTTAATTATGTTTAATATGCATTAATTTTAATCTAATTTTTAAGTTAAAGTTTGTATGTCTTAAGGAACTATGTAAGTGCCATATGTAAGCCGCCTTGAGTCTCCCTTGGAGTAGAGAAAGCGGGATATAAATAAGGTAAATAAATAAATAGTTCTACATCCCTGTCTTTTTCTTTTCAAGTTCCTAAAGGACTATGTAGCTTAGTCTACTTATGCATTTGTAGTACCAGTACTGGGTATGTACATGCCTTCATGTTGCCTGTGACTTATGGTAAACTCATTAATTTTTCATTGGGTTTTCTTAGGCAGCAGGGGGGCCCTAGTGGTACAGCGAGTTAAACTGCTGAGCTGCTGAACTTGTTGACTGAAAGGTTGGCAGTTCAAATCCAGGGAGTGGGGTGAGCTCCCACTGTTAGTCCCAGCTTCTGCCAACCTAGTAGTTTGAAACATGCAAATGTGAGTAGATCAATAGGTACCGCTCTGGTGGGAAGGTAACAGCACTCCATGCAGTCATGCTGGCCACATGTCCTAGGACGTATCTATGACCAATGGCAGCTCTTGAGCTTAGAATTGAAGATGAGCAGCACCCCCCAGAGCCGGATATGACTAGACTTAATGTTAGGGGAAATACTTTACTTTTTTCTTAGGCAATGACTAATCAGGGTTGGTTTTGCTAGCCCCTTCCTTTGTAATATACAGAATCTGATATTTATTGGCAGTCTCCCATCCAAGTAATAATAATAGATGACCCTGCTTAGCTTCCAAGATCAGAGGGGATCTGGTGCCACTAGGATAATCACAGTGGTAATTGTACACACACACACGCGCGCACACAATATTTTCAGTACAATCTTCCTTCCAACCTTGTGATCCTACTGGTTTGAATTGGACCCAAGTTATTGTAAAACCTACAGTAGGAGGAAGGTTAATAACACCAGACCAGCAATCAATCAATCAATCAATCAATCAATCTCTCTCTCTCTCTCTCTCTCTCTCTCTCTCTCTCTCTCTCTCTCTTCAAAATAGAATCTTGTTTTCAGTTATCTAGGCCAGTTTTACCTCTCCAGATAATAGGCATTTTCCTGGTAAAAGCACTTGTTATGTGTTTCCATATGGCTCAAACGAGTATAGTCATTGGGATATACAAATGATAAGTGAACCTGGAAAAAGAAATCCATATAAAATCATCATTTCTAATCTTCAGAGTAAATTTCTATAATCTGCATTTGGATGGGGTGATAACTGTGACATTCTAGATGACAACTTCCAGCATTCCTCACTATTTCCTTGCTTAAATTGGAGTTCATCAATATCTAGAGCAGGCATGGGCAAACTTCTGCCCTCCAGGTGTTTTGGTAGGCTGTTAGGAATTGTGGGAGTTGAGGTCTAAAACACCTGCAGGGCAGAAGTTTGCCCATGCCTGACCTAGAGGCCAAAAAAATTCCATACCCCATGCCCTATAAATCACAGAAACCAATGTTTTAGGGTAAATGAACATCTATGCTACTTGGATATCCTATAAGTACCTCTCAAGAGCAACAATTAATTTTTTTCTTAAGCTATTCAAATTTGAGATACCATCTAATTCTCCAGAGACATGCAGATCCAGTCCTATGCACACTTATGTGGGAGTAAGCTCCATTAAATCCCATGGGACTTACTTCCAAGTACACACATTCAGCATTGTACTCTAATTCTTTTATTTTAAATCTGACCCTCTTTATTTTAAAGAAGAAGAGAACAAGCAACAATCTTAGTTTCTAAAGAACAGCTGTAACTTTAGAGTATGTGTTTACACATCCAGTGACTGTCTTCTAATCTTATGCATGTAGTTCTATACTTTTAAACTTTTCCCACCCTTGACCACTTTTTGCCCGAGAAATCTTTACATGAGCTCAGGTATTAGATATAAAAATCAAACATTTACTGAAAGTAAATCAGCATTTGCACAGCTTGCTAAACAGACTGATTTTCCTTTTTTATGAAGTAAAGTTGAAGCATTTTGTGCAAAGAAACATTGTGCACTGTTCTTGAAATAGGTGGCATTCAGAAACCTTTTACTGTTGCCAATTTTTGTGGCCTCCAAACATTGAGCTAAAGCAGTGGTTCCCAACCTTTTTTTTGACCAGGGACCACTTTGACCAGGGACTGATCTCCAACATTAGTACCAAAAGGGTTACTGATTAGTTTTTGGTCAACATTAGATTCAGTTTGGTTATTTGGGGTGCTGATTCAGAAAAATGCATTGGATAGACCGCACCAGCTCTAAGACCATATCAGCTGTAATATATGATATAGAACATATGTCATCCAGTAGTTGCCATCTGCCCACCCACAAAAAATATAATCTAGAGCTGATGTGGTCTAACCAATGCAATTTTCTGAATCAGCACCCCAAATAACCCCAAGTACAGGCCTAAAAATGAAGACACCTAGGTGTCCCCGCTTCCACATGCCGCACGTGGAATGGCTCTGCTCAGGGTGAGGGAGGAGGAGGAGAAACACAGTCAGGAGGTTTGTTGTCACACCTTTCATGGGTAGTCAGCCTCTTCATTCCCGACATCTCCGCTGCTTTGTCACTATACAAGAGTTTTGCAAGACCAGTCACTCTCATTGCAACGGTATAGTATCAATGAAGCCACAGACCATATTTTAGTTCTTGGGGACCACTGACGGTGCATGGACCACAGGTTGGGAACAACTGAGCTAAAGGGACCCCATTTGAGATCAAGACCCACAGTTTAAGAAGGAGTACTTTAACCTAAATAAATAAATAAACAGAAAGGCAGGGGCAAGGAAATGGTTGCTATTTGTTGACCAATCACTTGCTATTATTTGCCAGATAACTGCACTTATAATTTCCTTATAATGAAGCCATCTCTTAACGTAAACTTGAGTTGACAAAGCCTTGAATTGAAGAATGACACTTACAAACTGGAGTCCCTGATAGCGGCTTAGTGGAAGCCCATTGACCAAGTAGCTTGGTTTGTAGGGACAGTCAGGAAAGATCTTGTGAATCTTTGACTTTCTTATGAGAGGCACTGAGAAGCAGACAAAAAAGAAAAATAACTGATAAAAAGACAATGACTAAAATAGTTTTAGCAAAGTGATCTATTACATATGCAATACTTCTGTGGAGCCATCTCAAACTGATTTGTAACACATTGAATACTGTGTTCTACCAATGTTGTGGTGGGGTACCTTTAAGTTATTTCCAATGTAGGGAAACCCTAAGGTATTTCTTGACAAACTGGCTTCTGAGAATGAGAGTGTGTGGCTTATTTAAAGTCACTTTGGGGGTTTCCATGGCAGAATGGAGATTTAAACCCTTTACTCAAACGGCTACACCATGCTGGCTCTTGTGCGCTACTATTTCTGGGGTTTTTTTTTGCACATTGCCCTTCCTTGACTTTCTAGCCACCTATGTAGCCTGTTTTGTTCTGGTATGTCTGCTTAAGAATGAATGGAGTATCTCTTTCTGCTTCAAATAAAAATGTATGCACACTTCCACGTTCTCCAGAATTTAGGCATAAAAATCAGTCTGGAGAATTCAAAAGCTTTGTTGACATTTTGGTGGCCCTAATCATAGCATGTTTGCATGTTTACCTTCAAGAATTATCCTGCCACAGTCTATGTATTAGACCCAGCTCCCTGTAGTTTTTTATTAGAAAAGTTGAAATTATTAATTTTTGCTTGTGATGGAAAATATATTTCTTGTTTTGATTATTAGCGCGGCACCTTTAGATACAGAAGGTGTCTCTCCCTGTTCTGGCACTCCAATGCATATCACATGATGAACTATGGCTTTAGCTGTGTTGCTTACATGCGTAAATAGTATCTCGGGGGTCAAGCTTAAGCATGTCTGCTGGGTGCTCCATTGCAGCTCGACTGGGCAAGATCCGACTCCGACGAGTAGCCAATGTCTGTGGGATGTGGCTAACCCCATCCATTTTTAAAAGGGTTTCATCTAAAACAAAAGAACAATAAGAAAATGAGACATTGCTGCTTTGAGTCTCCTTGTGGAGAGAGAAAGTGGGGTATAAATAAACATAATACTAATAAGAAATAGGAACATAAGAACATAAGAACATAAGAACATAAGAAGAGCCATGCTGAATCGGACCTCAGCCCATCTAGTCCAGCATTCTGTATCACACAGTGGCCCACCAGTTGTACACGGGGATCTCGAGCAGAAGGGAGGGCAAAACCCTGACCTGCTCCCGACCCCCCAGAACCAGTACCCAGGGAAATCCTGCCTACCTCAACCAACTCCGAGGTGGTACTTAAATGTCCTTTTCAGTAACTACCGATACACTTGGTATCCATGAATCTGTCTAATCCTGCCTTGAAGTTGTTGAGGCTGACAGCTGTCACAACCTCTTCTGGAAGTAAATTCCATAACCCAATGACCCTCTGGGTGAAGAAATATTTCCCTTTATTAGTCCTAATTTTCCTACCTTGGAGCTTCAGGGAATGCCCCCTAGTCCTAGTGTTTTGTGACAAAGAAAATAATTTTTCTTTATTCACCTTTTCTATCCCATGCATGATTTTATACACTTCGATCAAGTCACCTCTTAAACGCCATCTTTCAAGGCTGAAAAGACCAAGGCTTTGCAACCTGATTTCATAAGGGAGCCGCTCCATCCCTTGGATCATTCTTGTTGCCCTTTTCTGTACCTTTTCCAGTTCCGTTATATCCTTCTTAAGGTGCGGAGACCAGAATTGTACACAGTACTCCAAATGTGGCCTTACCATAGATTTGTAGAGAGGTAATACAACGTTTGCTGACCTATTTTCGATTCCCTTCCTGATCATGCCAAGCATAGAATTTGCTTTTTTCACTGCTGCTGCGCACTGGGTTGACATCTTCATTGAGCTGTCCACCAAGACCCCAAGATCCCTTTCCTGGTTTGTCTCGGAAAGCTTTGACCCCATCAATTTGTAGGTGTAGTTGGGGTTCTTTGCCCCGATGTGCATGACTTTACACTTGTTTAGGTTAAAATGCATTTGCCACTTTGTTGCCCATTCACTCAATTTCAAGAGATCTTTCTGGAGCTCTTTACAATCAGTTTCATTTTTAATTACCCTGAACAATTTAGTGTCGTCTGCAAACTTTGCTACCTCAGAATTCACTCCTACATCCAGATCATTAATGTCTTCTCCAAAAAGTGGGAGATATTTTCCCATTGCCCATTTCACAAATCTCCCAGAATACATTGGGGGAAAGGCAGAATATAAATCTCACTGAAAGGCCAGTGAGTTTTGAATTTGTCTAGCTTAGCGCATGCTGCAAAACTTTTCTGATTACATGAGTTAATTAATACAAAGCTGACTGGGCAGTATTAACTTTGTGGTGGGAAGATACTTACTAATATAAAGGGAGAGGAATTGAGAGTCAATAATTGCGAAGTTGTTTACTGGGTGATTCAACCTCCACTGAAATAAAGAGATAAAGGCATATAAAATGTTTGTCAGTTATGAAAATCATCAGAGGACTGTCTGTAACAAACACGTACAACTATCAACCAAAGAATCCAAATACAGTTTTCCTCAATCCGAACATGGATAATAGGAGTCGTAACTTTCTTTTTTAAAAACTTTTTATTGATAAACCATTCTGGACACAAAGTGGCAGGAAAAGTATAACAAATGCATATACAATGAGTCCACTAAGACTGAAAAATCCACTCATTTGAAGACCACTGTAAAGTTATTGCATGAATTACAATGGAGTTTTACTGGGACCAATAGTTAAGGCTATTTTTCTTTATTTCTAATTATTACAAGGAAACTGTCGCCTTTTTTCATTAACAAACAATGATTCTAGGATTTGTTGATATTTTGAAACACATTTTCTTGAAAAAATATGTATGAATGAATACATTTTGTATTAGGCTTTGTATTCATGTATGCTTCCGGAATGCAACTTTCATAAGGTGAAAGATTGACAGCTGTTGTGATCTGTCAGATCTTAAACAGTCTTCAACTTTCAGTGCCTTTTATGGCTATTCTGCTAATTTATCTAAATCTGATGCTGTGCCTGTTGGATTTAATACTCTTTCTGGGTTGTTTGCCAACTGGAAAGTTTTGTTGGTGTTTCAACAATCTTCCATATTTGGACATATTACTCAAATGTTAAAACTGAATTTGCCACTAGCTGAAATATCTATGGATGTATCACTCAAATCAATGATTTCAGGTAAAGTTAACATAGTTAAAATTAGTTACTATGTTCTTTAAGGTATTTATGTCTCTCAGGTTCAATTTCAGGAAATCAACAATATTTTTTAAATTTTTACATAGGGATAATAATGTTTTTCATTTAAAGGATACCGTTGTCCTTTTCAGAAGGCAAATGCGATTTTCCAAAATTGATATGACATATTTTATGATATGGTATATTTTCTGACTCATGCAAATCACTGAAAAACACAGTCCAATTTGGATACTTCTCCTTGGAAAATGTAGGCATCAACTTATTTGGAACATTTCTAGAATAAACTATCTTAGATTCAATTCATTTAAGGAATAAATAGATTTTGCCCCTGGACAATCCCAATTTGAAGATTACAGGATAACTGTTTTGATACAAAAAAATGTCCCAACTGTGGGATCTTTGCTGGTGTTTCAACCTTAGGGTGAAACTTGGGGTGAAACTAAGGTGGACCTATCAAGGGCCTTTCTTGGCAAGATTTGTTCAAAGAAGAAGTACCGTTGCCTTCCTCTGTGAAACCAAATGGGTTTCCATTGTTGGGTGGGGATTTGAGCCCTTGTCTCCAGTTGTAGTCCTACACCATATTGGGATGTTTACTCTGGATAGCTTGATTGACTCACGCCAATTTGTTTTGATCTTTTTTCAACATTTGAATCTAATTATCAGTTACCTGCTGGTGTACCTTGTTACTATTTACAACTACAACATCTTTTGTGGTCTCCATACAGACCAGCTTTGATTGCCTCAGCCACCCCACTCTATTTGAAACATCAGACTGAAATCAACAATGACCACTATCCAAAGTACATGGGCTATAGCAAATATGGACAACTTCAGCCCTCCAGGTGTTTTGGACTTCAGCTCCCACAATTCCCAACAGCCTCAGGTCCCTTCCTTTTCCCCTTCAACTGCTTAAGCGGCTGGGGGGGGGGGGAGGAAAGGGCCTGAGGCTGTTAGGAATTGTGGAAGTTGAAGTCCAAAATGCATGGAAGGCCAAAGTTTGCTCATGCCTGGGTAGTCGGAACACTTACTGCCACTTCCACGTGGTCCGTTCCTTGGTCGTCTTGCTTGTGTAGTACCTCAAAGTAGTACTTATTTGTGGATGACAATCTGTCAAAAGAAAGAGTGACAAGTCTGAGTTTCTTGTTCTGAATGCAGAACATCTTCGAAAGATCTTTAGATGCCAAAGCAACCAGATCACTTTGATTAAGTTGGGATATACCCTTTTTGGTCTGGTAACCAAGAAGGAAGAAGAAACCAAAGAAAACCAAAGAAAAAAATCCAAAGTGAGTAGGAACAAGCTTTTACAAAGTCATCCAATTAATATATCTCATTGAATTTACTGTTTTCTTGGTCTTGGGGAAAGTTGTAATAAATCAGGAAAACAAACCATTAATGAATTATGTTTCCCCACACTGCTGTTAGCTTCAATGTGTGACACTGAAATTACTCATGATATAATAATGAACAATTTTAGATGGCAAAGCTGTCAAATAATACATGAACATCAATTACTGCATGAATCCGTGAAGTTAGATTATTAAGAAATCTGTAAAGGTAAATGTAGTTTTGTGCAGATGATAGTTCAGGCTATGATCAGTAGCAACTTCTGCTGTTATATGTTCATTTATAACATTTTTATGACACAAAACTTTTTGGCCCACCCCCATATATCCAGAAAATACTAAAAATGGACACTAGAGAGCACTCCAAAATTAATTTACGAGTACGGTGCCAAACCATGGTGAGAAAAATAGAAGGATACGTCTAACCCCATTCACAAGCTATTTAACTTGCAATGCTCTGAAAGGAAAATTTAAAAACCAGGCAAGATGCTCTTTTCCCGACTAATATACCTAAATCACAGGTGAAGAAAATCTGGCAAGCAATTTAATAGTGGGTACAAAATACGGAAGAAGTTAACATGCTTTTCACTCACTTCACTGGCTTTGACATTTGGTTCTTGAATTTTCCAAACTCCCCAGGTGCTGTCCACTCCTTCCCGGTCTGCCCAAAGATAGAGAATGTGCCCTTTACATTATGGATCATTCACATGGAGCTGCCTTTCACTTGCTTTACTGAGCAATTGCATGCACCCAACCACAAAATAATCAGTGCAAACGCTCAGTGATTCATTAAAGACGACAGTGCCACAGATTGCTATTTCTAGTAATGCTAGAACCTTTGACCGAAAGAGCATCTCATTATTATAGCTCAGGCATGGGCAAACTCTGGCCTTCCAATTCCCACGTGAAAATGTTGCTGTCAATTGCAATATTCACACTTGCCCCAAGCAGATATAAGTTCTTTCTTCCACCCTGGGCATTCAACCAATATATAAACCCCACTTGCCTAGTTTCTAACAAACCTCACAAGGATGCCTGCCATAGATGTGGGTGAAACGTCAGGAGAGAATGCTTCTGGAATATGGCCATACAGCCCAGAAAACTCACAGTAACCCAGTGATTCTGGTCATGAAATATTTTGACAATACAGCTGTTAGGGTGTTAGGAATTGTGGGAGTTGAAGTCCAACACACCTGGAGAGCCAAAGTTTGCCCATGCCTGTTATAGGTTATATATGCAGACATTAGAATGGGGGATTGTAACTTTCCTAAGGTTGAAATTGTACGGAGGGGAGTCTTGGGAGGAAGCTTTCAAGCTGTTATAGTCTCCGTTAATCTAAAAGCAGGCAGAAAACCTTTAGGGGTTCTTAATCTGGGGTCTAAAGATATGTTTCCAAAGATCCACAAACTTGGCACAATTATTATTTCATTCCTTTCACTTCAAATTCTTCTACACTCAGGGCGCAGCTGTACTATAGAATTAATGCACTTTGACCCTCACCTTAACTGCCATGGCAGTGAAATCATAGTATTCTACCTAAGATAGTACCTTTAGACACGAGTCACATACATTTCTGAAGGCCTATATCATGAGGAAGTATAGTTAGCAGATTAATACTATTCAGCTTTCCCATCTGATTATTGCAACATTTCCAGTTGGGGTTCAGAGAAGTGTTCAGACTCTATGGACCTGTGTAAACCACGTAATTCCCAATACATTCTAGGACACCATTAGGTAATTCATTGTAGGCAGTACAGTCCATAGTACATATGAATCACATAGTGTCTGAATTTAGGGGTAGCATTACTACAGGAATTATAAGATTTTACTACAGGCATTATAAAACTTCAACAACTTATTTTCCTGTATCTTTCCATCAAGTATATATACTGTAAAGTAGGATAAAATCAAAGAAATCCGAAACCAGATACTTTACCGTGCCCACACTGGCCAGCAGTTGGAGTTCTGAGATGTTCTCACTTGGACTCAGCCAGAACTCTGCATTGTCATCAGCAGCAATGGCAAACCGAAACTCACCTAGGACAAGATTCCTGGGATTAGCAAGAACATCAAGAAGTTCCATTTCGAAGAAAGAATGAGCATTTTTCCTTTGATGGAGAGTGATTTTAATTCGTCCTTGGGATCCAATGTGGAGCAGCTCATTCTGTACAATTTTTGTGTGTGTCAGAAGCAACTTGAGAAACTGCAAGTTGCTTCTGGTGTGAGAGGATTGGCTGTCTGCTAGGATGTTGTCCCACAGGATAGTAACACCCAGATGTGTTAATATCCTGTGGATGGCTTTTCTCATGTCCCCGCATGGGAAGCTGGAGCTGACAGACAGGAGCTCACAATGTCTCACGGATTCGGACTACTGATCTTCAGGTCAGTAGTTTAGCCGGCACAAGGGTTTAACTCATTGCACCACTGCAGCTCCTGCCATTCTGTACATAAGGGCTACTCAAAGTGTTTTTTTCCCTGGATCGGAACCAGCTCCCAATGTCATGGGCTGTTGTTCCCTGGTGAGTTTCCAACAGGTGTAAATCATGATTCTACTACCTGCCAAGCAAGATTCGATGGGTATCTGGAGTTTGCAGCTTAGGGAAAGGTATTTCTCAGCTACAGACTATAAACCCCAGGATTCAATGGGATGCAGCCATGGCAGTTAAAGCATAAATATAGTTCCATTATTATGGAGCATTAAAAAGCCACAGTTGTCTTTCTTCCTGTCTGTCCTCTCTTTTCTTCAGTGTGGGAAGCCTCTTGCTACATGTAGAATAAGGAAGAATGTATCCTGTATGCTAAACTACAAACCTAATCTGGGTTTGTGAGTACATCTACACTGTAGAATTAATTCAGTTTGACACCGCTTTAATTGCTATGACTCAATGCTGTGGAACGATGGGAGTTGTAGCTTTACAAAGCCTTTAAGCCTTCTCTGCCAAAGAATGCATGTGCCTCACCAAAGTACGATCTCCAAGATTCCATAGCATTGATCCATGGAAGTTAAAGCGATTTCAAACTGCATTAATTCTACAGTGCAGATGCACCCTGAATGGTCATGGTCCCCTCCTTTCTCACTTGCAGGATTACAGTTTTGTGCCTTTGCCAGAGAACGCTTGAGAGATTTCACAGAGTTGTAATTTAGAGGATTTTCTTGAAGAAAGAAAAGCAGTCAAACCAGTTAAAGCTTTTGGCACACACCTGTCGTGTTATTAGACACAACACGGAAATCCCAAGCAAACAACTGCTTTCTTGATATACATCCATTTGACTAATTGATTTTTATCTTTTATGTATAATCTTCCTGCCAAAATGCACAAAGTTCAAGCAAATGCCTGCCAAAAAACACAAATGGCATGGGGACTGTGGCACAGCTGGCTGGGTGTCAGCTGCATTAGAGATCACTACTGACTGAAAGGTCATGCGTTCGAAGCCAGCCCGGGTCGGAGTGAGCTTCCGGGCAATTGTGTAGCTTGTTGTCGAACTTTGCAACCCGAAAGACAGTTGCATCTGTCAAGTAGGAAATTTAGGTACCACCTATGTGTGGGGAGGCTAATTTAACAAAATTTACGAGGCCATAAAAAAATCTCCAGCAAAAGCATGCAGGGAATGCGAAAAGTACTTCATCAGTGTCGAAGATGGACGGTGAAGCGACAGCTCCCCTGGTGGCCAGAAGTTGCAATGTTAAATAGCCTCTGACTGTCTGCTTATATGTATTGTGTGCCTATGGTATTGAATGTTTGCCATGTATGTGTACATTGTAATGTGCCCTGAGTCCCCTGCTGGGTGAGAAGGGCGGAATATAAATACTGTAAATAAATAAATGAAAAATTGTGTGTGTTTATATGACTGCATTTCCCCTCCAATCTACCAACTGGCATTGTAGGAATTTGAATCAGGAGTTATTGAGGAGATTAAAACTGAGGAGTCCCGAAGACCTAGCCATTCCTAGGAAAATAGGGGCCTGAGGCTGTTAGGAATGGTGGGAGTTGAAGTCCAAAACACCTGGAGGGCCCAAGTTGGCCCATGCCTGCTCTCTAGGGCTCTCTAGGTTCTCAATACAAATATGTGGTCAACTCATAAACTCTTTGTAGCTCATGGACAACTGTTTGAGAATTTTCTGATGTTGGGAGGGAGGCAGAGAAAAAACAGGTTTCTGTGTAAAATCCACATGCGTTCTTCCTCCTCCTAATGCTTTAAATTTCTCCTCACCATCACTGAATGGATGCAGATAGCCAAATATGCGCAATCCATAGTTTGTCCATTTTGGAGCCGCTGCCAGTTTTTTCAAAGTGGTCCGTGTCTGAAGGAAAGAGCATGGAAAGCAGAAATACAATTATTACATGAAACTGGAACAAAATAAAGGAAAAATCGAATTACGTGAGAGTCAGAAAGAAGAAATAATTCTTGCTCTTCTAGAAATAAAATCAGGGCTTTGCAGGAAAATGGTTTCCTTGAGTGGTCAAAGGTTCCAGAGGCCGCCTTTTTATAAGTTTAGTTTTCTAGTGAGTGGTGGAATCCATAGCATTGGTGGCTGGAGATTCTGGAAGTTGTTATTCCAAAAATGTTATGTTTCCAAGCTCTGAAAACAATAGTACAAAGGTAAAGGTTTCCTCTTGACATTACGGCTAGTCAGGTCTGATTCTGGGTTGTGGTGCTCATCGCCATCTCTAAGCCAAAGAGCTGACGTTGTCCGTAGACACTTCCAAGGTCACGTGGCTAGCATGACTGCATGGAGTGCTGTTACCTTCCTGCCAAAGCAGTACCTATTTATATGCTTTCGAACTACCGGGTTGGCAGAAGCTGGGGCTAATGACGGGAGCTCACCCCGTCTGCGGATTCCAACTGCCAACCTTTCCGATCAGCAAGTTCTGCAGCTTAGCAGTTTAACCTGCTGCGCTACTTTGTAATTTCAATAGCATAGTTCTTGCAGGCCTAAAACCTCTTGGAGTCATGAAGCTTTTATGTCCATGATCTCTTTTTATTTCTATTTTGTGTTCATGTGTGACTTGCCCTGTTGTCCAGGTCTAATCAACTGAGGTTTTTAAGTCCAAACCAAATAAACTGTGGTTTGTTTGAAAGCTGGTTATAAAGTTGGCTTGTTTCCAACAAACCATGGTTAAACCCTTGTGCTGCTGAACTGCTAACCTGAAGGTTGGCTGAACTGCTAACCTGAAGGTTGACAGTTTGAATCCGCAAGATGGGGTGAGTTCCCGTCTGTCAGCTCCAGCTAACCTAGCAGTTTGAAAACATGCTAATATGAGTAAATAGGTACCGCTTCAGCAGGAAAAGACAGAGAGATGCTCCAAGCAATCTTACCAGTCACACAACCAGGCAGTGACAACACAGGCTCCTTGGCTTGAAAATTGAGAAAAGCATCTCCCCAGCCAGAGATGAGCCGGAAATGAAAGAAGAAGCCTCTGCCTTTGTTTGTATTTATGTGTCTCATTGTATATGATAGTAATGGCTATGATGGTTTGTCTATGTATGTAAACTATGTATGTTGTAAACTGCTCTGAGTTCCCTAGGGGAGAAGGCAAAATATAAATAAACTACATTATTATTATTATATGAATAATAATAATAACTTTATCTTTCCCAAAAGGAGACAGAAAGCGGCCTAACATAAAACCATTAGCATACAATATAAAATATGCAAACATTAAAAAAGAACTAAATATAAGCAGTATTTTAAAAATTCACAGTTAAAACCCGTTAAAACATATCCAAAGTTAAGAGTTAATTAAACAGAGAACTTAAGGCTTCTAATCTCTTTTGAGCAAGGCAAAGAGATGGAAGAACAGATGAGTCTTGGGAAAGGCTACATTTGTTCACCATTACAATAGGTAGTTAAATGATACTCTTTCTCAAACATATGCACAATTACACCCTGAATATGAATACAAGTATGTTCCTCACAATGCTTTCTATGGCCAAGCTTTTTTTTTTCCATCTCAGGAAAAAATGTGAGAAACTGCAAGTTGCTTCTGGTGTGAGAGAATTGGCCATCAGCAAAGATGTTGCCCAGGGGAAGCCCGGATGTTTGATGTTTAACCATCCTTGTGGGAGGCTTCTCTCATGTCCCCGGATGGGGAGCTGGAGCTGACAGAGGGAGCTCACTCCACTCCCCGGATTTGAACCGCCAACCTTTCAGTGAGTAGTCCACACAAGGGTTTAACCCATTGCACCACTGGGGGCTCCTACCTCCAATGGATGATCCCCTGCTCTCAACCTCCTCTCCCTGCATTCAAACCAATGACCTGTCGGTCAGCAGTTCTGCTGGCACAAGGGTTTAACCTATTGCACCATTGGGGGCTCCCCAAATTAGGCTGATGGTCCTTCAGTGGCTGATAAGGAAACATAATACAGAACCTAGAAGGGGAGGGCTCTCGCTTCATTTGACAGAAGGAAATGATAACAAAATACTCACATGAGGATATAATGGGAAGTGGAGGTTTCTCCTCAGCTGTTCTATAGAGCCTCCGCACCAGTCTTCAAACACATGGAGATTGACTTGACCTTGGAACTACAAACAGATTGAAGCACAAATAGATAGCTTTTTACTGATAAGTCACTTTAATAGAGAGTGAAAGGGAACACAACATGCTTGCTCAAAGTTAATAGTTACAGGAAACATTCTATACCAGGCATGGGCCAACCTGGAGCCTCCAGGTGTTTTGGACTTCAACTCCCACAATTCCTAACAGCCTCAGGCCCCTTCCCCCCCCCCCCCCATAGCCACTTAAGCCCATGCCTGTTCTATACTATGACTATTAGAATACATAATTGCAAAGATCTGGCATTGCTAATTGTTTTCAGTTGTCCAATGTTTAAAATTCACTTAGTTAACTCCTAAGCTTGACAAATAGAACATGACTAGAAACATGGAATGTAATCAGAAATAACATGTTAACATAAAGACATGACTACAAAACTTGAATTAGGGAGCAAAAATGCAAAGACTGCATAATCAGAGGTGCAATATTGGTGGAAATAACTCATGGAGGAGCCTGACACAGATATGACGACAGGAACAAATATCTATTCCTTCCACTGAATGCTTAATTCCACTGTGATCCCCATTATTAAATGTGAACAAGAAGAAGCACAAAATGTTACAAACCCTTTTATTTGATTTGTGATCCAAACCACTGAATTTGCTGGTAGTTTTGGACCACCTTGGCCACAAGGAGATGAAATTGGTGAATTTAAATTTAGGAGGTGTTTAGCAGGGGGCTTTGGTGGTGATCGGGGGCCACACAAGGTCATACAATGGGAGAAGTTTTCCTTTGCTGGGGCCGGAGAGATAGCACAAGGGCTGGAGAGATAGCACAGTGGTAACAACAGCTGTGCTTGCAATCTGAAGGTTGCATGTTCGATTCCTGGGCTGGTCTGGACACCCAGCTGTGAGCCCTGTCCATTGTTCACCTAACAGTTCAAAAACAGCCCAGCTGTGAATAGACGAACTAGGGACCACTAAGGGGGGAAGGATTTTTACAAAAAGGACTTTACAACGCCTGAATAAAAGGAAAGATCGGCTGTCGGAAGGTGGAATGTGGAAACAGAGGCTCTCCATCATGAGGATGAAGCAACAGCACACCCTTGTGACGTAATGACGTAATGGAGCAACCGCACCCTGTGACGCAGCCAGAAGAAGAAAAATCCTTCTAAATTGTACTCGTATTGTAATTGTATGTCAACCGGCAGGGATTGTCTGCCGTATGTGTAATGTAATCCGCTCTGAGTCCCCTTCGGGGTGAAAAGACTTGGCCACGGTGGTCCACGCTCTGGTTACATCCCGTATAGATTACAGCAATGCTCTCTACGTGGGGTTGCCTTTGAAGACTGTTCGGAAGCTGCAACTAGTCCAACGGACAGCAGCCAGGTTGATAACAGGAGCGCCATTCAGAGAGCGTACAACTCCTCTGTTGTGCCAACTCCACTGGCTGCCAGTTTGCTACCAGGCACAATTCAAAGTGCTGGCTTTAGCCTTTAAAGCCCTAAACGGTTCGGGTCCAACTTGCCTGTCCGAACGCATATCTCCCTATGAACCATCGAGATGTTTAAGATAATCTGGAGAGGCCCTGCTCTCAGTCCCGCCTTCTTCGCAGGCGCGACTGGCGGGGATGAGAGACAGGGCCTTTTCAGTGGTGGCTCCTCGGCTTTGGAACGCCCTCCCTAAAGACATCAGATCGGCCCCCTCCCTCCTGACGTTTCGCAAGAAAGTCAAGACCTGGTTATTTGAGCAGGCATTTGTTGATGAAATATAAGGCTTAATTGGATATAAGGAATGACAACGATGTGATGGAAACTGATTTCAACATGACACTGAGGCTGCAATTGTATGTTTTTAATTGTTAAATTGTTATTATAAGTTTTTTTCAAGGGGGGGGTTGACTTGTTGCTGTGTTGTATTGAGGACAGAGACTGCCTGTGTAAACCGTCCCGAGTCGCCTTCGGGCTGAGAGGGGCAGTATAGAAACGTGACAAAAAAATAAATAAAAGAGTGGAATATAAATAACGTGTATTATTATTATTATCATTATCATTATTATTTGCTGAACACACATGAACCAAAGCTGATGTAGCTAGCGAAAGACACATTTCCTTCTGGGAACCACTATTCTACACATTGATTTTATGCTGTCTGAGAAATATTATCATATATATCTGAACTGACCTCAGAAGGGTAAATGGAGCCATATGTTAAGATTATGTCCCCCAAGAGACAAGACTTAGTGCATGGGGTGCAGACCCAAAATTAATAAGAACATCAGCCCCGGCCTTGTCTTACTCAACTGTTGAGTATGCTTGCTCCATCTGGCATAAATCCGCCCACACAAAGCAGGTGAATATAACACTGGATGAGACATGTAGAATAATCATAGGATGTCTTAAACCTACACCTGTTGATAGACTCTATAAGCTGGCTGGCATTGTCTCCCTCTGATATGCGATGAGGAGTTGCTGCCAATTGCGAGAGAAATAAGGTTGAATAATGTGAAAGCCACCCACTATATGGCTACCAGCCTCCTCACAGTAGACTTAAATCAAGGAAAAGGTTCATGAGAACCACCACTCCTTGAAATGTTCCATCAGCAAAAGCAAGAATATTCATATGGGCATCAAAATCAGGCAATTCCAACTGGAAGGCCTTCCACAAGGGTCTTCCTCCTGAGACAAACCAAGAATGGGCAACTTGGAAGTCCCTGATCAGACTCAGAAGTGGAGTTGGCAGATCAAAAGACAACCTGGCTAAATGGCACTGCCTAGAAGACTCCTCCGCCTTGTGTGACTGTGGAGCATAACAAACAACTCTGCATCTGTACGCTTGCCCACAATGCCCTGCCTCATGGACAGAGGAAGAATTGTGTAAAGCTACAGACAATGCAGTTGTTGTTGCCTGTTTTAGGTCTAAAACTATTTAGCTGCTTGTGATCCCTTTATTTTATCAGTTTTAAACTTATTTTATGCAATGCTTTTGACACGAAATAAATAAATAAAAGAGACAAAAGCAAATCAGCTGTTTGGTGCTTGGAAATTTATCTCCCTTGTTTTCTTCGCTTCCCATAGAAACTGCATAAAAACTTACTTGGCAGCTCTGTTTTCCTTTAGTACATATCAAAAGACATTCTGTGGTATTTTTTAACTGGTGCATCAACACAATGTGAATATTGCTGCTATGGCCAGTGGGCTCCATTAAAAGGCTTGAGCAAGGACTTCTGTGCAAGTTGAAACTTTATTCTGTTCTTGTTCAGACTGAGAACCAAGAAATGGGGACCGCTGATGAGTGCCTCTGCTTTGCACAAGGAAGTCCACAAACCAGCTTTAAAACTCACATTTTTTCTGTACACGAAAAGTGGTGGCGCAATGGGTTAAACCCTTGTGCTGGCAAGATTGCCGACCGAAATGTCAGCGGTTCAAATCTGGGGAGTGGGGTGAGCTCCCATCTGTCAGCTCCAGCTTCTCATGTGGGAACGTGAGAGAAGCCTCCCACAGGATGGTAAAACATCTGGGCATCCCCTGGGCAACGTCCTTGCAGACGGCCAATTCTCTCTCACCAAAAGTGACTTGCAGTTTCTCAAGTCGCTCCTGACATGGGGGGAAAAAAACTGTACACTTTAGATTTTTTAAAAAAATAGTCACCTGAAAATTTAAAGTGTCAACATGACAATCATTTTAATATACATTATTTTACAAAGATATATTGTCAAATAACAGGACTGGTTACAGATATATTCAATGGCAGTTCTTGGCTCCCAAATGAATGGGCTGCTGAATCCATTCCAGCTTTCCTTTTGAACTTTAAAGTAGCTATCCAAAGTGCTGAATCCCACCCAACCCAAATAGGGTCGGATCCTTGGGTAAATACTTTAAAACTAAGAATAAACTCCATAATGGATTCACCACCGAATGGCAAAGGAACCACTAACTGCAATGGATGGTGTGTGCAAACCCCATGGCAAATACTGGTTTGCTCCCAAAAACATGGGAAGCGGTCCTATGCAATTTGACGAAAGCTTCACTATGTGAACAGCAAAAGTGACAATACAAATGAGAGGCTCCAAATATCCAGAACTCTGTCAAATTCAATTAGAACTTCAATTGGAAAAGTTGACATCGTTCTCTCCTGTCTCCATCTCAGTCTGAAATCTCTCTCTCCCTCTAAAAGAGTGCTGGAGAACAGACTTCATTTGAAAGTTCACTCAGAAGCACAAAGGTTTCTTTTTTCTTCTCCTTTTCCATTTCTTATTAAAATATTTATATCCCGTTCCTATCATGTCTGGGTGACTAACAATAAAATCAGTTTAAACAATTTAGAGCAATGAAAAATAATGTAAACGTTCTCAAAAACACACACATTAAACATTGTTTAAAGTTAACATACTTCAAAACTAAATGCACACATGGTTCTGGATGAAATCATTAGACCTAAGAAGCTGTAATGAAAAATCATGTTTGGTTTTTTTTTAAAATCATTTTCAAAAAAGGTGCAATATACAGCGAAAGAGGGTGAAAACATATATAGACAAGATAAAGTAGGAAATGTTTAGGGAGAATAGAAAGAGAAAAAGAAAAAAAAAGAAAAAACCCACCCAAAATATCCCTGTTGGAGTGAGGGACTTCCCATAGTCCTTTGAGGGTTAGAAGTTTGGTTGTAATCTAAATCTTGCATCTGATTTCCGTCGGGTTCATTCTTACATTGTCATTGTCATTAAATATCTACCAAGTAGGCCCGGATTACCCATAAGGCCACCCGAGGCCATGGCCTCGGGCGGCACAAATGGGGGGCGGCAGATTAGGACCCCTGAAATATATATTTTTTAAAAGGTTGATTTTTTGAGTGTAGGGAGGGGGAACTGAGGAGGAGAAAGAGGCAGCGTGAAGGGGCGGCGCGTAAGAGGCCTTGCTGTGACGCGGCGCCCCTTCGCGCCGCCTCCTTCTCCTTCTTGGCCCCTCCTCCCTTCCTTCATTCAAGAAAAGGGAGGGGGAACTGAGGAGAAGAAGGAGGCGCGTCAGAGGCCTGGCTGCGACACGGTGCGCCTTTGCGCCGCCTCCTTCTCCTCCTCGCCCCCTCCCTTCACTCAAGGGAAGGGAGGGGGACTGAGGAGGAGGAGGCGGCGCAAGGCGGCGCGTCAGAGGCCTTGCTGTGACGCGGAGCGCCTTTGCCGCCTCCTTCTCCTCCTCGGCCCCCTCCCCCTCCCTTCACTCAAGGGAAGGGAGGGGGAACCGAGGAGAAGGATTGATCTCCCTACATTACCCTCTAAACCCCCCCCCTCTTCGGTTCACGCCCAGTGTTTTAAATTTTTTAATCTACTACACTTGGCCCTGCCCTCAGTGTTTTAAAAACTTTTGTGTGTTATTGCTTATTTCTTATTTATGATATTGTATTGTGTTTATTTGCTTGCTCGCTCTGTTGTGTATTTGTTGGGCTTGGCCTCATGTAAGCCTCCCCGAGTCCCCTTGTGGAGATGGTGGCGGGGTATAAATAAAGTTTTATTATTATTTATTATTATTATTCAATCTGACATTCCACATGTATTCCCATTCGTCCATTCTAATAGGTCTTCCAATATTTTTCACCCATTTTATCATATACTCCTTTATTATTTCTCTTTCTGTCTTCCATTCCAATAATTTTAAATAAAGTTTTGTTATTGTTTTTGTCTCTGAATTCATTATTTTGTCTCAAGATGTGTTTTTCCCCATAAATCCTATTTCTTTATCTTTATTAAAATATTATTTTATTTGTAGATATTGGTACCATGAGGTGCTTTTGTATTTTTGTTTGATTTCTTGATCCACGTGTTCTCTCGCAGTGAGGATATCAGTTTCCAGATGGAAGGCAGTCCCGGTCAGGGTTGGCTTGACGTGCCTTCCTCTTAGCACATTTCTCCCTTTCGCCTTCCATTCATGACTCTTTGAATTCTGCAGCACTGCTGGTCACAGCTGACCTCCAGTTAGAATGCTCAAGGGCCAGGGCTTCCCAGTTTTCGGTGTCTATGCTACAGTTTTTGAGGTTGGCTTTAAGCCCATCATTAAATCTCTTTTCCTGTCCACCGACATTCTGTTTCCTGTTCTTGAGTTTGGAGTAGAGTAACAGCTTTGGGAGACAGTGATCGGCCATTCGGACAATGCGGCCTGTCCAGCGGAGTTGGTGGCAGAGGACCATCGCTTCAGTGCTGGTGGTCTTTGCTTCTTCCAGCATGCTGACATTTGTCCATGTATCTTGCCAAGAGATTTGCAGGATTTTTCAGAGGCAGGACTGATGGAATCGTTCCAGAAGTTGCGTATGACATCTGTAGACATCTGTACCAAGCACCTTGGTATCCCTACGGATGTCCTGGTCCTCAAACATTATCTTATTACAGGGTTTTCTTCCCCAGACTTCTTCCAAAGGGGGTTGCCTTTGCCTTCTTCTAAGGCCAAGAGAGTGTGACTTGCCTAAGATCTCCCAGTGGATTTCCATGTCCAAGAGAGAATTCGAACCCTGATCTCGATTTTCACTCAATCATTTCAGACAGAGCTGAGCAGCTCTGTCTGATATATGTACCACCATTCTTAATTTAAAAGGCTTATTTATTATTGTTATGTAAGAGAGCCAAGGTGGTACAGAAGATTGAGAATTGGATCACAACTCTGGAAACCAGGGCTTGAATCCATGTTTGGCCTTGGAAACCCTCTGGAAATTTATTCCCAGTGTCAGGACAACTATGAGTAAGAGAGCATAAAATAACAGTTACTGGCAATATACCACATGCAGTTAGGAAGGCAGATTGCTCTGGACTTTATCTTGTACAACCAATATGAGTTTTTATATTACTGTCAAGCATCTCAGTATCTCAAGAGTGTTAATCTATGTTGCTGGGTTGCTATGAGTTTTTCCGGACTGTATTGCCTTATTCCAGAAGGATTCTCTCCTGATGTATCTATAGCAGGCATCTTCAGAGGTTGAGGGGTGTGTTGGAAAGTAGGTGAGGTTTACATATCTGTGGGATGTCCAGGGTGGGAGAAAGAACTCTTGTCTGCTTGAGGTTAGTGTGATTGTTGCAATTGGCCACCTTGAATAGCATTTAATGGCCTTGCAGCTTCAAAGACTGGCCGATTGCTAATCAAGGTGGCCAATTGAAAGATTCACATTTGCTTCAAGCAGACAAGAGTTCTTTCTCCCACTCTGGACATTCCACAGATACAGTATATAAACCTCACTTGCCTAGTTTCCAACAGACCTCAAAACCTCTGGGGATGCCTGCCATAGATGAAGGCAAAATGTCAGGAGAGAACATGGCCATATAGCCTGGAAAACCCACAGCAATCCAATGATTCTGGCCATGAAAACCTTTGACAACACAATCTATGTTGCATTGCTGAAATATTCTTTAACATGAGGCTTATTTGATATATGAAGTTTACCTACTACTGATATAGATGCACATTTGTGTTTTGATAATAGCCCCAGTTTAATAAGACAGATATGCACTTACGATATTTAATACTTGTCAGCTGCCCTGAAGCACTGTGAATACAATATAGGATGTTCACTTCTAGACACCTGGAAAACATGTTGGCATTGTAGTCCAAAACGTAACTTTTACCAACTCTGCTTCTGCACTCCCTTTGTTATTCTTCTGATCCAGCCATATGATTTCTGACTATAGACAAGAGTCATGGGTGACAACATTATTTGGAAAAGCTGGTGAAGCTTCTGTCTAGTGGGCATCACACCATATTCCATGCTGGCCAGTCAACAGGCAAACTTGAAGGCTTGGATCCTGCCAGTTGGGAGGAATATTGTGTGCTTTGGCATTCTCTTGGAGCTGCAGATCCTGCCCAGATGCAATGCTGTCAGAGTGGAACAGAATGATTATGGAAGTCGGCTCTCGTAGACGTACACACTGAAGCTTGTAAAATTCCACGTGTAGGTCTTGTTCAAGATTCTGCACCAAAGGAAAACTTGTTGGAAAGTACCGTATTTTTCGCACCATAAGGCGCACCTGATGATAAGACGCACCTTGATTTTTGAGGGACAAAATTGGAAAAAAAAAAATTGTGGGCTGGCTACACTAACATGGAGGGGGGCTGGAGCAGAGGGGGGCCGTGATGTACTTACGCTATATTCGCGCCCCCTCCGGCGGCTCCGGCGGCTCCTGCCCATGCCCATTCTCTGCCGCCGTGTCGCTGCATCCAGCCGGCGGCGCGAGGAACGGGGGCGGAAGAGCGGGACTCGTGGGGCGGCCTCGCCACTCACGAACCCGGGAGGGAGGGAGGCCACGAGGGCGGCCCCACGGCGGCGCAGCGGCAGCCATAGCAGCAGCCGCAGCAGCAGCAGCAGCAGCAGCGGAACGCCTCTGCCGAGGAGGAAGGGGAGGAGGCCGCGCTGTAGAACCTCGAAAGAAAAAGAGAGGCCGCAGGGAGGAGGAAGGAGGAAGAGTTCCCTCCTCCCTCTGGCTCTCTTTAGGGCCTCCTTACAGCCACTTGGCCGCTTCCCTTCCTCCTCGGCACAGGCGCGACGAACTGACGCCAGTTCGTCGCGCCTCTGACGGGGAAGCCCTCCCGGCCGCGCCGCTAAGAACGCTGCCGGCGAGGGCTTCCTCCTCAGAGGCGCGACGAACTGACGTCAGTTCGTCGCGCTTCTCTGGGGAAGCCCTCGCCGGTTGCGCTAAGAACGCTGCCGGCGAGGGCTTCCTCGTCAGAGGCGACGAACTGACGCCAGTTCGTCGCGCCTGACGAGGGGAAGCCTCGCCGCCGCGCGCTAAGAACGCTGCCGGCGAGGGCTTCCTCGTCAGAGGCGCGACGAACTGACGCGTCAGTTCGTCGCCGCCTGACGGAGGAAGCCCGCCGCCGCGCGCTAAGAACGCTGCCGGCGAGGGCTTCCCCTGCCAGAGGGCGCGACGAACTGACGTCAGTTCGTCGCGCCTCTGACGAGGAGGAAGCCCTCGCCGGCCGCGCGCTAAGAACGCTGCCGCGAGGGCTTCCCTCTTCGCCAGAGGCGACGACCGACGACGTCGTTCGTCAGCGCTCTGACGAGGAGGAAGCCCTCGCCGGTTGCGCTTAAGAACGCTGCGGGCGGGGCTTCCCCTTCGCCAGAGGCGCCGACGAACTGACGCCAGTTCGTCGCGCCTGTGCCGAGGAGGAGGGGAAGCGGCTCCGCTGTAAGGAGGCCCTAAAGAGAGGCCAGAGGGAGGGAGGGAACTCTTCCTCCTTCCCTCCCTCCCTGCGGCCTCTCTCTTTCAGGCGTTCTACAGCGCCGGCCTCTCCCCTTCCTCCTCGGCAGAGGCGCCCGCTGCTGCTGCTGCTGCGGCTGCTGCTATGGCTGCCGCTGCGCCGCCGTGGGGCCGCCCTCGTGGCCTCCCTCCTCCCCCGGGTTCGTGAGTGGCGAGGCCGCCCCACGAGTCCCGCTCTTCCGCCCCTTCCTCCGCGCGCCGGCTGGATGCAGCGACACGGCGGCGAGAGAATGGGCATGGGCAGGGAGCCGCCGGAGCCGCCGGAGGGGGCGCGAATATAGCATAAGTACATCGCGGCCCCCTCTGCTCCAGCGCCCCCGCCATGTTAGTGTATTCGCTCCATAAGACGCAGCTTATTTTTCTTCCTACTTTGGGAGGAAAAAAACTGCGTCTTATGGTCCGAAAAATACGGTATTTGGATCCTTCAGTCCTGAAATATGTTTGTAGAAGACGCAAAGTAGGTGTGAGTGTGAATAAGATGGCATTATGTCTCACTGGGGCAAAACAATGGACTGTGAGTGTGATGAAGAATTTGAAACCATCCATTTTCATCTGGAGAACACTTGGGTCTTCATTCATTTTGTATATTAGTATCCCTTATTTTTCAGATGACACACAGAAATGTTGCTTGGAGACAGTAAGTGCCATTCTTACATCTTTCACAGATCTGTTTGTGGATTCTTCATCAGATGCAAGATCATATCATTACATATATGGTTTTCTAGGATCCCCTGTGGTGGAATGGGTTAAACATTTGTGCCAGCAGGACTGAAGTCCAACAGGTCAGAAGTTCAAATCCAGAGAGAGTGCAGATGAGCTCCCTCTGTCAGCTCCAACACCCCATGTGGGGATATGAGAGAAGCCTCCCACAAGGATGGTAAAACATCAGAATATCTGGGCATCCCCTGGGCAACGTCCTTGCAGATGGCCAATTCTCTCACATCAGAAGTGACTTGCAGTTTCTCAAGTCTCTCCTCACACAGGAAAAAAAACAACCCTGTGGTTTTAAAAAAATGATAGCCAGTGTTGTGTAGAAGTTTCTATGTTGGGTTATGACTACTGTAAGCCTTAGAAGAGAACAAAGTCAACCCCCTTGTCATGATAGGTCTGCCTTAAGGTTGCCATAAGTCAGAAACTAGTTGAAAGCACACAGCGCAAATCAACTTTGTTCTGTACCTCTAGGGATTTCAAGGCCAGAAACACAAGATTCCTAAGCCATTCCTCAGAGAGACGGTAACCACACCCCAAACTTCTCACCTTCAGCAAAGTTCCTAGGCTGCTTTGCCATTCCTTGTGCCCATGTGTTAAGTCACCAGTTATTCCCTGCCCTCCTCCCTGCAAAACCCAAGCAATGAAATGCAACATCTGAAGAAACCCTCACAGGTCCTTGAGTCCTTTGATGCCAGCATTTGAGATGAAGAAAGAAAAGAGGAAAACATTGCTCCATTTTTTTTTTATTGTTTGACAGTTCCTATCTCTGGGGAAAATCAGCTGCATGCATCTGAAGTATGTGCAAATGTAGGAGAAGATAAAGCAGATAAAAAGGAGCCCTGAGGCAGAGAAGAATGGGGGCATTGTGCTGCCACTTCAGAAATGTTTTAAGTGCCGTTTTATAAGACTCTTCCCTCACTGAAGTCTCCTCCTCCTGATAACCAGGAATGACGTGGGGCCATTTGTATAGGCTGCGTACAAAGCTATGCACCTGTGAAACCCTATTAACAACAAAGACCTCCTTTGTTTTCTGGCATAGCAATTCAACACCTGAGGGTGAAGAGAAGGAAGAGATGTCAGAGGACCTTGACAGCATTGCATGTTCCAGCAAACATTCCCCATTCAGGTATCTAAAAAGGCTGGAAGCAGTACCATGGCAGAGGGGAAGTACTTCTTTTAGGGTTTCCTGGGACAGACTAAGCTCTTGCCTTTCGCCACTAAATAAAAGATAAGGGACAGTACTTACATTGACTTGTGGATAAGTTGACCCAGGCTTTTGTGGCTGATTTTTTGACTTAACACTTCTAGATTTACAGTATATCTGAGCATATAGGGTAGTTACAGCATACATACCCACATATGCCTGCAGTTTCTTGAATACACATGTTTGTATTTATTGTCAGTAAGATAGCTTTGTTTGCCTGTTTTGTTATAAAAAGAATGAAAGAGATATATGGAACCATCTAATCATTTGTTTCCTAATATGAGCTCCAGTCTACTTCTTCTGATCTATGGAGTAAACTTTCCATAGGCAGAGATATTATTATTATTTTAATAACAATAACAATAATCTTTATTTGTACCCTGCTACCACCTCTCCAAAGGAACTCAGGGCGGCTTACAAAGGCACTCCAGGGTGCAGCACATAACATAAAATGGTACTTAAGTATGAAACAATAACACATAACAACAACCACTACTAATATACACAACATAAACATGGGTTGCTTACCTGTAACCATGGTTCCTTTAGTGGTCACCTGTGAATGCATACAAAAGATATATTCCAGCGCTTGCGCTTTAACTTCGGTGACCTTGGAAGGTGGGAGTCATGCCACCGCGGAGAACAAAACCGCTCTACCAAAATCAGTCTCCTTTCTGGATCTGACGTCCATCTTGTAGTTGGTGACGAACGTCAGCGGGGGATGACCACGTGGCAGCACGGCACACCGCATCCAGGGAAACGCCTCATAAACGCAGTCGAGGTGGACACCGATCTCGTAGAATGTCCTCGAATCTGCTTTGGTGGCTCTTTACCGGACATCCGGTAGGCAAGCCGTATCACCGCAACAATCCAGGCAGAGAAGCGCTAGGGGACACAGGAAGGCCACTGGCATCCTTCCTATATTTTATAAAAAGCCTAGTAGTTTTACGCATAGGTGCAGTTCTGTCAACATAAAAGGCTAAAGCCCTACGTACATCTAGCAAATGCAAGCCCTGTTCCAATTGAGAAGAGGGGTTTTGGAAAAATGATGGTACCAAAATCTCTTGTGAGAGGTGGAAGCGGAGACCACTTTGGGCAAAAACGCAATGTCAGTACGCAACACTGCCTTATCCTTATAAAATTTCAAATAGGGAGCATCTACCCGTAAAGCACACAACTCGCTAGCCCTCCTGGCCGATGTAATTGCCATTAAAAAGGCCACTTTCCATGTAAGGAAGGAAACCTCCACAGAGGCCAAAGGCTCAAAGGGGGGCTTTGTCAATGCAGATAACACTAACTCTAAGCTCCATAAGGGAGCCACCGGAGCCACCGGGGGCCTAGCCCGTAACAATCCCTTAAGGAATAACTTGACCATAGGGTCAACAAAACATGACGGACGTCCCGAGCCTCTCTTGTAAGAAGAGATAGCCGCTAAATAACACTTAACAGAGGAAAACGAGAGGCCTCCTTCAGAGAGAAAGGCAAGAAAATCCAAAACAGTAGAGGTGGGAGCTTCCAAGGGGGAGCTTCCCCTCTCTAAGGCAAATTTAGAAAACCGAGCCCATTTAAAGGTGTAGGACGCCTTAGTGGAATCCTTAAGAGCCGAGTCCACTATAGCTCGGACCGGGCAGACAGGGAAGAAAAAGGGGTGGTTAACCGGGAAGGATCCTCCAGGCCGTTAACTTCAGCCGGTGGACGTCGGGGTACAGAACCTGACCCCCTTGAGTAGACAAAAGGTCCGTCTGTTGGGCAGATGGTGGAATACCCCCTGACATTGTCAGAAGTGAGGAAAACCAAGCCTGGCGGGGCCACCAGGGGGCTATTAGTATGCACCTTGCTTTGTCCCTCTGGATCTTGGCTATTACCCGCAGAAGAAGAGGGAAGGGGGGAAAGGCGTACAGCGACTGATCGCCCCAATGGAGGAGAAAGGCATCCCCTAGACAACCCTGAGGAAGGGTCCCCTGGAGCCGGGAGCAAAACAGAGGGCATTTGGCATTGTCTCTGCTGGCAAATAGGTCTATTTGAGGTCTCTCCCATGCCGCAAACAGTCGGAACACCTCCCGTTGGTGTAAGGACCACTCGTGTGTCGACAAAGGAGACCTGCTCAGGGCGTCGGCCAGAACGTTCTCCTCGCCCGGCAGATAGAGGGCAACTAGATGGATATGCCGGTCCAGACACCACTCCCAAATCTGAATGGACAAAAGCAACAGGGTCTTGGAGTGTGTCCCGCCCTGCTTGTTGATGTAATACATAGTGGTCGTGTTGTCCGTGACCACTTGCACACATCTCCCCAGGAGGACCCTCTCGAAGGATTGTAGGGCCTTCATAACCGCCAACAGCTCGAGGACGTTTATGTGAAAAGTTAGCTCCCTCGAGTCCCAAAGCCCTTGGGCCCTCAGCTCGCCCGAATGGGCACCCCACCCCCTCATGGAGGAGTCCGTGGTAATAGTTATGGACGGGGAAGGGGCAGAAAAAGGGAGTCCAGAGCACACATTGTCCCGCTGCGCCCACCACAGCAGAGAGTCCTTGACCTCCTGAGGCAGAACCAGGCGCCTGCGAGGGTTGTCCACCAAAGGGTGGAATACAGACAGGAACCAGGCCTGCAGAGGTCGGAGGCGCAGCCTGGCATATGGCGTCACAGCCGTTGTGGAGGCCATATGTCCCAACAGGACTTGCACTTGTCTTGCCTGTAGGGAAGTCTTTAGCAAGGCCTCGTCGATGAGGACCTGCAGAGCCGCAAAACGGCCGGGAGGCAGGGAGGCTTTTTCGTCTACTGAGTCCAGCCAGGCACCGATGAACTGAATCTGGCGCGTGGGGATTAGTTGTGATTTCTCCAGGTTGAGGACCAGACCTAGAGACTGGAGAAGAGACAAGGTGGTAGAAAGACAATCTCTAACATGGGCAGGGGAATGACCCATAATTAGCCAGTCATCAATGTATGGAAAAATAATGACCCTCTTGGTCCTTAAATAAGCCACCACAACGGCCATGCACTTTGTGAAAACACGCGGTGCAGAGGCCAAGCCAAAAGGGAGGGAATTGAACCAGTAGGCCTGTGAGCCAATACGAAACGATAGGAATCTACGATGCGCTGGGGCTATAGCTAAATGAAAATAAGCATCCTTCAAATCGATGGTCACAAACCAACAATTTTTATTGAGGAGAGGGAGGATGGACAGCAAAGTAACCATTCTAAACTTCCTGGGGGTGATAAATTTATTTACACGCCCTCAGATCCAAAATGGGGGCGGAACCCCTCCCGCTTGTTAACTACGAAATACCTAGAAAAATAACAAGAATTGTACATGGCTGGGGAAACTCTGGAGATCGCGCCTTCTTGAGGAGAGACGACACCTCCGAGGCCAACACAACAGAATGTGGCGTGGCTCTAACTAGGCCAACCCCTGGAGAATTCCAAAACTCAATGTGGTATCCCTCCTGATTATCCTCAGAACCCACGCATCAGTGGTAATAGAAGACCATGCGGGGAGGAATGGTAGGAGCCTATCCCTAAAATTAACTTGGATCCCCGCAACCAAAGTTTGGCCTGACATCCCCTCAGAGACATCAAAGACGCCGCTTAGGCCCAGACTGGCCCCTAGCCCTGTACTGATACGGCTGGTAGGGTTGCTGGCGGTTTCTGGCAGCAAAGGCCTGCCTACCTGAATTTTGGAACCTACTGTAGGGGCGATATCTAGAACCCCTAGAGAAAGAGCCAAAACCCCGTCGAAACGGAGTAGAAGGAGCTTGCCACCAGGGCTTAGGTTGGTAAGTCTGAGTTTGGAAACCAAACTTCTGAGCCACCTGACGGGACTCCTGCTTGTCCTTTAAATTAGTGTTGGTCTCAGGGTGGAAAAGTCCCTCTGAATGCATCGGGAGATCCTCAGCCAGGGCTCTCCCCTCTTCTGAGAGTGTAGAAGAACGGAGCCACGCGTGTCTTCTTATGGAAGTGGCAGTTCCAAACAGTCTGCCCGCAGATTCAGCCAGGTGGGTCGCCAGGTCTTTTTGCATCTGCGTCAGGGCCAATGCCTCGTTATGATAGGCCCGAGGCCATCTCTGTTCCTCCACAGGCAGGAGTTCAAGGGCAGGCAGGATCTTGCCCCACAAGAACGTTTGATATCCGCTCATGTAGGTTGCAAAATGCGCCATGCGCATGAAGATGCTGGCGGAGAAGTGCACCCTCTTTCCCATGGCGTCAATACGCTTGCCTTCCTTGTCTATAGGAGTCAGGAGATTCCCTTAGGGCGCTTTGTTTTCACCATCGACCACCACCGTATTCGGTTTGGTTGGTCGTAAAGCCCACTCATGGGCTGACAGGTCCACTTTGTAAAGGGCTTCCACCCTCTTGGGTATCGCCTGCGGTGAATACGGAGGTACATCAGGCAGTTCTCCTAGCTTCAGAAGATAGGGGAGGGGCGGGACCGCCGTAGAGAGGAGCCGCACTTGCTCGTCAGACCGAAACATAGGGTCCTGCACAGTCTCAACAGCTTTGGGTGCAGAGAGATCTAATGCTCTCATCATGCGTGTAAGCACTGCCATAAACTTAGCATAATCAGACTGGGTGGGCTCTGGGTCTGTAAAAATCACATCCAAATCCTGTATCTCATCATCCACCTCAGAGTCCAGCAGGCCCTCCGCCCCAGAGGGTTCTCTCTGAAAGGTTGGCAGCGAGGGTAGTGGTGTAGGAGTAGAGGGTGCCGCAGCCGGTATACCCACGGGCCTAGCAGCAGCTTGCACCGGCACACAGCCTTGAGCAGGTTGAGGATAACCATACTGAGGAAAACACTGAGGCATCCATGGCATGGGTGGATAATAGAAAGGCAACTGTCCCTGAAAAGGATTCTGCCACATAGGATGGAACTGCATGGAGGCAGGTTGGCCACTAGAGGGAGGCTGAAAGACAGGAGGCTGGAAAGGTGGGAGGGCCTGGGCAGCAGGAGGAGCCTGGAGAGGCCGAGGCAACTGAAGGGGCGGTGCACAGTCAGCCACAGGAGGAGGGGCCACTGGAGAGAAGCTCCCAGATCGCTCCCCCGACGTCGAGGCCAGAGTGCCAGCAACAGACTGCAGGGAGGCTTGAAGAACTCCACGTGGCTCTGGGGAAGCCGAAGAGGGGGAAACCCCCGCTCGCGCCGGCTCTTCCCCCGTCGAGCATCTCTCTGCGCGCCAAGGCTCCCTCTTCAGAGACAGAGCAGCAAGCGGGGAGAGCGCAGCAGCCGAGCTCGAGGAGGACTGCAAGTAACAATGTGTCTCCCCCGCAGAAGACAGCAGAGGAAAGGTTTGCCTTGGAAGGGATGGCATGGGAGGAGTAACAAAGCAGGGCTCAGCCGAGCTCGACAAGGAAGGCTGCTGAGGGAGCTGGGAGCCATCTTGGGTCGCTTGCAGCTCCTGCCCCTCCAATATTTCCCCAGGAAGCCCCGTCGCTTCCAAAATTGCAGAGGGAGTGAGAGAAGAGCCAGGCCCCGTCAGCTCCACAGAGCTCGAAATGGGGGCGAAAGACTGGGCGCCATCTTTGCGGCCATTAGTCTTCTTCTCTTTTGCCTTTTTTGCCCCAGCAGTAGGTAGCAGATCTTTTCCCTCAGCAGTCACCTTGATCTGGGCAGTGTCCTCTGGGAATTGTTGGGGAGGGACCAGGGGCAAAAGGGATAAATCATACAGGAGAGCCTTCAGACGGGCCGCCCTCAACTTCCTCGTCTGAGTGGTGAAAGTCTGGCAAATTGCGCACTTCTTGCCCAAGTGGGCCTCTCCTAAACAGGTCAGGCACTGGGAATGGCGGTCAATGTCCGGTAGCAGTTTGGGACAGCCAGAGCATCTTTTGAAGGACGAGGTAGACATAGTACTAACGGAGGGGGGGGGACAGCAGGCACAATCACAAACTCACAAAACCGAAACAGATCAGTCCGAAGGTGAGGCAAAAGCAGTAGTCAAGCAGTCCAAGTTCAGGGGTATAGAGGTCAGAATGGTCAGCACAGTCCAGGTCAAGTTCAGGTATTGAAGGTCAGTAGCACAGACGAAGGTTCTCAGTTCCTAGCCGGAGCGCGGAAAAAGAGGACTGAGGGCTGCAGCCCCTCCCACTGGCTATATATACTCTGGGAGGTGGGCGGGGCTTCAGCACTAATTTTTTTGATGAAGGTTTCCGAAGTTAAAGCGCAAGCGCTGGAATATATCTTTTGTATGCATTCACAGTGACCACGCAAAGGCAACATAAAATTGCTCAATTTCAAAACTCAGAACACATGTAGATAAAACTAGATTCCAGCAATTCACAAACTAAAGTGCCAGAGTGTCAACCTCATATAGGACCATTACAGCCTACTTGAGGTCAAAAGTCTGTTTAAAAATCCATGTTTTTAGGCTGGATCGGAAGGATTGGAGGGCGGGGGCTAACCTAATCTCTTCTGGAAGGGTATTCCAGAGTTGTGGAACCATCACCAAGAAGGCTCTCTCTCTTGTTCCCACCAACTGTGCTTGAGACACCGGTGGGATCGAGAGAAGGGCCTCCTCTGCTGATCTCAAAGCCCATGCTGGTCCATAAAAAGAGATGCAATCTCGAAGATAGGTTGGACTTGAAGAATATAGGTAATACCGTGTTTCCCGAAAGTATGACACCCCGATTGTAAGACGTATCGGGGTGTCAGAGGGTCGGCTTATATAAGCCGTGCCCGAAAGTAACGACCTCGGGCGGCAGGCATGGCGTGGCTTCCTGGCCGGGCGAAGAGGCTTTCAGAGGGGCTCAAAGGGGCCCGAATCCTCCTCCTCTTGCTCTTCTTTCTTCCAGCGGCGCCTTCCATCCTCCTCCTCTTCCTCCCAGCAGCGCCTTTCCCTCTCGCCGGTTCCGCCCCTCTCTTCAGTGAAGGGAGGGAGCCGCCGGCGCGAGAGGGAAGAAAGCCCGGTGGAAGTCCCGCCGGCACGGCGGCTCAGGCGTCTTTCCCCGCCGCCCGGCTTGCCCGCGCTCCAAACGGGAGCCGGGCGGCGGAGAAGCGCCTGAGCCGCCCTGGGGCGGGACTCCGCCGCGCCTTCTCCCTCTTGCCGCCGGCTCGCGCTTTCCTGGCAACCGGGTCTTCAGAGAAGGGAAAGCAGGCAGGCGCAAAAGGGCAGCCCTCTTGTGTTTACCTGCCTTCCCTTCTCTGAAGACCCGGTTGCAAGGGAAAGCGAGCCGGCGAAAGGGAGAAGGCGCCGGCGAGATCCCATGGCAACCGGGTCCTCAGAGAAGGGAAGGCAGGTAAACCCAAGAGGGCTGCCCTTGCGCCTGCCTGCTTTCCCCTTCTCTGAGGACCCGGTTGCCATGGGGATCTCGCCGGCGCCTTCTCCCTTTTTTTTACCGGCTCAAGCGCTTTCCCATGGCAACCGGGTCCTCAGAGAAGGGAAGGCAGGTAAACACAAGAGGGCTGCCCTTTTGCGCCTGCCTGCCTTCCCTTCTCTGAGGACCCGGTTGCCATGGGAAAGGCCAGCGGCAGCGGCGAAAGGGCGCCCGGCGCTCCCATGGCAACGGGTCCTCAGAGAGGGGAAAGGCAGGCGCAAGGGCAGCCCTCTTGGGTTTACCTGCCTTCCCTTCTCTGAGGACCCGGTTGCCATGGGATCTCGCCGGCGCTTTCCCCGCCGCGGCTTCCCATGGCAACCGGGTCCTCAGAGAAGGGAAGGCAGGTAAACACAAGAGGGCTGCCCTTTTGCGCCTGCCTGCCTTCCTTCTCTGAGGACCCGGTTGCCATGGGAAAGCGCGAGCCGGGCGGGCGAAGGGGAGAAGGCGCCGGCGAGATCCCATGGCAACCGGGTCCTCAGAGAAGGGAAAGCAGGCAGGCGCAAGGGCAGCCCTCTTGGGTTTACCTGCCTTCCCTTCTCTGAGGACCCGGTTGCCATGGGATCTCGCCGCGCCTTCTCCCTCGCCCGCCGGCTCGCTCCCTTGCAACCGGGTCTTCAGAGAAGGGAAGGCAGGTAAACACAAGAGGGCTGCCCTTTTTGCCTGCCTGCTTTCCCTTCTCTGAAGACCCGGTTGCCAGGAAAGCGCGAGCCGGCGGCAAGAGGGAGAAGGCGCCGGCGGAAGTCCCGCCTCCAGGACGACTCAGGTGCTTTTCTCCGCCGCCCGGCTCCCGTTTGGAGCGCGGGCAAGCGGGCGGCGGGGGGAAAGACGCCTGAGCCGCCGTGCGGGGCGGAGACTTCCACCGGCGCTTTCTTCCCTCTGCCGCCGGCGGCTCCGCCCCTCCCTTCACTGAAGAGGGGCGGAACCGGCGAGAGGGAAAAGGCGCTGCTGGGAGGAAGAGGAGGAGGATGGAAGGCGCCGCTGGAAGAAAGAAGAGCAAGAGGAGGAGGATTCCGGGCCCCTTTTGAGCCCCTCTGAAAGCCTCTTCGCCCGGCCAGGAAGCCACGCCATGCCTGCCGCCCGAGGTAACTTCTTGCATCTTACTTTCGGGGTACCGTCGGCTAATGTAAGTCGTACCCCGAAAGTAAGACATAGTGGGGATTTTGGGGGACAAAGAAAGTAAGACGCTGTCTTACTTTCGGGGAAACACGGTAACATGCACCTTGACTTGAGCCCAGCTCTGCGGAAAGGAGTGGAAATAAAACAAAATAAAGAGGAAGGAGGTTGGCAGACTGAATTTTTGTTCTTGCAGCCCACTGTTGGGAACCACTGGCCTAGATATTCATCACTGAATTCAATAATTTGTCTAGATTGCAGCCAAAACTACTGTGCACTCTCCTTTGTGCAACTGGTCTGCAAACAGGCACGCTGCATCATTACTCACCTGTGGCTCAGAAATCTAAAAACGCTATGACCCTAAATTATGGCTCCCTCCCAGAAGCTAGAGAGCTGGGGGCAGATGCAGGTGATGAAAACCTTCGGCAAAGTGAGCGGCAGCCGAAGTTGATGGACATTGGGGATGTGCTCTCATCATTTCCAGCACACCAACAAGAAATGCAGCATAGGCGGCACCATTGCAGAAGTAAGCAACTAGATCAAGCAGGCATTCTTGTTCCATGCAATACTCAGTAATTGTTTTCAAATGTTGTAAAGATGCTTAAAAGGTAAAGGTAAAGGCTTCCTTTGGCATTAAGTCTAGTCATGTCCGACTCTGGGGGATGGTGCTCATATCCATTTCTAAGCAGAAGGGCTGGTGTTGTCTGTAGACACCTACTAGGTCATGTGGCCGGCATGACTGCATGGAGCGCCGTTACCTTACCGCAGATGTGGTACCTATTGATCTACTCACATTTGCATGTTTTTGAACGGCTAGATTGGCAGAAGCTGGGGCTAACAGCGGGAGCTCATCCCACTACCTGGATTCGAACTACCAACCTTTCAGTCAGCAAGTTCAGCAGCTCAGTGGTTTAACCCACTGTGCCCCCAGGGCCCCCTGAAATGGGACCTGAAATGCTGCATAAAAGTTTCAAATGTTGCTGCTGCTTAGTTGCATCCTTGTTGGTTTAAGGAGGCATTAAATTCTTCTCACTTGATCTTGCTTTCTGGCATATTCCTGAATGGACTTTCTAAATGTTTTAAAAGACAGGCATGACTTGGATGGTTTTGCAAGCAAACTGGAATGCTGAGCCATACAGATGGAAGCCTTCATATGCACTGAGACTGGCACAGGAATAGCCTTGGTCTATTCACACTGAGAAAAAGAATGCGTGTAGTTGGAAGGGATTCAGTGAAGGGTTGTTAGATCAAATGGTAGCACCAAGAATAGCTTCCATATTCAAATATATCTTAAAAGTTAACATTTCCTCAATACTGATGACCCTTGCTTCAACATCGCCACCCCACCCCAAGATATGCTCACTGCACGAACTAAATTTCCAAGTCAAACCAGCATTTTCATTTTCTGTTTTCTATAAACTGCCAGGTGGGGGAACGTGCCAACTCTCCTAAGTCAAATATGTTTTGTTGTTTCAAACCACACTGAGATCACTTTTTATTGCTCGAGTTTGCCAGGACACACATCTTATGTTCAAAGTCTAACTTCAAAACATTTAGAAATAAAACTATCAGCTATTTTCTTTCTGTCTCTTAATAATAAACTTCAATGATTAGTGTCCAATAAATTCTTGAACTGATGCTGAGCAATCAACAAAGAGAGCATATATACCCTGAAATTAGACGGTGTAAAAAATTCAATTTCGATGCTCAAATTACTTCATAAACCACTAAAACTTTCGAGCAAGCGAGCAAGCAGACAAAGACAATTTGGTAACAACTAGAGAACAGAACATAATTCAGTTCATTATCCTCTTTCTTGCCTCCACAGATGCCCACATTTCCAAAATGTAGCATAATAGGTTAACAGATATGTTTACTGAGAAAAATCTTGGGATACAAAGAATCTTTGTACAGGAAACACAAAAGTAGTTATACTGCAGAGAGCACATGCTACTTTGGATTGAATTAACTATTTCTTATGTCAATGCAAACTCGCCAAATAAAGACACTAAAACTGAAACCTGTTCTACAATTTTCTGCCATACAGAAATAAATAACAAAGACAAGAAGGTTTGTGTAGCACCCTATTCATACCAGAGAATTAAAGAAGAAAACATCGCTGCCAACAGTAGGTTGCAAAATAGGCAACAGCTACACCAGGGCCTCCCATTCACAGTTTCATTTACAAGTTTCTGAGGCAGTACACAACTTATAGGTGCAAGGTATTTTATTGAAGGCTATCTGGAGTTCCCGGCATTGCCTGGGTTATTAGAAGAAGTCATTTCTGTATTTTACAAAATGCATAAGGTTGTGGGTAAACTACAACTCATACCATGCCAGGTCAACCCCCTGAAACTCCAATACTTAAAAGTTTGTCATGTTGGGAAAGTTTGCTCTCTAGATTGGTGGAATTCAGTCTGCTCTCCAGTTGCAAGATGAATTACAACTCTCACCATGGTGGGCCAGTCCTATCAAATCTCACCAGTATGTTCATTTGGTCATGGAGATTCTCTCTGCCAAGTTAGGTCCAGGTCCATCATTGGTGGGGTTCAGAGTGCTCTCATTGTAGGTATACTATACATCCCAGTACCTACAACTCCCAAATGTCAAGGACAATTCCACCCCAAATCCGCCAGTATTAAAATGTGGGCGTATTGGGTATGTATGCCAAATTTGGTGCAGATCCATTGTTGTTTGTGTTCACAGTGTGCTCTGAGTGTAGGAGAACTGTAATTCCTATAAATCAAGGTGAATTTCCCCTGAAGCCCTCTTGCATTTTGTATTGGTCATGGGGGTTATGTGTGCTAAGTAAGGTCCAGGGTCTAACTTGGTTGGTGGGGTCCTGAGTGCTCTTGAATTGCTTAAGCAGCTGGGGGGGGGGGAGGAAGGGACCTGAGGCTGTTAGGAATGGTGGGAGTTGAAGTCCAAAACACCTGGAGGGCCAATGTTTGTCCATGGCTGAACTATACTGACCATATCATGCAGTTCAAACTATATGGGCACTATCAATCCAATCATGATTTGCTTTCACCAGCCCAATTGCTCAAACTTTATTCTGGATCTAGCACATATTGTTCTCTGGTATTAAACTCATTCTGTTATATTTATTGAAGCTGCTTACCTGAGACTCTAGCTTCGGAAGCTGATTAAACCGAACACTTGAATCCACTATGGGAGCGTCTTGCTTTCCCAGAGCTTTTGCCAATTCACCCCAACTTTCATACGCTGCACAGAAAAAAAAGATAATGATATCAAAATAAAACCACAGTTCAAAAGAAAATAACAGAAATGTCAAATACATTTGAATCTCTTAACTATCAATGCTGTCTTCTTTGCAAGATAATGTCAGTATTTTAAAGATGTCAGGCTACAAATGCAGAAAGCCAGTATGGTACAGTGGTTTGAGCATTGCACTATGACTCTGGAGCAAGTCACTCTTTCGCAGCCTCTGAGGAAGGGAAAGGAAAATCCCCTCTGAACAAACCTTGCTAATAAAACCCTGTGACAGGTTTGTCTAAGTCACCACAACTCAGAAATGACATAAAGGCACACAGCAGCAGCAACAACTCCACGAGCGACTCCACTCTTGCGCGAGCTGCACTGGCTTCCGATTGAATTCCGGGTCCTCTTCAAGGTGTTAGTCCTCACTTTCAAGGCCATCTATGGTTTGGGGCCAGTGTACTTGAGGGAGCGACTTACCCCTATCTGCCTGCGAGATCACTACGCTCCGAGGAGCTCAACCTCCTTGTGGTGCCTCCCCTCGGAACCTGCCGACTAGCCACTACACGGCGGAGGGCATTCTCTGTAGCCGCCCCAAGTCTCTGGAATGGCCTCCCGGAGGAGATCCGCGCCATCCGCGCTCTCCTGCCCTTTCGCAAGGCCTTGAAGACTTGGCTTTTTAGGAAGGCGTTCGGCTCTTAATTCAACCACATTGCCCGCTTGCCGCCTATGGTTCCCCCCAGGTTTTTTATCCCGTCCCCCCAGCCTTTGCTGAGGGTTGTGCTCTTAATATGTTTTAATCTGTTGTGATGTGTAATATGTTTTTAACTGCTTAATTGTTTTATTTCTCGGTGTTTTTGCTTCTTTGTAAACCGCTCTGAGCTCCGGAGTGAGCGGTATACTAAATCGAAGTTAATAAATAAATAAATAAATAACAACACCAGGAATGTAAATATAAAAGTGAAACAAAGCCTAAACCAATTATATGATTTCTATGCTACTCAGTCTTAATGGGGCACAGAAATGTCTAAGAGTCAATTTTGTAGACCACCCTTTCTAACCATCAATGAGTCGTTCAAAGAACTGAGCCCAGAAAACTATAAAATGGCAAGCTATAGTTTTTAAACTAATAATAATCTACTCTTTTCTTCTACTAGTAACCTGTCAGATCCGCTGGGAAGGCCCTCCTCTTGCTCCCACCATTGTCACAAGCACAGCTAGTGGGGACAAGAGAGAGGGCCTTCTCGGTGGTGGCCCCTCGACTTTGGAATACCCTCTCAAGGGAGATGAGGCAAACCCATACACTGTTTTCTTTTGCAGGGATCTGAAAACCTGGATGTTCCAATAAGCATTAAAGAATGACTAGCCCCTACTTATACGCACCCAATGAGCCACAGTGGCACAATGGGTTAAACCCTTGTGCCTGCAGGACTGCTGACCAGAAGGTTGGCAGTTCGAACCCGTGAGACAGAGTGAACTCCCGTGTCATGATCTCTAGTTTATGGCATACACAAAACAAATGGCCATGGGTCATTGGGCATAAAAGGGAATGCAGGACAAATGGACCAGCCATAAAACTCAGTTGCCCAAAGGTAGAGGAGAACTGGGCTTTGGAATGGGAAAGGGGCAACCTTCAGGCACCAGGATTCCCAAGTGAGTGATTTAGGACTATATAGGAGGCCAGTAGTAGAGGCTCTTGTATTCCAAACAATAAACATGTTGATATCTACTCCACTTGTGATTCTCGGTGTGATCCTTCATATGCGATTTCTCCAGAGTCCAGAACTACACAGCTTGGAACTAAGATATCTGACATTCTGTCTGTCAGCACCAGCTTCCCATTCGGAGACATGAGAGAAGCCTCCCATAGGATGGTAAAACAACTGGCCATCCCCTGGGAAACATCCTTGCAGATGGCCAATTCTCTCACACTAGAAAGTGACTTGCAGTTTCTCAAGTCGCTTCTGACATAGAATATACTGTATGAGCTGCTGCACACCGGATCCCAAGGAGGAATTAAAATCACTCTCCATTGAAGGAAAAATGCTCATTATTTCTTCTATATGGAACTCAAGTCACTCCTGACAGAACAAGAAAATGCGCAGTCCCTAGCTTGCCAGATAGTACTCTGTTCTCTGCACTTCCTCCAATCCCCTGGCCCTATACTATGCTGTTTTGCACTATCCCATGCCCAGTCCTTTTTATAGCCTGATCATGCCCATATTCATGGTGTTCTGGTTATTGGTGTTTTGATGTGTATTGTTTGCATGAGCTTTAATGCAGCTATTTTATACCTCTATGTCTTTTAATTGTGTTTTTATGATTGTTATGCCTTGCTATGCTTTATTTTAATCGTGTTTTCGATATTAATGGATTGTTTTGCTTTGATGTTGGGTGAACATTTTGTCCCATGTGTAAGCCACCTTGAGTCCCTTCCGGGAGATGGAGGTGGAGTATAAAAATAAAGTTATTATTATTATTATTAAGATGCCATGGCACTTCGTTTTACTTCAGATTCAGGAAAAGATATTGCTAGGCAGGACTGGTGAGCAAAAACAAAGATTGAGAAAAGTTACAATATTTCTCTCTAAATAAGATCCTCAAGTGTAAAGGCATACCATTTACAATAACCAAAGTCTATTCCATAGTACTTTCATTTTCTATGTATGTGTATAAAAGCTGGATATTGAAAAAGCTGGAAAAGGGTAAACCTATTTGAAATGTGGTGCTGTAGGAGAGTTCTGCCGATACAATGGGCTGCCAAAAAGACAAATGGATGACTCTGTTGCCCAGACTTTATGAACTTTATCCTTGGACTTCATAGGGTATATTAAGATCTTATTTATTTATGTTTGTCCTGTTTTTTTCCTCATATAGGGAATCAGAATGTATGCCTTAGCACCATCCCTGGTCAGATCTTTCATATTGGCGCTTGGGTTAAACATTAAACTCCCCCACCCTCCCTTTTTAAAGTCTAATATGATCACACAGGTATTATAACTTTATTGCCACCACTTAAAAAAGCTTATCAGGATAATATCCAACGAGAAGGACTAAATCAAGAAAATATAACCAGAAAAACATGTTTCATTTTGATCTCACTACAAATCCTGCACCCTTTTTCTTATATGGTTGTAAAGCTGGACAGCAAAGAGCAATGTTGACAAGAAAAATATGATGTTTAAAAGTTTTAAAGAGACAGTGGGCTACAAAAAAAAAAGAACAAATAAATAGATCAGAATTACCAGAATAACGCAGATGTACTTTATGTTGGAGATTGTAGATATAAATAAGTTTTACCACAGTTTCTGAACCAAAATATACTGTGCAGTATAATAAAGTGTCACTCGGACTTTTGTAACAAGTAACAGTATATTTACTTTCGTTCAAAAGATCAAACAGGGCAACAATATTTACAGCAGTCGCTCTGAATTCACACAGAGAACAGAGAGAATAAATAGTCCTTTTAAACAGTCTTTAAAATATGCTTCATGCCTTAGAAATGATCAGGCTTCAGAGAGTTGGCAGCCATTTCCTTCCTGGCTATTTCCAGTCAGCGCTTTCTTCACTCTCCAAGGTGAAAGTAGCAGTTAAAACCATTTGTCTCAGCAGCAAGCCAGAGACAGCAGCCCAATCAGAATTCTGGTTCCTGGCATGCTCAGCCAATCAGCTGCCAACACATGCCTTTCCAGTCAACCCATTACATCATGGTGCCTTTTTACAAATCCTCAAACTTCAGGGAGCACAAATAATAAAATCTGCATCTTTGAGACCCATTGAGAAGCATTGTATGCATTTCCAAAACCTGATTTCATGCAACAGTTTCTGATCCACAGATCTACATTGATATTTCCTGCATTATTTCCTAAAATACTTTCAGATACTATTTTCCTCAGAGCAGTTGAACTGCTGAGCTTCTCTTATGCCTCTGGTTCTATGACTGTTTCCTAAGGATAGACTAATTAAGGGCTTATGCAGCCAATTTAAATAGGTCTACAGTATTTTTATCCCCCCTAGAAATGTGTGCAGTCCTGACTGAGCGGCAACAAATTCATATTCTATCCATGTAAAATAGGATACTGCTGTAATGGAGGTAATTTCTACAGTTTCCTGATCCTAGACTGCCATAGAAGAAATGCACAAACCAGAAAAAACACATCCTGCATTTCCGAAATAAAAGGTTCAGTAAATAATATTCCTCCAGGGCAGTGTGTGTGTGAATATGTGGCAAGCATTCCTAGTTTTGCCAATGTTTTTCATTTTTAAAAAGATGAATGGAAATCCTGGTTTTTCATTAGCCAGTCAAAGAATAAATGTGTTTAGAAAATGACATTGACAGTAGTAGGTGTCCGATGGCACTGGTGCTATCCAAATAGAGCATGTGAATGTGGTGTTTCTCTTCTAATAAGCATGTGTATGGGTATTTTTTAGAACCAGCAACTGGATTTTAGCCTTAGTCTGATAAAACTTGCTAGTTCTCAACACTGAATCCACTCCTCTTATAAAAGACATGCCAATTATCATGAAAAAAACCCTTTCCAATATGGACTTTGTGACATAATAATAGTAATAATAATAATAATAATAATGGCACAAGCCAGTAAAGGTGGTCTCAGTGGTGATCGGCACACTGGGTGCAGTGCCTAAGGACATTGGCCTGCACTTAAACACAATCAGTGCTGACAAAATTACCATCTGTCAGCTGCAAAAGGCCACCCTTCTGTGATCTGCACACATTATTTGCTGATACATCACATAGTTCTAGACACTTGAGAAGTGTCCGATGTGTGATCCAATACAAGAGCCAGCATAGTGATCTTGTTTGCTGTGGACTCATCTTGTGTTTCTAATAGTAATAATAATAATAATAATAATAATAATATTTTTTACAGACCACCCTCTCTCCCTAAGGGGACTCAGGGCAGTTTAAAACACAAAAGGCAAACATTACATGCCCAAACAAATGGAAAAAAATTACGATAATGCAATACAATAAACATAATAATGACAGTGAATTTACTGTACAAAATTTGATGTCAAGATGAAAAATAAGATACAAATAATCACATAAAAGCAGGTTATACTAATCACATACACAACATTAAAACATCTTAAATGATAAAAGTAATTAAATAAATGGAAATTGGCTGTTATAGTTGTTCTTGATGTGTATCCAAGTGGCCATGAGGTACGAACGAGTAGGTCGGCCAACATTCCAATTGATCTAGAGCAGGCATGGGCAAACTGGTAGGCTGTTGGGAACTGTGGGAGTTGAAGTCCAAAACACCTGGAGGGCTGAAGTTTGCCCATGCCTGATCTAGAGCCCACAACAATATATTTGTGCATAGAATCCATTTCACAATCCCAATTTGGAAACAAAACTATTGGATTAGATGCAGACGAAGTTAGTTGCCCCCATGTTTGACTTTTCAATTGGATTTCCATGCAAATTAAGCATGATAAATATTTCGGTCAAACCTATTGGATCTCAAGAGAAGGATCCAATATACAATATACAGTATTGAAAGTCAACATAATGTGCAACAGCAGGCACATTTCCCTAGTCATCTGTCTTCTGATAAAGAGATGAACCTGCAGAACTCCAGATGGTAATTGGGTGATTTTGTCTACCAAACAAGCCTAACATTTGGAAGCTGAGACTCTAGAAACTTTGGACGTGAAAAGTTCACAAGGACAAAGATACTTTGTATCCATAATATAGACATAAGCAAAGTACCAATGTATTGTTTACTCAAGACAGATGCGGAGCATTGAATCAAATAATGACCGTCCGGGAAGACACAATTAAACAATCAATAGATTCAATGAAGCACCTGCTTCTTGGATTAACTGACTGTTTATTTTTCCATCTGGTTCTGTAATGAATGCAGGTTGCTTTCCCAAAGTGTTCTTGAACTTACCAACCTGGCACATTATGAGACGACAGAGAAGGATGTCAAGATCAAGACCATCTATACTGCAGAATTATAGCAGTTTGATGTCACTTTAAATACAATGACTCAGTCCTATGGAACCTGAGATTTGCAGTATGTCTTGACACCAGAGTGCTGTTTCTCTCCCCCCCCCCCCACCTGTCAGCTCTAGTTTCTCATGTGGGGACATGAGAGAAGCCTCCCACAGGATGGTAAAACAACTAGGCATTCCCAAGGCAATGTCCTTTTGCAGACGGCCAATTCTCTCACACCAGAAGCGAATTGCAGTTTCTCAAGTTGCTCCTGACATAGAAAAATAATTATTGGAGCTGAACGAAGAGAGATTCAAGACAAATAAAAAGAATGCCTCAATCACCGAATACACAGTTGATTGTGGTATTCAGTCCTAAAAGAAGTGCTGGTGGTTGCCACCATGGACAAATAAAAGCTGAAGAAATAAATAAAGGATAAAGCTGTTAACAAGTATATGAATGGCTCGTAGCGATGCCATATGCTTCCTCCAGTAGCTCAAACTATCCATCTGTTGCTGGGACACAGCACTGGGAGGAAACTTTTGATCTTATATTCAACTCACTGGTTTTAAAACCTGGCTGACTGCTACATAAACACAACGATTGACTATGATACAGACTTTTGGTCTAATAACCGCCCTGAGTCCCTTTGGGGAGAGAGGGTGGGCTATAAATAAAGTTTTATTATCTCTCGGCATTACTTCGCGAACGAAGATTCAGGAAGGACTCATCCCACGCTTTTTACAAGCGCGTTGATGACTAAAAAGGCCAATCTGAGATAGGCAAGTTCGGTTGCAGAAAGCGCAGGAGAAAGTCTCCTTGGGTGATGTTTTTTCTTCCAGTGCATCTTTACACCTACCGTTTCGTCCCTCGCCTATCGCTACAGGGCTTTTTCGGAAGTTGGATGTGTCCTTCGAGCCTGTGCAATGGATTTTTCTGGTGGAGCGCAGCGTGCTAGAACTGGCCTCACCCTTTAAACCAAGGTTCATCTGCCAGGGCCTAGCAAGCTTGGACGGTGGCAGCGAGGTCCTCAGGTCGTAGGTTTGGTTCGAGTTTCCTTCTCTTAGATGGTTGACCTTACAGGGTTAGACGAGCACCATCTGCCCGGGTTTGAAATCAGAGTTTTCCTTCTCTTAGGATGGTTGCCAAAAGGCTAGAGAGCCCATCCTGCCCATTGACACTCTTTGTCAGACCCTTCGGTTGTGACCTGTCTGGTATGGGAGGCCCTACCGCTGGCTATTATGCCACCGCCAGCATAGCTCACAACTTCACTAGGGTACGCAAGCCTCTCCCCCACTGCAAGGGGGCGCCAATGGAGAGGAAAAGTTTTATTATGGTTCACCTTAAATTAGTAGAGCAAGAAATGAAGCCATGCTTACATGCTGCAGATGGGATAGAACTCAACTAAAACATACATAAAAATAGTGACACACACACATTGGTGGGGATTCCTTCTTTAGCAAGCAGTGGTTATCGATGGACTCCATACCCTATTATTATCAAAATCACATAATAACAACTTTCTTCCTGTAGTTCTTAAAGGCTGCACTTGATCATAACTGGAATTTTGGTTTGAACTCTTAAGAGTAAAATGGAGTTCAGGGCCTTCCAAACAGTCCTACTACTACATCCTCCCTCGATAGAGTGTCACCTTGTCATGGGGCTTGCATGTTCCAATGAACTTGCGGGCACAACAACTGGAATCAGGCATTCCCAGGAGTGGCTGCGGGGGAGATTTCAGACCAAGCACAGTCCGAAGACCCAAACACCTCAATGGCGGAGAAGGAGGAGGATAACATGGTACAAAGAAGGTGGAAGAAATCCAACACCTGGCAGATACCCATGATGCTCAGGAATTTTTCAAAGCCAAAAAGGTCATCTATGGACCAAGAAAGCATGGCATACAGCCTCTACGCTCATCAGATGGAACCAAACTTCTGAAGGACAAAAAATCAATTGCACTACGTTGGAAAGAACACTACCAAAGTCTCCTGAATCGCAGCTCCAATGTGGCCGAAGAGGTTCTCTCACAAATCCCACAACAAACCAGGGATGAGCTTGCAGCACTGCCTAGTTTGGAAGAAGTCAGCAATGCCATCAGCCAACAAAAAAATAGCAAAGCCAGCGGACCTGATGGGATCCCTGCTGAAATCTTTAAAGAGGGAGGACCTGAGCTGAGACAACAAGTTCATCAGCTCATTGAAAAAGTGTTGGTGACCGAGAAAATATCAATGATGCCATCACCCTCTTCAAAAAAGGGGAAAGAACAGATTGCGGAAACTATTGAGGTATCTTCCTTCTAACCTCCACTGGGAAAATTGTCACAAGAATCCTTGCAAATTGCCTTCTACCTTTCCTAGAATCCCAGAATGGCTTCCGCCCCTCCAGAGGAACAGTGGACATGATCTTCACTGCACGACAGCTCCAAGAAAAATGCAGGGAATAAAATCAACCACTGGACATGGCATTCATTGACCTTGCAAAGGCATTTGACACAGTGAATCGCAGAGCTCTCTGGACCATCCTACAAAAAATCCCGTGGCTCCTCCATGATGACTTGATGGCAACAGTCTTGGACAGCAATGGCTCCCAAAGTGAGCCATTTAAGGTGGAATCAGGCATGAAACAGGGATGTGTTATTCCCCCAACTTTATTTTCCATCTTCATCGCTATGATACTTCATCTTGTTGATGGGAAACTGCCCACCGGAGTGGGCCGTTACCTTACCGCAGAAGTGGTACCTATTGATCTGTGGCTAGGTCGTGGCAGGACAGATAGGGGGCCAGCTTCCTCGCCTGTATTTTAAAAATGTTGCTCGACTGACGATGGAAATATGTGCTTGCCAAGTTTGGTTAAATTCCATCCTTGGTGGAGTTCAAAATGCTCTTTGATTGTAGGTGAACTATAAATCCCAACAACTAGAACTCCCAAATGACAAAATCAATCCCTCCCCACAACCCTACCAGTATTCAAATGTGGGCATATTGGGTATTTGTGCCAAATTTGGTCCAGTGAATGAAAATACATCCTGCAGATCAGATATTTAAATTACAATTTATAACAGTAGCAAAATTCCAGTTATGAAGTAGCAACAAAAATAATCTTATGGTTGGGGTTCACTACAACATGAGAAACTGTATTAAGGGGTTCCGGCATTAGGAAGGTTGAGAAACACTGAACTAAGCCATACTTTTTGCAACATCAATCCTTTGATGCCTTCAAGGTTACTGATTCATGTGTGAAGATCTTCCAGAGAAGTGTCTGGATTGGTTTTACTGATTCACTGGAAGCAAATGGACCCCTTTCACTACAAAGCAAGAAAGTGAAAATAAAATACTAGGTTGCTAGAATAAACCAGTAATCTTTGGCATGGTGACACTACATATTAGATTATTCATACAGCTACTGCAGTTAAAACTTCACAACCTAAATAAGTGAAAAATATGGCATTAATTATCATAGATTGAATAAGCACAGACAATGGTTCCCTCATTACTTTTGCCAAAATCAGCTAAATGGAAGCCAAGATGAGGGACATTAAACAGTTTGAAGATACACTCATGCTGAGATGCTTTTTAAACATTTATGAAAATATTCCATTGATAGGTCTGCAAGAAGATGAACACAAAAGAGTAAAAAGGAAGCAAATGGAAAGAAATGATGAGTGGAGTGCCGCAGGGTCCCGTCCTGTTCAACATCTTTATTAATGACTTGGATGAAGGGTTAGAAGGCATGATCATCAAGTTTGCAGATGACACCAAATTGGGAGAGATAGCCAACACCCCAGAAGACAGGAACAGAATTCAAAATGATCTTAACAGATTAGAGGGATGGGCCAAAACTAACAAAATGAAGTTCAACCAGAACTAATGCAAGATACTTGGAATCCTCGTGGACAACAAGTTGAACATGAGCCAACAATGTGATGTGGCAGCTAAAAGGCCATTGGGATTTTGGCCTGCATAAATAGGAGTCTAGTGTCTAGATCCAGGGAAGCCATGCTACCTCTTTATTCTGCCTTGGTCAGACCACACCTGGAATCACACTGTGTCCAATTCTGGGCACCACAATTGAAGGGAGACATTGACAAGCTGGAATGTATCCAGAGGAGGGCAACTAAAATGATCAAGGATCTGGAGAACAAGCCCTATGAGGAACAGCCTAAAGAGTTGGGCATATTTAGCCTGCAGAAGAGAAGGATGAGAGGAGATATGATGGCCAAGTATAAATATGTGAGGGGAAGTCATAGGGAAGAGGGAGCGGGCTTGTTTTCCGCTGCCCTGGAGACTAGGATGCAGAACAATGGCTTCAAACTACAAGAAAGGAGATTCCATCTGAACATTAGGAACAACTTTCTAACTGTGAGAGCTGTTCAGCAGTGGAACTCTCTGCCCCAGATTGTGGTAGAGGCTTCTTCTTTGGAAGCTTTTAAGCAGAGGTTGGATGGCCATCTGTAGGGGGTGCTTTGAATGTGCTTTTTCTACTTCTTGGCAAGGGGTTGGACTGGACGACCCAAGAGGTCTCTTCTAACTCTATGATTCTATGAAATGCCAAGTCTACATCCTGTTACACAGGCTTCTTTTTGTTTGACTTGCTTATATTTCAGGGTAACTTTTTAAATCACTTGCATTGTTTTAAAGTGAATGTACTGCATGTTGCCCTGAGATCTTTAGACAGAGGGTGGGATATAAATACATCTAGTTGAGTCCTGCTCTGGGGAGTGGTGCTCATCTCCACTTCTAAGCCGAAGAGTCATCGTTGTCCGTAGATGCCTCCAAGGATATATGGCTGGCATGACTGCATGGAGCGCCGTTACCTTCCCGCCGAAGTGGTACCTATCGATCAACTCACATTTGCATGTTTTCAAACTGTTAGGTCGACAGAAACTGTCAACCGCTAACTGCGGGAGCTCACTCTACTCTGTGGATTCGAACTGCTGACCTTCCGATCAGCAAGTTCTGCAACTTAGTGGTATAACCTGCTGCATAGCCACAGCCCCTTTTCTCTCTTCTACTGAACAATAATTACAAAACAGATTTAATACTTTCAAATATCATTTCAAGATGCATAACAGAAGCAAGCCTACAGAATCAAATTACTTGTTTTTAATCTGTCCTATGAAGATGAAGAAGGTATTTTCACATCTTGGAGATTTTGCTCTCCAAGAACTGAGTGCAGGGGCAACTAAAAAAAATCTGGGCCTATTTTTCAAAGACAGATATGAAAACAAAACATAGAATTGGGGGGGGGGGGGTTGTAATGACACATAAAACTGATTTTTAAGTGCTGCTTATATTTAATTCTATTTTAATATTTGCCAATTTGTATATTTTAAATTGTATACTAATGCTTTTATGTCAAGCCACTTTGAGTCCCCTTTGGGGAGATAAAGCAGGGTGGTAATAATAATAATAACAATAACAATAATAATTCCAAAATCAACCCGCTAAAATGAATGGCAAAGAAGAGATAGTAAAATCGTAGTATGACTGTGTCTTAGGAAACAGATTGTCAGTATTAAATGGAATATTTGTCAAGATGTCAACTTCCTGTGCAATGAGAGATATGAATTAACATAAGCAATGTAGCAACTGGAAAAGGCATGCATGAACTAAAATCTGATATTTCCTGCTCCACCTACCTATGGATTAACGTGTTATTCGGCTAAATTACTGATAGTTGAGATGGAGATCGCCATTTTACCCTCCATCTCTTATTATTTGGGCAAGTAGCAAATAATAAAATCTACCTGTGTCTAACTATCTCCCATGAATTGGCTTTCTGGTCAAACTCAAGATTATTTTCCTCCAGCTTGGTATGTGCTCATGAATGTGCAATCTGTGTTTGCTCAACTCCATGCTGGGTTTCAATTTCCAAGTGTTTTGCACTATTAATCAGAGGGACAACTATAATAATCTTGGATAGATAGAGAAGATACATACAAAAATATTTTTTTCTTAACATGTTGTGAATGTGAAGAAATTAAAATGAGGAATTGGTAGCTGTTTTAACAATCTGAAATCGCTATCATGAAAACAAAGATCTAAGAAAAAGTGTGACTTTTACTCCAGCATTTTAAGTACTACTTGGCAATCTCAATAGTTGCACAGAGAAGGGATTACAGTGTTCCCTCACTACTTCGTGGTTCACATTTAATGGACTCGCTGTTTCGTGGATTTTAAACAATATTAATTTAAAATAAATATCATGGTTTTTTCACTTTTTGTGAGTTTTTGCCGCCGCCGTTCTCCGAGGCGCTTTCCCTCCTTAGTCCTCCTTCCCTTTCTCCAGCCTTGAAGGGCCTTTCCTTCCTTTCCTTCACATTATTTTAAGTGTTTAAAGACTTAAAATAGTGTATACCTGCTAAAATAATGTACAAATATTGAAATAAATAGAGCATCCCTACTTCGCGGATTTTCTCTTATTGCAGGAGGTCCTGGAACGTAACCCCTGCGATAAGTGAGGGAACACTGTATATTCATAGCATTTTAGAATCAAAGTTACATATTGCTGAAATTCAGAATTAAAAACGGTGCTGCAAAACCAAAATTGCTAAAGGTTATACGACTAAAGGTCACAAATCCTCTCTGATTTCGAAAGCGAAGCAGGATCAGCCCTGGTTAGTACTTTGATAGGCATTTGCAGTGAGTATTATGTAATGTAGGATACATATCAGAGGAAGGGATCAATAAAACCACCTCTGAGTACTCCTTTTAAAAAAAACTCCCATGAAATCCATGGGGTTGCCATAAGTCAACAGGCAACTTATCATTAACACACACACACACACCCTAAGATGTGTACTTGCAGATCTAGATAGTGAATTTGCATTTGATAAATTCAGTGTTGTTTGTAAACTAGTAGTTTACTGCTTGGCTTATTCTTGAACCTTTGACCCATTCTTTTATGTAAGTCTCAATATTATTATGTTGATGATTATCTGTGATGTTGCATTTCCTCATTCGTGAGATTCCTGTTGCAATTGATGGATGGGCAGAACATGGCAAGTGCCTCTGCTTTCATGCCCCCAAGCCACAATCTAATTTCAGTGGTACAGTTTTACTGTAACGTAACATGCATGGGCATAAAAGATACAAATTACACTTAAAATCTCAAGTTTATATATTTACTGCAGGATTTAGCTTTGACAGAGTTTGTAGGGTACAGCTGCTGCTAGGTCCGTTCCATAGCCTTTAGCGTTTTGACCTTTTGCAACTCTGCAGCCACTGAAAAGGTTTTAATAATAAGGGGGGAAATCTTGCATGGAGTCCCTTGAAGTCCTATAAATCCTTGGGGAGGGAAGGGGCAGTGCTGTGGCTCAAAAACAAGAAGTTGGGCTCATAGCAGGAATAACTAAACAAGCCACAGTCTTCATGCATGTTGATCATGTTGTTCAAAACTGACAGGAACCAGCTTTCAGCCTTGTTGCTCCTCTGACAAATTAGGACCCCCACCCCCCAAAACCAAGAATTTGTTTTAAGATTCATTTGGCTCGTTTAAGGGTGATGTTGAAAAGACAGCTGTCAATCTCTCTGCTAGGTCTTAACATAACAATGTATAAAATGACCAAACAAACAAACAAAAAGAGCATGACAATAAGATCAGGCCACAAAACACATCCAATACCATGACAGGTAAACCAAGCTTTTGTCACACAGACATTTCACATTACATAATTATAGCACTATGATTTAATTTTAACTGACTTGATTATATCACATGGAATCCTGCAATCTGGAGTTCGTGGAAGGGGCACTTTGAATTCCGAGCCACATAACTCCAGTGGTTTTTATGGCGCTTATGTGTTTGTGTAGATAATTATGCTTATTTAATTATTAATCTTATTTTCTTGTTCAGTAATTTATGAGTTTATAATGATGTTACTTTTTTGCACTGTTTTGGACTTGTGTGTTTTGTTTATCTTTGCCTTTTTGTCTGGAAGCCTCCCTGAGTCGCACTGGAAATATAGGGTGGCCTACAAATAAAGTATTATTATTATTATTGTATCATTATTATAGTGTCTCATCAAACTACCAACTGCATGGCAATAAAGCAAAATTGCAGTAATGCAGGGGTTAAGAATAGATGGCCCTTCTGCATTCTTCCAATACTATGATCTAATATAATTGTGTAGTGTGAAAGGTCATCCGATCACCAAAGATAATGTTTCTTTGAGTAACAAGAATGTGCTGAAAAAAGACAGGATCAGTCTTGGATTGGTTTATGACAATGGTGACTCCACTCCCAACTTTACCTCTGCTCTTCTTAGAGCTATGTCAATTTGTATAGGAGCTCTGCTGGTGCCAAAAGTCTGAAGCACATTTGCCAGCTGCCTCCAAAGGAAAGTATACTAAAGTTTATATTATACAGCAATTTGAGAACCCTGTTGTACAGATAAATGATACTACAGTGCTTCAAGGAGCCGGAAAGTGAAATAGTAAAGATACCAAGAAAGAAATGTGATACTAAACAGCACCTGCTCCCACTGGGATGAAAACAAATGGGTCTGACACAAGGGTATCAGTATACAAGGGTATCCTCTACACAAGGATATCTAATCTATATGCTGCTTCCTTGAATGCTGAGCATGCCTTTGAGAAAGTCAGCATGTGCACTACCGCAATCCTGAAACTACATAGATTCTGCCAGAACTACTGCTGAAGCCAACCTTGAATTATGTCTGGGCACATGGACATACTAGGCCTGGTTTTGTCAATGATGCAGAAAAGGGGTGCGGTTCTCATGACCAGACAAGTTCTTGCTAAACAAGGCCCAATAATTAAAGGAAATGACTGAGCATCTGCAATGCACAGCATTACTGTTTCAAGTTATTAAGCAGCTGGAAGTAGTCCTGCACAGAACAGGATTTTCCTCTAGGCTTCAGCACACAAAGCTGCCTGGTTAGTTTCTCTCATCGGCGGCACTCTTCCCTCTCGCTTTCTTTGCCACAATGGTCCTTCATCATGTTATTACCTATTATTATCTATCAGGTGTTACCTTCTACTAACTGAAACCTTTGTAGGGTACAGCTGCTGCTAGGTCCATTCCATAGCCTCTAGTGCTTTGACCTTTTGCAACTTGGAGCCACAGAAAGGTACTTTCACCTGGTTTTTAGGGATCCACACTCTTCCGTGCACCATTTAAAAGGTTCCTTTACATAACATTTTGACAGGACATGTTGAAGGAAAGTCCCCTTCCACCAGTCTAGTTGCACAGGCCTAAACCTGAATCCAACTCAAAGCATTGTATTGTAAATGCCTTGACTTCTTTTAGAAAGAAAAACGAGGGCAGCGATTTTAAGCATACATTATAAACGTATGCATCTGTCTTGCTTCTCTCTGTTGCTAGCAACATGTGCCCCCCCCCCTCTTCTTTTCCTTTTTGATCCTCTGTGAAGCCCTCTCCCTTCTCAAGTTTCTCTGTGAGCACCAACAATTTTTTTCTTTTACATCATCATAATTTCTCTCTCTTTCTCCATAGTCTACAGAAATTTTGAAAGAGTCACAGGGAAATGCAACACGGGTGGCATTAATAAGTGATAGCTGGACCCCTCACTGCTCTGTCATCTCCTCTTCTCAAGCGAGTAAGTGATCTGCCTTTGTAAAAGCACCAACAATGACCCAAGTAAAGCCATGACAGGGAGACGGTTCATAGAAAAGGCTGCAAAACAACTCCTCACCAGAGTTAGCACCTGAAAAGTAATAGGTAGGAGTACAAGCCAAGACTTCTCTTTCATCACCACCTATTGGCTCAGAAATAGGCCACCGGGGATAACTTTGGGGCTCAGATTATACAGTACCCATATATGGTATCACCTCTTGTTGTCCATAGTTTGCAAGACATTTACAATAATATTTATTTATTTATTTCCATCATTTCTACCCCGCTTCTTCTCAACCCCTGAGGGGGGACTCAGAGCGGCCTAACAATGGCAATGATTCGATGCCACATAGTATACATATAATAAAAGCAAACAGTTAAGAATAAAATACACTAAAATACAGCTAGAATTAAAATACATTAAAAATACAATTAACATTAAAATGCATCGTGTACATTCACAACAATAACATTTATTCCTGATCTTGGGTTAGCTACTTGTGGTCCAATGAAGGAGGAAGATCATCCAGCCTTACTTGTCAGGGATGCAGGGGCCTTGGGCAAATTAATATTGATCACTATCAGTCCCCTGTCAGTAAAACAGGGTGATCTGATGCTATCAGATATGTGTAAATAAATAAAATATACCTGCATGTATTTGCCTAGAGACATATTTTAATATGTCCCAAGTTCCAGGATCAAATCCTCATGAAGGCTCTACACTGGGTCATTTAGCAGCAAAGTTACAACCAAGAACAGAAGAGATGGGTCTGAGTTTCAGGACCGCTATTGCCGCCACCACCCCCCCCCCCACCCCCATCTGAAGCAATATACTGGTATGGCAGGCACACGCCATTTCTAGTACAGAAGTCATGTTACCATTAATAACTTTCCTCCCAATTACCAAAGTTTTGTTTTAGTTTAAGTACACAGGGCCCTTCCTATCAGGTGGCAGGTTAACTACAAGAGTTTCCATGGAAATGTTGGAACAGGTTTCCATTCAAAAGGCTCCATGGGGATCTCAGCAGCTGCTCCCTTGTTTCCCTCCTTCTTTACCCAACTCTTTTGGTTATTAAACCAATTACATTAAATGATGTGCATAACACCCTTAAGTAAACAATGCAGAGAAACCTCATTATGAAGGTAGGAAGGAGAGGAAGAATGATCGGGGGCAAGAATTATTTTATTAAAAATAATTTCGATTAAAAAATCAACAAAGCAGAACATGGCAGGTAGAGAATTATTATTCTATGCTGCACAATGGACATTCCAATGTGTGAGAGGGAACAGTTCAGCCATCCCAATGATATCAGTAAAAATAATAATGTAAGAACAACACTACATTGATGCTAAAGGTAAAGGTGAAGGTTTCTCCTTGACATTAAGTCTAGTCATGTCCGACTCGGAGGGTGGTGCTCATCTCCATTTCTAAGCTGAAGAGCTGCTGTTGTCCATAGACACCTCCAAGGTCATGAGGCCAGCATGATTGCATGGTGTGCTGTTACCTTTCTACTGAAGTGGTACCTTTTGATCTACTCACATTTGCATGTTTTCGAACTGTTAGGTTGGCAGAAGCTGCAGTAACAGCGGGAGCTCACGCCGACCCATGGATTCAAACCGCCAACCTTTCGGTCAGCAAGTTCAGCAGCTCAGCGGTTTAACCCGTTGTGCCACCAGGGGGCCCATACAGTGATGCTACCATACTTGAACTATGTAGACCAGTGATTTTCAACCTTTTTTGAGCCGCGGCACATTTTTTATATTTACGAAATCCTGGGGCACACCACAACCAAAATGACACGAAATGACACTCTAACACAGTAATACATATAGTTAATATATTTTTAATGTATTTATACACTCACTTAGTATGAAACCTGGGCCTGTTTCAATGAACACAAAATAGATATCCTGGCAGGAATGGTAGAAAGACACACACGAAGCTCTTGCTCAACAGCTGTCAGTCTCTCTCTGTTTATAGTTTTTATCACAGTCAAGCTTGAGAAGCTCATCTCACACAGATATGTGGTTGAAAACGGGAGCAATGTCGAAATAGCTTTGTTGGCCAGAATGGGGAACTCCCTGGCAACAGATAACCAAAAACTGTCCAAAGGAAGATCAGCAAATTTTAGCTTTAAATTACGATCTTGTTTCAGTTCAATGAGTTCCTCTTGCTCCTTTAAAGTCATGTCCTTTCCAGCAACTGATGCTGAGCGGTATGGGTCCCTAACCCAATCAAGGCATTCTGTGAAGGCTGAATGGAAATAAAATCACAACTTCTCCTCAAGAGTTTTCAAATGTGTGCCAATCACCTCGCACATTGCAACACTAACTCTAACTTTGTTTACTTAGCCGCGTCTGAGCGAATCAAGATGGTGCGACCATAGCTCTCTTACGTCACTTCTTAGGTGACGCGAGAGTGCTATGGTTCCTTTTCTTAAAGGGACAGATGTGCCTTATAGTTTATATATGAATGAAGTTTGGAAATAATTTCCCACGGCACACCTGATGATCTGTTGAAAAACACTGATATAGACATTTCAGCATTTGTGATCTTGTATGGTCACAGAATCACAAAGATAGAAAAGACCACAAAGGCCAACTCCTGCAATGCAGGAACACACAAAGCACTACTATCAACACATGGCCATCTTGCCTATGGTTAAACACTTCCGGAGAAGGAGAAACTACCACACTTCAAGGCAGCGTATTCCACCAACTAACAGTTCTTACTGTCAAGAAGTTCTTACTAATGTGTAGGTGGAATCCTTTTCCTGGTGTTTGAATCCATTGCTTTGTGTTCTAGTCACTTGAGCAGCAGGAAACAACATTTCTCCATCTTTCATATGACATACTTTCAAATATTTATACATGGCTATCATGTTCCCCTGGTGACACAGTGGGTTAAACCACTGAGCTGCTGAAATTGCTGACTGAAAGGTCGTTGGTTTGAAACCGGGGAGCAAGGTGAGTTCAGGCTGTTAGTCCCAGCTTCTGCCAACCTAGCAGTTCGAAAACATGCAAATGTGAGTAGGTCAATTGGTACCACTTAAGTGGGGAGGTAACAGTGCTTCATGCAGTCATGCTGGCCACATGACCAAGGAGGTGTCTACAGAAATGCCAGCACTTCGGCTTAGAAATGGAGATGTGCACCACCCCCCAGAGTCAGACATGACTAGACTTAATGTCAAGGGAAACTTTTACCTTTACCTATCATGTCCCCCTTCGGCTCCCTTTTTTCTCCAGGCTAAACATACCCAGCTCCTCATGCTGTCCTCATGGTTTCCCAATTTTTGAACATTTTGCTCATCCTCCTCTGGACACTTTCCAGCTTTTCAATATCCTTCTTGAACTACAGTGCCCAGTTCTAAGTGAGTTGTGGCCAAAACAGTATGAAGTGGTGTTATGACTGCCTCCCAATCATATGCTGGCTTTCCTCCATTTCTACACACTTTAAATATTTTAAAGATGGAGACTTACAGAGCCCGTCAAACAATGCAAGAGTTCTTCTGTTGGTGGCCCATGGGAAAAAACGGAGGTTTTTGGAGTCAGGGACCAATTGCATCCAGAACTCCACATTCGTGTAGAAACAGCTAAAGGTGATTATTTTAAGGTGGAATTGTTATTCTTGTGGGTGGTCTGCTAATGCTCCTTCTGTTTCTATTAGTGGTTTAAAGACAATGTGGGTCCCATGGGAAGAAGTGTTTTTAAAATGGTGCCTTGACTCCTTTAAGGGGCTTCAGGGGAAAGGATCCCATGGAAAGTGGTGTCTCAAGGAGGATATCTGTTTGGAGCCGCAGTGGTGCAATGGGTTAAACCCTTGAGCCAACTGAACTGCTGACCTGAGGGTTGGTGGTTTGAATCCATGAGATGGGGTGAGCTCCTGTCTGTCAGCCCCAGCTTCTCCTGCAGGGACATGAGAGAAGCCTCCCACAGGATGGTAACACATCTGGGCATCCCCTGGGCAACGTTCTTGGAGATTGCTAATTCTCTCACACCAGAAGCGACTTCTCTCAGTTCACCTTTGACACGATAAAAAATAATATATAATAATAATACACTTTATTTATATTCCGCCCTTCTCACCTTGAAGGGGACTCAGAGCAGATTACAGTACACATACAAGCAGACAATCCCTGCTGTTTTTATATTTGACATACATCACATACAACATTTACAGTAGGAAGGATGCCTGTTTTAAAAAGTGTGCTAGTATCCTCGAAATGGGAAGAAGCATTGCCTGCCTGTGTGATGGGAATTAAGTGGATGGTTGACCAAGAAGCAGGAGGAGGGGATCATGTGTAATGGGGGTGAGTAAATTCACTGTCTTCTTTAAAGATAGAACCCCATGAAACGTTATGCAAAGAAAACGATTCCACCTGCTTTCCCCCCTTCGTGGTATGAAGGTTAAATTGTGGTATAATCATGAGTGTGCTTGTATTTACAAAAATATTTAATTTACATACGTAGAGTATGCATTGGAAAAACCACTTCTACAATCTCAAATTGCTTCAGCTATGACTGTACTAATCTTCATGTTTGCCGCTGATTTGTTCTTATGCAAATAATTGAAGAAAATCATTACTGTAGGAGTTCTTTGTATTTGTTTCCACAGGGAAATGACATTTTAATAGGATCTCTATCAATATTGAAATATACACCCTCTTGATACTACCAATTTTAATTGTGAGTAATTATGTGACTTATGAAATTATTTAGGATTTGGTTGTAACATAGGAAACCCCATTTTAAGATTACAGATGCCTTAAGAGCTTAACATAAATGAAGAGATACAGTGCATTAAGGCATGGTATTCCATGAAAATTACTTATTCAGTTGTGTTAGGCACAAGGCAATCTGTTTACAACAGTAATCCCGAGAGTAATGTATTCACGGGTGCGCAAACATTGTGGTTGTTGGGTACGCTATGCAGTCTTTAAGCAAACACACTAAAGTTAGTAGTAGGCAGTTATACTGGAGAAGCAAAATATATAGTTAAGAGTAATATACCCCAGGCATGTAGTTTATGTGCTCACAGAACCAAATTCCTAACCATAACAAACTAATGGAAAACTTCCTTTGGCTTCATATACACCTGTTAGCAATAACAGGCGGTCTAAGGATTATAACCAGGAGTCTCTACTGGTACTCTGCAGTATCTCTACTGTTCTGTCATGTTTAGTTTCTTCCATAATTACTCAGAGGGAAGAAATGATTGGGAAGTCTATAAAGTCTTTGTAGAGGTGAAACTTAATGTTGTATCCTAGTATGACATAAACTTGGAATGTGTGTGGCCTGGCCTGCAAATCATTTCGCACTTATGGCAATCCTAAGGCAAACCTATCATAGGGTCTTCTTAGTGGATTTGATCCATATATATTTCTGCAAGCACTTTCATATCATTTGGACAATATCCTTTAGTCCAGTGATTTTCAACCAGTGTGCCGCGGAACACTAGTGTGCCATGAGAGATCTTCAGGTGTGCCGTGGGAAATTATTTTCAAACTCATTCATATATAAACTATAAGGTGCATCTGTCCCTTTAAGAAAAGGAAAACCGTAGCACTCTTGCGTCACCTAAGAAGTGATGCAAGAGTGCTAGGGTCGCGCCATCTTGGATTCGCTAAGTAAACAAAGTTAGAGTTAGTGCGTCAAGTAACAGTGGCAATTTGGGATCACAGCCCCAGGTTTCGCACTAAGTGAGTGTATAAATACATTTAAAAACATATTAACTATATGTATTACTGTGTTAGAGTTTCATTTTGTGTCATTTTGGTTGGTGGTGTGCCCCAGGATTTTGTAAATGTAAAAAATGTGCCGCGACTCAAAAAAGGTTGAAAATCACTGCTTTAGTCCGTGCTTCTCAAGCTATCTTCCATTAGGGACCTGCATCCCAAAATATGCTAACGACAGGCACCATATTTGTACCCCTTGGTTACAGTTGTCTCTTTCTTGGAAGCTCTCCAGAAACTGGCACCAGATGGCTTGGAGGACCAGCACTAGTTCAATTCCATGCGAGATAAATTACACTGAAAAAGTCAAGCTCAAAACAACCTTGTTCTGTGTTGTCTTGTCCTAATAACATAACATGAAATAAATACAGTTCTTCAGAGTGCACTGTAAACACTGCATGTTGTTGCTAACATTTTTGGGTAAATGGGTGGCATTCAGAAACTTCTTACTGTTGCCAATTTTTTTTAGTGACTCCAACATGGAACTAAGGGGATTCCATTTGGGGTCAGGACCCACTGTTTAAGAACCAGTGCTCTAGATCAGTGTTTCCCAACCTTTTTTGAGCCACGGCACATTTGTTACATTTACAAAATCCTGGGGCACACCACCAACCAAAATGACACAAAATGACACTCTAACACAGTAATACATATAGTTAATATGTTTTTAAATGTATTTATACACTCAGTGTGAAACCTGGGCCTGTTTCGATGAACACAACATAGATATCCTGGCAGGAATGGCAGAAAGACACACATGAAGGTCTTGCTCAACAGCTGTCAGTCTCTCTCCGTGTTTAGAAAAAATGTGTCCATATAGCTTCAAAGCAGTCCACTAGTACTGTTCTTATGCATCAGTACACCTCATGGAACAATAATGAGGCTTCCACCTTCAATATATATGCTCCTGTATCATTCCAGGTGGGCATTAGACGAGTCCCTCCTGTATAACTAGTGAACAGGAGGGCTGTTACACAGTCACTAGAAAGGCTATCATGTCCAGCCAATGCCAAATGTAGTAATAGTTGGTACACATAAACACGAAAACGGCCAAAGGAGGCGGCACCCCAGCCCCTTCTTCTTCGCCGCCGCCCAGCCCTTCCTCCTCTTCCTCCCCCTGTAAGCAGCAGCAGCAGCAGGAGTTCGGCAGGGGGCGGGGAAGAAAGGGGGGAAGAGAGGTTTTCCCGCGGCATACCAGGTGATCGCTCACGGCACATTAGTATGCCACATCATACTGGTTGGGAAACACTGCTCTAGATGACCCTTCTGTGTCAGTGTGGACTTGCTTACAACAAGCAAGGTAAAGAACCGCCTCCAGTATCCCTTACTGAGCGAGCATTCATGAACAATAAAACAGAGAGGAAAAAACAAGAGATCAGATAAGCCAGTCTCAGCAGCTATCTCCATAAGATTCAAAACACATACATACATCAATAAGCCTGGCCACCACAATGGAAATCATGAGGAAAATGAAGACTGGTGAAAGAACATGTCATCCCTGGATGTATTTTGGAAGAACCTTCAAGCAATCTCCTGAAGATTCAAAATGTTTGCATTTGGTAGGCAAGACTTATCTGATTTGGTTGTTCGATTTCACATGTGCAGGTTGTCAGTTCTGAATATAAAGTTTCCTGAACTATGTTGAACTGCTCTTCTTTTTTATGACATAGGAACCTGCCCCTAAATACTTTTCATATTATTTCTGTTTCTACTGTCCATTTTTCTGTTGAAGTAATGCCCAGGAACACATCCACTTCATTAATGGAGGTATACCAATGTCGTAAATAATTTAAATCAGTCTGTCTGTTTATATCTTTCTGTTTCAAAGAATAATATAGCCCCAAAAGGAGATCTCATACCTATGTTAACATATAACATTTTGTACTGTTTTACTGCTTTAAAAACATCAAGATCTAATCAAACTGTTGAGTCTTATTCAGCTAAAGAATCAAGGAAGGAGTTTTATATTTCCTTATCACTGTTTGCTTTGATTAAGCAAACAAGGAAACAATTTCTTGCTTAATCAACTTCAATGGTACATTGTTACATATTTAAAGTTTATAGTCAATCACTTCACATGAAAGGAGAAAGTGTCCAAACATTTGTTCATTTGCTATTGCCTCAATTAATCCTTCCATGGCTATGAAAGAAAGTCTTGTTAAAACTGGTCTGTTCAGATGTGGGTTGAGAGTGGTGAAGTCTGACTTGTAGGTATAATTAATTGGCAAAGGAGTGAAGAATAATATCAATAAGAGCTCTTAATTGCCTGGAAAGATCACAGGTGGTGACGTTGGTAGGGAGAGCTTATATGGTCACAAACATTCTGGTTTTACTGTATTTATATATATTAAAAGGCTCTGTTCGTTTTGAGTGACATCATAACTCAAAATCCACTGGACGAATCACCACCAAATTTGGCCAAAAGACACCTACTAACCAAAGGAGTGACCATCACTAAAATGTTTTTTTTTCATTTAGGAATTGTAGTTGCTGAGATTTATAGTTAATCTACAATCAAAGAGCATTCTGAACTCCACCAATGATGGAATTGAACCAAACTTGGCACACAGGACTCCCATGACCAAGAGAAAATACTAGAAGGGTTTGATGGGCATTGATCTTGAGTTTTGGAGTTGTAGTTCACCTATATCCAGAGAGCACTGTGGACTCAAACAATGAAGGATCTTGACCAAACTTGGCATGAATACTCCATATGCCCAAATATTAACACAGATGGAGTTTGGGGGAAATGGACCTTGACATTTGGGAGTTGTAGTTACTGGGATTTATAGTTCACCTACAATCAAAGAGTATTCTGAACCCCACTAACGATAGAATTGGGCCAAAATTCCCACACAGAACCCCCAAAGTGCTGGCCTTTACCTACAAAAACCTATACGGTTCTGGCCCAGTTTACCTGTCCGAACAGATTCTCCGCTATGAACCATCAAGGACATTAAGATCCTCCAGAGAGGCCCTGCTCTCGGTCCCGCCAGCTTCGCAAGCACGGCTGGTGGGGACGAGAGACAGGGCCTTCTCTGTGGTCGCCCCTCAGCTGTGGAACTCTATCCCAAGTGATGCTAGAACTGCCCCCTCTCTGTTGTCCTTTAGGAGGCTGGTGAAGAGTTGGATATGGAACCAAGCCTTCCCAGAATAGGCTGAGATTGGCTATTAACTGAATGTTTGACCACGTTTACAGATTGAGTGGAATTGTTTTAATGGCGATGTGGTTTTATGCTGGGTTTTTATGTATTTTAATATGTTGTTCTAGTTGTTTTTAAATTGTATAGCATTGAATCTTTGCTGTTATGCCGGTCTGAGTCCCTCAATAGAGGTGAGAAGGTCGGGGTACAAAAATTTTAAATAAATAAATTACAGAAAATATTGTGCTTTCTGATGGTCTTTGGCGACCCTTCTGACATCCCCTCGTGACCCCCCAGGAGTTCCGACCCCCAGGTTGAGATATGCTTTCTTAAGGCTATCCAGTCCAACTCCCTTCACCAGGCAAGAAAACATAATCAAAGCCCTCCTGACAAAGAGCCATCCAGCCATAGATATAAATAGATATATATGATTCACACACACACACACATGCATATGACAGATATAGTATCACAGATTTGAAAGGGAACCCCTAAAGAAGGACAATGATATGTTGCATGTTCCAGAGTAGGCAAACCAGACAATCTCTACATCAACACTGACAAATAAACAACAAGAAATACTGTTTGCACACAAGAATAAAGAAATTGCATATATTAGAAACCAACACTTTCTCATTACCAGACTAGGCCACAGCAACGCGTGGCAGGGGACTGCTAGTTTGTAATAAAATACATGAAATGGCTTTAGAAAATATCTAATTCAAATAATAGGCAAGTTGTGGTCCTCAAAGTAACATTTCCAAGCTTTCGGCTTTGGTACCAGAGACTTGGTAAAGGAATTCAACAATCTCTTTAAGCAGTGTTTGCTATGATTGCAACTGTTCCACAGAAGGTAAGATATTCCCTTACCCTGTAACTGTACCTGTGCCATGCTTCTCACCATATCTTGAGGCCAGGGCCGTAGCCAGGATTTTGTTTCGGAGGGGGCTGAGTTTGGTTCGGGGGGGGGGGGGCTGAGACTGGGTGGAAGAGGGTCTACCCTAGCAAATCTTTTGTATTGTTATCCCAATAACCCCATTAATGTGGGATATAATGAGCAGGGTGATCAGATCATGATATGAATAAACATAACAGTTTAAATAATGTACCAGTAAGGCCTTTTCGCGGACCACCCTGAGAATTGGGGGGGCTGAAGCCCTTAGCCCCGGGCTACATGCCTGCTTGAGGCTGTTAAGTACATACAGATACTAACCTCCTGTCATTTTATATATGTACATATTTTCTCTTAAAACTGCTAAAACTGTGTAACAGACTCTAGGGCAGAGCTTGCCAAACTGTGTAGTGACACGTTAGTGTGAAGGTAAGAGAGAGATATTGAGACAATAAAATATTGAAAATGTATCTTGTTATCTGTTTATTTCTTCATTGTAGTATCTTCTCAAGATTTGTCTTTTCTTCTTCAAATCCTGTCTGTACATCTTTTTGGTACTGTTGGTGTATTTGTGCATATTCATACCAGTTCATGTTATAGCCCCATTGGTTTATTTCTATTATTGTTTTCAGTTGGAGGTTACGTCGTGTTTTCTTGAGTATTTCCGCATATGTTGACCATCTTTTACCACCCTTGGAATTTCTACTTTGTTTGAAAGCTTCTTGAATCGAGGTCCATTGTGGTATTTTTGTGTATATTTTTTATGCTTGTTCCAAATTTTCATCAAGATTTTCCTAATTGGGTGTTTGTTAAAGTTTGGATCTTCTGCCACTTTCCCATAAATCAAGTAAGCCAAATTTTAAACTATTTCCTTCAAGAATTATAAGACTTTAATTGTCAAGATGGATCCTTTTAGACTTTTAAAAAACCCTTTTTTACATAAAGAAGCAGGAGGAGAGTGCTTGTGGCTTAGGCAGCATTTGCTTCAGCTTTGCCTTCTTGGTCATTTTCTCTGTTTATGCTTTGGATTGCTTTACTTTTTTATTGAGTCCTTGCTTGACCCTAACTTTGAATTTTTTATTTCTCCCTCTGAAGAAATATTTAGAGCATTAAAAGAAGCACTGAATACCAAACTAGTGCATAATATTGCGTGACTGGTTTGAAAACGTAGGTTGATTTGAAACTAGACAAGTGACAAACTTAAGAAGATTAGAGAAATGGGCCAAAACTAACAAAATGAAGTTCAACCGGAACTAATGCAAGATACTCCACTTAGGCAGAAAAACTGAAATGCAAAGCTGAAGAATAGTGGAGGCCTGACTTGACAGCAGTGCGTATGAAAAAGATCTTCGCGTCCTCATGGACAACAAGTTAAACTTGAGCCAATAATGTCATGTGGCAGCTTTAAAAGCCAATCAGATTTTGGCTGCATAAATAGGAGTATAGTGTCCAGATCCAGGGAAGTCATGCTACCCCTCTATTTTGTCTTGGTCAGACCAATCTAGAATACTGTGTCCAATTTTGAGCACCACAACTTATGAGAGATGCTGACAAGCTGGAATGTGTCCAGAGGAGACTGACTAAAATGATCAAGGGTCTGGAGAACAAACCCTATGAGGAGTGGCTTAAATAGCTGGGCATGTTGGTCCACGCTCTGGTTACATCCCATATAGATTACTGCAATGCTCTCTACGTGGGGTTGCCTTTGAAGACTGTTCAGAAGTTGCAACTAGTCCAACGGACAGCAGCCATGTTGATAACAGGAGCGGCATTCAGAGAGCGCACAACTCCTCTGTTGTGCCAGCTCCACTGGCTGCCAGTTTGCTACCGGGCACAATTCAAAGTGCTGGCTTTAGCCTTTAAAGCCCTAAACGGTTCGGGTCCTACTTACCTGTCCGAACGCATCTCTCCCTATGAACCCTTCGAGATGTTTAAGATCATCTGGAGAGGCCCTGCTCTCAGTCCCGCCTTCTTCGCAGGCGTGACTGGCGGGGACGAGAGACAGGGCCTTCTCAGTGGTGGCTCCTCGGCTTTGGAACGCCCTCCCTAGAGACATCAGATCGGCCCCCTCCCTCCTGACATTTCGCAAGAAAGTCAAGACCTGGCTATTTGAGCAGGCATTTGTTGATGAAATATAAGGCTTAATTGGATATATGGAATGACAACGATGCGATGGAAACTGATTTCAACATGACGCTGAGGCTGCAATTGTATGTTTTTAATTGTTAAATTGTTACTATATGTGTTATGTTTTTGGGGGGAAGGGTTTGTCTTGTTGCTGTGTTATATTGAGGGCAGAGACTGCCTGTGTAAACCGTCCCGAGTCACCTTCGGGCTGAGAGGGGCGGTATAGAAACGTGACAAATAAATAAATAAATGTTTAGCCTGCAGAAGAGAAGGCTGAAAGGAGACATGATGAGGGTCATGTATAAATATGTGAGGGGAAGTCACAGGATGGAGGAAGCAAACTTGTTTTCTGCTGCCCTGGAGACTAGGACACAGAACAATGGTTCCAATTTTTTTTCCAATTGATATAATAGGAGATTCCACCTGAACATTAGGAAGAACTTCATAATGGTGAGAGCTGTTCACCAGTGGAACTTTCTGGTCCAGAGTATGGTTGAGGCTTCTTCTTTGGAGGCTTTTAAACAGAGGCTGGATGGCCACCTGTCGGGGGTGCTTTGAATGCGATTTTCCAGTTTCTTGGCAGGGGGTTGGACTGAGTTGCCCACAAAGTCATTTCCAACTCTAGGATTCTATTATTAGTGTGCCACAAAAATGCATCTATATATCATATTGTGTGGTCGAAGGTTTTTATGGCCAGAATCACTGGGATGCTGTAAGTTTTTCGGGCTGTATAGCCAAGTTCCAGAAGCATTCTCTCCTGACGTTTCACCTGCATGTATGGCAGGCATCCTCAGAGGTTGTGATGTCTATATATCACGTTGTTTGGTGCTTTCCCCCATAAACTGGGTGTAATCATCATCTTGATGACAGAACTGTAATTTTGTATGTTATGGTATCTGTTTATTTTATGTGTGCCTTTATGACAAACCAACAAGCAATGCATAATGGAAGGTACAGCAAGCCACACAACCACTAACCAGCATCCTATCAGAAAATAGCAACATGAGTAGAAGACCTCAGTACTACATTAAGGCAGTTCTACCTAAACACTGAAATGATTTCAAGTGCAAGGAGGACTTATGTCAGGGATCGTGCTTCTGATTGTCATACTGGAGATTTCTTGTGGGAGTGGGGTAGAAATGTCAGACTGCTGCATCTTGATTGACAGTAGAACAGAATGATGCTCACAGTGGCAGCTGCCCAGTACTGAAGGATGGGTTGGGCCAGGAGGAACTTAGTTAAATATACTTAATTACATACTTAAGTATATGGTTATGTACAGTTACACATGCTTAACTATATAGTTAAGTATCTTAAGTATATAGTAGATATTTCACTAAGTAGCTGGCTTAAAATCCTGGTTCAAACCTACTACTGAACCAAGAGCTTCAGCACTTGTGTATTTTCTGTTTTTTGCCCAATAATCATAGAATTGTAGAGTTGAAAGAGACCACAAGGGCAATATAGTCCAACCCTCTAACATTTTCCTCTTCCACCCCTTGACAATTGTAGACAGCAGAGCATTAGATTTACAACAAGCAGCCATAGATAAGGAAAGGAAAGAAGAAAAAGTGGAGAAACTTGCAAAATGGCTGGTTGTAACCAGACTTCGATATCTTGGCAATTGTTCCAAGGACCTGCTCCATGTCTGGAAAATAACAGGTATGAATAATACTTCAACTTTTGCACTGACCCTAAGGCTGTTTCTGTACCATAATCCTGATACTGCAAAACAAATAGCAAAAGAGTATTGTCTCAGAAAGCCGTTATCTAGTTTATCAAGAAAAATCACTCGGTATATTTCCTTATATATATACTTCTGATATTAAACTACCTGAACATAATCCATATTTCCCTTCCAGAGTGTAACATTTAAAGCAGAAAAACAGAATGTTAATAGTAAACTATGATAAGTCACATTTTCTTCAAAGCAATACCCAAAACGTATTAAAATACCTTTGTCAATTTACAGAAACTATTCTATATACTGAATGCAGTAGTGTTGTCCCCCACATATATGAGAGCCATTCTAATTTTCTTTAAAACTTTTTTGCAGCAGGAACAGTAGTTTCTGTCTGCTTCTTTTTGCTGTTTTTTGTTTGTTTGTTTGTTTACTAGAAGATCCCTCTTTATTACCCAATTCACATATTATCCTGGTGAAAAACCAGCACATGAGTGAGGAGGAGATGTATACCCTGGAAATAACCACAATAGCACTGGCCATGCTACTGGCTTAAACAGTAAAATGATTACAGTGTATGTTCCATAAATGTGTGGTTGTGGTGAGTAGTTCAATTGAGTAGATACAGGACTGGGCTCCACAATAACACTGGAGTGGGTAGGAGTCTTCCCAGAAGCAAGATGAGACCTCTACTTCATCACACTAGAGCAGGGGTCGGGAACCTATGGCTCGCGAGCCACATGTGGCTCTTTCGAGGACTGCATCCGGATCACCCAGAAAGCGCTCTTCGTCAAGGGAAGGGGGTTCGTAGGTCTCTTCCCTTCTCCACTCCCTCGGCAAAGGCAGCAGAGAGAGAGAGAGAGAGAGAGAGAGAGAGAGAGAGAGAGAGAGAGAGATCCTCTCCCTCGCAAAGGCAGCAGGGACACATACACACACAGAGCGGAGGAAGGGGTGCGAGAGATTGCAGCAGGAAGTGGTGCCTCTTCCACCTCTTAACGCCTTCCTGGCTTCCAGCCAAGAAAAATCTGTGCGTGTGGAATTTGAGGCGAATGAGGGCGAAGGCGGCTCGGCCCCTCCTCTGACTCGCTCCGCTCCTCAGAAGCCTCCAAACAAAATTCTGGAATTTGTAGTTTGGTGAGGCTGTCAAATCAGAGGTATATATCCACATCTGTCTGATAACGTAACAATTACAATTTCAACTACAACCAAAACCAACAGAATGTGATCCAGAATGTCTATGTTTTCTGGAAAGATCCTGATTAATGCTAACTGGTATTTGAATAGCAAAGTAAGAGGAAGAAATACATTGCAGGTAGATAGACTCAATCTAGAAAGCTGTAGCCCTCAGTATACAAGACCTGAGCAGGGCTGCTGATACCACAGTGACCTGGAAATCTGTAATTCATAGGGCACAAATTGTGATGCAATACGGGGGGTTTGTAAACATTTATGTGTAAAACATCCAAACTTTTGATTCTATTAAAACCAGTGTAAACATTGAATTAAAAGACTCGCTAAAAATTGGCTGTCTACAGAGACGTTGCCCAGGGGATGCCCGGAGGTGCCAGCTGAGAGGCTTCTCTCATGTTCCCACAAGCTAGAACGGACAGACAGGAGCTCACCCCATCTTGCAGATTCAAATTGGTAGCCTCCAGGTCAGCAACCCAACCTTCAGGTCAGCAGTTTAGCTGGCACAAGGGTTTAACTCATTGCACCACCGCGGCTCCTTTGTTGCAGAGATAAAGATGGATCAAAATGGAATTGTTTGGTTCAGGCATAATATATTGGACTATCAGAAGCCATTTGCACTTAGTTGTGTTTTACAAAGATTTTAATAACGGTTCTAATTTTATACTTGAATGAGTAGAAAGGGCTTCCTGCTGGTTCCAGACTGACCAATACTCAGACATGAAAATTAGTCACCTTTCCTTGATTCTTTTCTATTCATATTAATAATTTCCTACTGCAGATTTTTCATAGCAAAGGGCTGCACCTAATGTAAGTTTGTTTACACAAGTATGGTAAATATTTTTGTCATGCTTGTGAAACATCCAGTTAAAAGGCTACTAACAAATGGGCATTGCGTTTTTGCACAATTTTTATGAAACCTAAATTTGAGAACTGTACCAGCCAGATCAATTTGTTTGCTCTACTGGATGTGCAAACTATAACCACAAAATGTTTCCTGCAGTTTATTATGCCTGGTATACACAGCTGTACAATTTCTTATTCATAGTCTGGTTTCTTAGGCAAACAAGTTACACCAGACACAATCCAAACATGTACCAAAGAACAGGAAATATTTTCTAAAAACCAGTAAAAGTTGATGACACAGACAAGTGCTTAATATGAACATACATGATTTCTAAAGGATAAATGTCTTATGTCAATTTATAGAGAAGCATATCTGTTTGGAAATAAATTCTTCAAATAGCCATAAACTTTGTCTTATCGTCTTGCTTGTAAAGGAGAGATTTACAAATTAAACGCAAATGCTGACCATTCTGACAACTATTAAAAGCCAAACGAAGAAGACGGGTTTGTAATTCTGACTGCTTCTGTTATTTTTCTCTTTTACTTTGTGCAGTATGTTTTGCATAATTACAGAGCAAAAGTTCTCTTCACATCCTGAATAGACTACTGCAACACACTCTACGTGGGGTTGCCTTTGAAGACTGTTTGGAAGCTTCAAGTAGTCCAATGGGCGGCAGTTAGATTGCTCACCGGAGTGGGGTACAGGGAACATACAACCTCCCTGTTATGCCAGCTCCACTGGCTGCCAGTCTGCTACTGAGCTTAATTCATTAGCCTATAAAGCCCTAAATGGTTCTGGCCCCACTTACCTGTCTGAATGTATTTCCCTCTACGAACCATCTTGGAGGTTAAGATGTTCTGGGGAGGCGCTGCTCTCGGTCCCACCTCCTTCGCAGGTATGGTTGGTGGGGATGAGAGACAAGGCCTTCTAAGTGGTGGGCCCTCAACTACGGAACTCCCTCCCAAGTGATATCAGATTAGCCCCCTCCCTCCTGACCTTTAGGAAAAAAATTGAAAACTTGGATGTGGGACCAAGTGTTTGGGTAATTGATTGGTACAATATGTGAATATGGAATGGTGCAATGATAACTGGAACAGCCTGGACTACAATATTGGATTATGTGATTTTAATAATATTAATGTTGATGTGTTTTTAGTGGGTGTTTTAATCTATATGTTCTTATTTGCTGGATATATATTATTTGTAATGTATGGCATTGAAATTGATCCTCTCTGTGTGCTGCTCTGAGTCCCCTTCAGGGTTGAGAAGGGTGGGATATAAGTATGGCAAATATATAAATAATAAATTTACAGGCACAAAAGCATGGGATCGCTTTCTCCATGGTAGGTTACAGCCAATAAAAAAAGTTGCTTTAGTTTTTCAAAGAAGTGCAGCTATTGGAACATTATTTATTTATACCAGAATGTTAGCATCTGTTGCAAGATATGTGTAAGAATCTGATTTTAGACTAGAATGTCTGGGGCTGACAGTGGTAAGACTGTTTTCTTCTTCTTACTGATATAAATACCCTAACGGTTCCTCCCTTGGTTGCTGTCAAAGAAAATGAAAGGATTTCCTTTCGTTAATTAGAATGAAAATTACATAGTGCTGCGACTGGGAAAGCAATGCCTTTATCTAGCCAGACAGATGCATGTCTAACTCGGAAACATCCATACTTCTCCTTAGGCTCAGTTTATATATAATATTGGCCTCCGCACTCAGCAGCATTTTAGTAATGATTTCTGTCTGGAGGCATGCAAAATTAACAATGTCACATCTGTACTAGATATCTATGTGTATTTTAAACAAGATCATAAGTTTTCTGCCTGTTTCTGTGATTTCTCTCATTCATAGTTCAGTATAATCTGCTATTGCATGCATTTTTGCATCTTTCTATGTGTGTTTCAGGAGTGTCTTGAGAAACTGCAAGTCGCTTCTGGTGTGAAACAATTGGCCATCTGCAAGGATGTTGCCTAGAGGACACCTGGATGTTTTACCATCCTGTGAGAGGCTTCTCTCATGTCCCTGCATGAGAAGCTGGAGCTGATAGATAAGAGCTCACCCCGTTCCTGGATTCGAACCATCAACAGCCACAAGTGCATCTCACTTGTGCCTTTTCTTAGAGGCCCTACCCCTAAATAATGAAACATGGTATGCAAAAAAAAGTACGATTTAGACCAGGTATGGGCAAACTTGGGCCCTCTAGGTGTCTTGGACTTCAATTCTCACAATTCCTAACAGTCTCAGACCCTTTTCTGTCCCTCCTCAGCCGCTTAAGGGGCCTGAGACTAAGGAATGGTAGGAGTTGAAGTCCATTGGAATATTTTATTACTTTAACTGGCAGTTTCCAGCACATGGAATACACACACACACCCCATATTTTCCGGGGTATAAGATGACTGGGCGTATAAGACAACCCCCCAACTTTTCAAGTTAAAATACAGAGTTAGGGATATACTCGCCATATAAGACCACCCTTCTTCCAACACAATTGCATTGATTTGGTAACAACGACTCTTAGGATGCTTCAGTGGGCACGTTCAAGACACGACACCGCCCAGGGCTGATGGGAGTCGTAGTTCGGAGGCACTTCCTTGGGCCTAGGAAGTACCTTCAGAATTATTAGACACTGAAACTTATTAACATCAGTGAACATTGACAGATCCCCACTCAACTGGTAAAGGTTGAATCTCCATCACACAACATTTTCATCTGCTTTCTTGTCTTGTTTTACTTTCGTATGTTTAGGCATAACACAGCTTCTTTCAATGATGAAAAAATACATATTCTTTTTTTTGTTGAAAAACACAAATATAATGCAAACTTCTTGAACGAAAATGAGGTAAACTGGCTTCCTTTACCATCCCACAGCACATTACTGGCCAAGCCAAATATAGATGGCTGGGACTGCTGGCCCCTGTCTCTTGTTCTGACTTGCGACCACACCCTTGTGCTTGCGGCTGGCTCTAATTTAAAGGACTACAAGTTTGGCTTCAAAACAAAGGCAAAAAAATTATTGAGGGCAGCAAAATTAAAGTTTAAGAAATCTTTAAACTGTGGAGCTGGGGTAATTCTACGTGTTTTTTTGTTTAAGGCTGTGTGTTAATGCATAGAGTTAGCTTTAAATACATCTAACAGACAGCTGACACATAATTATGATTCAACAGGTTTAATGCAGCCCACAAGTTACCTATGGCGCCCCACCAGCAGCTCAGTAGCTGTTGCCCGTTTGAGATCACAGGAGCAGCAACAACAAACACAAGTGAGTGGTAGGGGCCTTTTAGTCAACCTTCTAACAAGTAACAATACTTGGCTCATTGGCTGGGTTTAGTTGGCAAGGCAGGTCAAAAACTGAGTAAGCCTCACATATAATACCTATGACACATTCGCTGGCTTCGGAGATGGAGGAGAAAAAAGTGTTGGTCATAGGGAATATGGACGAAAATAGAAATGAGGGCCACTTAAGCAACTGAATATTATAATAAGGAGATATACTGAAAGTGTTAGAAATTTTAGTTAAAAAAATAAACAACCCCCCAAAACCTTGTTTGACTTGTTTATTAGTCAATATAAGTACTGTAAGTAAAGGTAAAGGTTTGTCCTTGACAATAAGTGTAGTCAAGTCCGATTCTGGGTGGTGGTGGTCATCTTAGTCTCTAAACTGAAGAGCCAGTATTGTCCGTAGATGCCTCCTAGGTCATGTGGTCGGCACAATACATAGAGTACCGCTGAAGCAGTACCTATTGATCTGGTCACATTTGTATGTTTTCAAACTGCTAGTTTGTCAGATGCTGGATCTAATGATGGGAGTTCACTCCACTCAGGGGATTCAAACCACTGATCTTCTGGTCAGCAAGGTCTGCAGTTTAGCGGTTTAACCCGCTGCGCCACTGCAGTACTGTACCTTACCAAAAAGGAACTAGCCCATCCTCTGAGTAGAATAGCAAAACTGAAAGATTAGTTCATCTTGGGAGAATCCAAAAGACACATTGACTCTATGCCATTGGACAAGCTGGCTAGGGCTTCTGGGAGTTGGAGGCCAAAACAGCTGAAGGGCTGCAGGTTGTGCCGGCCTGCTCTACGCTCTCCACTGTGCTGATCCTTTGTGGAGAAAATTGTTGCTTCTTTAGGTTCTCACAAAATGAGCTATTACCTTTCACTATTCAACTCAGAAAAAGGGATAGTTCTTTTTCTAGTAGGAGATAATATTGCATTTTAATTTTTGCCAAAAAAGGAACAATTCCATTCTTTGAATAGAGTGGCACAAAGAGTGGGAAAATGGCAGTGGCTGCCCCCTAAAACTGTGCTACTGCCTTTCCCTCCCTGTGCAATAAATTGACTTTTTCATTGGTCATATAAAAATCCAGAATGTTGGTTCCCAAATCTGCCTGTTAAAGTCAAAGTATATACCACATGTAAATAAGTAAACTACATATTATACCCGGATTACCCCTTAAAACTGCATGTTACCTCTGGATTACCTCTCTGCTGCCGAGTACACATGCCCAGTATGGAACATATCTCATCACATTAAAATAGCCAATAATGAAAGGACCAAGGCAGAGACATCTTCAGCCCATCCTCTGTCTGGATATCAGCCAGCATGCCAATGCCTTACATCAAAAATAGTTTTCTAAGATCTACAGAGATACTCGCAAGGACACCTCGGCAAGCAAGAGTCAAAAAGTGGCAGGCTAAAACCCGGAACATTAAGCCATGGCTGATACCAGATGAGAGACTCCCTCCAGGGCACACAGAAGACTGGGCGACTTGGAAGGTGCTGAGCAGACTGTGCTCTGGCACCACGAGATGCAGAGCCAACCTTAAGAAATGGGGCCACAAAGTGGAGTCCACAACATGCGAGTGTGGAGAAAAGCAAACCACAGATTACCTATCACAATGCAACCTGAGCCCTGCCACATGCACAATGGAGAACCTTCTTAAAGCAACACCAGAGGCACTCCAAGTGGCCAGCTAATGGTCAAAGGACATTTAGTATAATGCCAAGTTTTTAAACTTTGTGTTTTTAAAATACAGTACAACTGTACCCTTGGTTCACTTCTGATACGATAAATAAATAACGCCTTAAAAAACCGAAATGGAAGCAGCTGTGAGATGGAGGTTTGTGTGTGTGCTTACATTGGGATAAGGATGGAGACGGAATTGGAAGAAGGCTAGTATACTGACAGAGAGGGACTAGCTTTCCCCCTTTGCTACATTTCCTCATTTGAAATCTTCCCCTGAAGCTGTAGCTAGACTCCACTCACTGCCCAGAATAACACTGGCAACCATATTCCTTTGAGGAGTCCTTACATTTCATTCTTCCAAATGGTTAGAAGTTCAGGGCAGCCTTTGTAGGCTTTTACTCTTGGGTCAGATTTCTTTCAGGAAAGCCCTATAGCATTCCACGCATAACTGTATCAGCTGCCCTCCTGCATAGCTAAAGAGGTCACTGGAGAAGGTATTTACTCCATGCTATGCAAGGCAGATATAGCTTGGCCATTCCACTATAAACACAAGACCGCCATCACTACCACAGAGCTTATCTGTTGCTTTCCTATGAGGCACTTCTTCATGTCATTGAGAATGGTGCTTCCCCCCATTGTAAATATTTGGAATAAAGAGGGCTCAGGGAACCTGGAGCATTCTGAAAGGAGATCTGATGTCCTTTTTCGCGTTCAGTATTGCCAACGCCTGTCTGGATCAGGCACACAACACTTGGCAAGAAACTCCTTATCTAAATTTATCATCCAACTCTCCACCCAGGCAGCTAAAATGCTTTGGGAAGCCAGGCAATGTGAGGTAATGATCAGGAGAGATTCTTTCTGTCTTTACACAGGCCACAAGGCCACATACTATCAGCTAAATATAAACCTGGTGCCACAACCACAGAAGAAGTAAACAAGCTTAAGCTTTCATTCTGTTGGTGTGTGGCAGCTTTCAGGATCGTTTCATACATTACACATCACCTAACCTAGATTTGTCACAGAAAACACATGTGATAGCAATCTGCAAATAGAACCTGACTTATGATACTTGATTGTTGGAAAGCAGCAACTTAATGTACCTGGCTAAGACAAGGCACCAAACAAACCATAGGTAGAGACATCCTAGTTTCATTGGTTGCTCAAGGAACCCAGAAAGAACCAGATATCATACAATCATATAATGATTGAGTTGGGAGAGATCTCATGGGTTATCCAATCCAATCCCCTGCCAAGAAGCAGGAAAATCTCATTCAAAGCATCCCTGACAGATGGCCATCCAGCCTCTATTTAAAAACCTCCAAAGAAGGCGCCTCCACCACACACCAGGACAGAGATTTCAACTGTGGAACAGCTGACACAGTTAGGAAGAATAGATAGGTAGCTTGACTTTCCTGGATCTAGACACTATACTCTTATTTATGCAGGCCAAAATCCCATTGGCTTTTTTTTGCCACCGCATGACATTGTTGGTTCATGTTTAACTTGTTGTCCACAAGGACTCCAAGATCTTTTTCACACGTACTGCTGTCGAGCCAGGCATTCCCCGTTTTGTATCTTTGCATTTCTTTTTTTTCTGCCTAAGTGAAGTATCTTGCATTTGTCCCTGTTGAACTTCATTTTGTTAGTTTTGGCCCATCTCTCTAATCTGTTAAGATGGAGGGTAAGGCAGGCCCGGATTACCCATAAGGCCACCCTAGGCCATGGTCTCGGGCAGCACTTTTGGGGGGGGGGCAGCAGATCCGGACCCCAATTTTTTTTAAAAAAATTCCCCCCAAAAAGTTGAAAAAAAATATTTTTTAAGGGCACATGCGCGGGGCGACGCAAGCGCCATCCACACCGCCCCCTCTCTTTGCTCTGCTCCCCTCAGCTCTGCTTTAGGAGGGAGGGAGGATCGGCTCCACCCAACTCCGCCCCTCCTCGCCCCCGGCTCCGCCCGGCTCCGCCCCTGCCTCCTCACCGGCGCGGAGCCGATCCTCCCTCCCTCCTAAAGCCAGCCTGAAAAGGGCGATTTTGGCCGCATGACGGCTTTAGGAGGAAGGGAGGGAGGAGCAGCCATGGGGAGGCCCCGCATTGGCTCCGGGGGTGGGGCTTTCCTTCCTCCTCCTTGCGCCGGTGAGGAGGCGGGGGCGGAGTGGGGCGGAGCCAGGGGCGGGGCAGAGAGGGGCGAGGAGGGGCGGGGAGGGGCGGAGGCAGACCCTTTGGCCTTGGGCGGCAAAAGGGCCTGATCCGGGCCTGGGGTAAGGGAGTGTCGTTTGCTCAAGATCCCTCAGTGGGTTTCCATGGTTGAATGAGGATTGAAGACCTGTTCTCCAGAGTTGTAGAACAATGCTGAAACCACCACATTATGCTGGCTTCCATTTCTTTAACAATATTTGTAATTGTTTCATCTTATATCTGATGAAGAATTTGTGTGGGAGACAATAAAGGGCACCACTTTATTGTCTCCAAACCACATTTCTGTCAGAAAAATGGAAGAAGGGGACACTAACATCCAAAATGCGTGAAACCCCAAGACTTTTACCATAGGAAAATTGATGATTTCAAATTCTCCATCTTCAGCCCAATATTTTCCCCAAAAGAGACATAATATTGTCTCATTCACAATTATATCTGCTTTGCCACTTCAGGACTGAAGGACCCAAATACTTTCTAATTGCTTTTCCTTTGGCACAAAATCTGGAACAAGACCTACGCATGGAATTTTGCAAAGCTTCCAGGAATACATATATGAGAGCAGACTTCCAGAACCGTTCTGCTCCAGTTTCACAACATTGCATCTGGGCAGGATATGCAGCCCCAAGGGAATGCCAAAGCACACAATATTCCTCCTGACTGGCAGGATCCAAGCCTTCAAGTTTGCCGGCCAGCATGGACTCTGATTTGATGCCCACTAGACAGAAGTTTCACCAGCTTTTCCAGATAATGATGTCATCCATGACTCTAGTTAAATATAGTGAGAAAGCATATGGCTGAAATGGTTTTGGACTACAACTCCAAGCCACAGACACACAGAGCTATGGGAGCTGTGGTACAAAAATGTGTATTGTCGAAGGCTTTCATGGCCAGAATCACTGGGTTGTTGTAGGGGTTTATGCCATGTTATAGAAGCATTCTCTCCTCACGTTTCACCTGCATCTATGGCAAGCATCCTCAGAGGTTGTGAGGTTCTTTCTTGTTAAACCAGGGACCATGGTCACCAATACACATATGTTCATCTACATCAGTAGTAAGTAAATTACACATATCAAATAAATCTGGTATTAAATAATATTTCAACAATGCAAAATAACCAAATACTATTAAGATGTTTTGACCAGAGACCACTTGACCAGGGACCACTCTCCACCATTAGTACCAAAAAGGTTACAAATTGGTTTTTGGTCAACTTTAGATACGGTTTGGTGATTTGGGGTGCTGATTCAGAAAATTACATTGGATAGACCAGTGTTTCCCAACCAGTGTGCCGGGGCACACTAGTGTGCCGTGAGCGATCATCAGGTGTGCCGTGGGAAATTGGAACCTCCAATACCCTTACTTATTAAAGGAGTGCCGCTACGTCACAGTACAAAATGCACAATTAATCATACATAATCATACGCAAAAAACACATACAAAGTACCCAATCCTGCTGGAGAAAATCAAAAGTCTTACATAAGGTAGTTTGGCGTGGTCGCCACAGAGAGCGGAGGAGTTGCGAACCTGAAATAGCGAGTTCACGGAGCGCTCCTCTACGGAAAACTCGCAATATTTGATGAAATCACAGAAGTGAGTGCAAAAAACAAAGTGTATTCTCACGATGTTATCCAATGTCAGTTCTGGGATCCACACAATAACACATTTAAAGAAGCAGCACCATAATCATAGCGAGAAGGTAAAAAATCACGTAGATAATCACATACATTCAAACCGCCAGAGGCTGAAGATAGATGTGGCGATGGAATCAAAAACTGCCATGGGCAAACTTGGACCTTCCAGATGTTTTGGACTCCAACTCCCACCATTCCTAGCAGCCTCAGGCCCTTTTCCTTTTCCCCCCTCAGCCATTTAAACAGGAAAGGGCCTCAGGCTGTTAGGAATGGTGGGAGTTGAAGTCCAAAGCACCCAGAGGGCCGAAGTTTTCCCATGACTGACAGCTGTTGAGCAAGACCTTCGTGTGTGTCTTTCTGCCATTCCTGCCAGGATATCTATGTTGTTTTCATCTAAACAGGCCCAGGTTTCACACTGCGTGTATAAATACATTTAAAAACATATTAACTATATCTATTACTGTGTTAGAGTGTTATTTTGTGTCAAAATCCTGGTGGTGTGCCCCAGGATTTTGTAAATGGAAAAAGTGTGTCGCGGCTCAAAAAAGGTTGAAAAACACTGGGATAGACCACATCACCTCAAGTTTCTGATTCAGAACATATGCCATCCAGTACTATTTCACCTTCACTAATCTGAGCCAAGAATGTAAAATTACCTATGGTTGAAATTAAGCCTCATGCAGTTGCATATATTTTTCCCAGACTAGAGAAAGAAAGGAAGTTCTGCTGTCTGGAAGGAAAGTCTGGTGCTAGAGTGGCTTCTTTAATTTTTTCTCCCCTCCAGCAATAGCTTTGCTTAAAATGATGTACATGTGCACTCACATGTGGATGTGCATAGGAGCATACACACACACACACACCTTTGATGAATGACAACAGCAATCTGGGAGACAAATTGTTTAGCAATCCCAAAGCTACTTGTTGCTTTAAAGATTTGGAAAGACACATGTGAAGGCATGCTGTGACTAGACTGAGCCTTGGTTGAGGGAGGTCTGGTTTGACCATTCTCTTCTCTACTGGAAAAAATACTTTCTGGTCTTTCTTCACAGACTCTGTATACATCAGTGAAATATTAATTCTGCATCACCAGAGCTCTTTATTCAAAAGGATGGGAAGAAACTTGTTATGCTAAATACCAGAATATTGTGTGTGTGTTTGCTATTTAAAAATTGCGATCAAACACCTTTTTTAAAAAAAGAAATCTCCTCCCATCTCACATGCCCAGACAGTTCTGGCTCAGTACCTGTTGAAGAAAGTATGCTAATACTTACAGTTTCAGAGTAAAAGCAGCAGTATAAACGAAAGCTAACTCCTGCCTAAACATGCAGAAAAGCAAAACCCTGACAAAAGTCCTATCTCCAGAGATGTTCCTAACTTAAACAATCAATGAAAAGGAATTCATTAATTATGTCACTGGATTTCCACTTTTTAAAAGTTAGAGTATCTTAATATAAGCAAGTATGATCTTGGTACATGACTCAAAAATGAGGTGTTGTTTCCATTGATAGCTATTGCAACAACAGATGGAGGATGGAAGGCAAAAATTGCAACAACAACAACCACACACACAAGATGAAGACAAAGGACACACAACAAGGTCCGGTCCAAGGAAAGGCCATGAGGGGATCAGAGACACACACATTCTCACTCACATAAGGCCAGACAGTGGGAAGCCACCACTGTATATTATATTTTATATATTTTACATATTTTTGCATTTGCTGCCTCCAGTTATTTATTTAGGTTTCTTTTACTGCCACATTATTATTTCATAGGCCACCTCCTGCAATTGAATGTTTAAAAAGCCATACAAAGACTTCAGCTGGAATAAAATAGGAATATGTTGTTTATTGTTAAGTCAGCATGCATAATGTTTCAAATAACTTGTCAGGATTCACTTCTTTCAGAGGATGGTACTTTTATCTGGAATTTCTTAAAACAAGGTCCCACACACAGGAATCCAAACAGGATGTTTTAAGCATGTCCACAATTGACCAGAGGGTCACTATCCAGGGGTCTCAGCAATTGCCAGGCTCTTCGGCTGCTCTTAGACATGTCATGATTCTCAAGTAGTTCTACCCATCAGTCTTTTTTAGCTTTAGCTCTGGCTGTAGATAATTTTTGACCTGCTACTGTAGTCTCGTTGCTCTATGGATTCTCTTGAAATAGTCTGAGATATTCCTGTAGCTGATTTTGTGATTCTTTGTTTAAGCCTGGTAGGTAGCTTGTGCGACAGACACTAGGGCAGTCTTTCCCAACCGCTGTTCCCCAGCACACTAGTGTGCCGTTTGGGATCAGCTGCTGTGCCGCGAGAAAGCCTCTCCCCCCACTCTTCCCCCCTCTCTCTGCAAATTCCAAGTCTGCGGAGGCGCCGCTGAACAAACCGCAGTGCCGGGCTATGTTCGAGCTCAGCACCCGGCTCATCCTGAAAGGGCCTGACCCCTTCCAACAGCAGGTGGGGCAGCAAGTGCTCAAGGCCTACGCTCGCCACCACTGCGCCGCCTTCGAGGCCTTCTTCCCACGAGACCTGGTGCTGGCCTTGCTCCGCGATGCGGGAGGAGGACAAGGCCCGGCCTCACCCTGCCTCCCCTCAGGCCTGGACGCTGCCGTGCTGGACTACATCCAGGGCAGCTTTTCCGGATATTGGGTATTGATTACTCAGGTATGCGCCTCCATCGCCCCCGAGAAGCCAGGCAGCCAGGCAGAGGCGGGCGCAGAGCAGGGCCGGGGGCTGCTCGCCCACCAGCCGCGAGGCCTCCTTCTGCAGCAGCGCCGGGCTGCGCCTCCATCGCCCCACAGAAACCAGGCAGCCAGGAGGAAAAGGAGGGAGGGGCCTGGACTGAAAGGGGGTGGGGCCTGGGTGGAGGCCACGTCCTGAGTGAACAGGTGTGCCGCAACTCAAAAAAGGTTGGGAAACACTGCTCTAAGGATTGAGAGCTTTGAAGATCTTTTCACAGCTTCTACAAAAAGATCATAGCCTTCTATAGATGGTTCTATATCAGAAATAGCTGCTTCCAAGTTCTCTGTAAACTTTGTACAGTTAGCTTTATTGAAATTATATCTTCTGCGGAAAGGGACATTTTGTAGTCTTACAGCTGCATATGTTTGGCAGCATACTGGTCTGTGCTGAGTATTAGGTATTGGGTTTAATACCCTTTTAATGCATTGGTGGACTATGCTGTAACTTACAAAAATCAGATCAGGGTTATAGCCATGCTTGCATCGGGCACTATGAAATGATGGTGGTAATTTACTGTCATGGAGGAGGCTCATTTTACTATTGTCGGCTTGCAATAGAACTGCTTCTCCATTTCTATCATTTTCATCATAGCCCCAGACACATGGAAAGAGCCTCCTCAAAGACTGAGTAAATACAGTCTTTACTGTATTTGGACGATGTTTCTGGTAAACGGCTAATCTTTCCAAACCCAAAAACATTGTTTTTAAACATTTTGAAACATTTGGTGTGGTTTTCTCCCCCTCCACATATGGATGAACACCAAAGGTCTTTATCAAGACCATTGCTAACTACTGTGTCTATTAATATAGAAGGATTGTCACTTGCTAAGGAAGAACTACTGGCCAAAATGTCTGAGGACATTTCATCTGACATCTTATGTAAACAGGAAACACTCAGAGACATCACAATGAGAAGACCAAAAATCCTCAGAATGCAACTGGCAGTGGAACAACCTCACAGACAATATGGTAGGGCCATTTTTGTACGATCTGGTAGGTATGGCAATCTCTGCAACCTCTCTCACAGAAGTGAACAACATTGAAATCTTATCTGTGGAACTTGATAGCTGCAGTGTATCATCACTCTATATTTAATAGTGATTGAACTAACAAGATACCATCAAGTTTCAAAGAGTAACTTGGTGGCATCTTATTAGTTCAATCAAAGTAGATCAATTAAAGTACAACAACAACAATTTTATTGATTAGCCAGAAGCCATATCAAATACACACAGAACACAGACACATTGCAATGATTCTAAAACAATCTGAGGAAGTAGATCAATTAGAGTCAATATATAGGTAAATCCTATTGATTTTTCTGACCTATTGATAGAGTAAGTCCTCTACTTGGGAATAACAATATGGCTTACATCTGTTTACCTTATTCCCCCTGCTATGTGCTTTTATTTGTCTATTGTTTCAAAAGCAGGGATTTTTGTGCTCTTGGGTTGGTCTAAGAAAGGAACTATCACAATATGGACTTTGGAATTTACTTTAGAGTTAACTAGGCCGTATTTATATTCAAATTCTTGTGATATTTTAAGATTCAACTAGATCCGCATTCTGTTAAAAATGTAAATAAACTATCACGATTTCTTGCTTGATCTAAGTTTGAGAGTATGCCATATAGGGAAGTTAACGCTTCTTATTCCATCCAGGAAGTCTCTGTGAAAATATATTTCCCCTAAGTCTGCTTTAATTCCAGAAGTATACTTCCAAAGACAAACAACATTCAAGATAGCAGTGTGTGTATATGTGAACCTAACTTTCCTCTCTAAATTTAAAATATTGCAATAGCTGCGAAGGACATGTGAGCTTAAAGAAGAATTATGGTGGTTTTAGAGTAAGAGCTAGACAGACCAAAAGAGAGAGAAAGCAAATGAACTGTGCAATTCTAGTCTCCAGCTTAATGTTTGCTTCCTTCTCAGCCAATCCTTCTCAGCTCTAATGAAAGGTTTTTAAAACTCCCACAGGAAATATATATTTACACGTTGCATCTTTGTGGAAAAAACTGGCCTCATAGGACAACCTTCCTTTGAGGCCAATTTCCAACTCACTTGCACTATAGATGTGTTTTGAGTGATTCTGCTTCCTTTTGTTTTGATACCATCAGGATTTTTGTAATTCAGACACAATCCAGAATTTTCTCACCTCTTACTTTTCCATTGTATCTTCCTCCCCTTAACAATCTTCTCCCCTTCCCAGCCCTCTTTGCTCCATGCCATTTTGCTTTCTTTCTATTGCTATCTCCATCTCTGTCTTCTCTTTCTACTCTTCTTTCTCAACCACCACAGGAGGTAGCAATTAGTGTTAGGGAGAAAAAAAATCCAATTATGTAATTAGGCTTTCCTAAACCTCCCAGAAAAAAAGGGCTGGGGATGCATGAGAAGGTGGCAGAACATGGGGGAAAGGTAAGTCTATTCCCCAGCTATTAAAATGTCCCCTGATGAGACAATGGAAGATAAGAGATAAGGAAGGTTGAGCAAAGGAAGATGGACTCTTTTGAACTGTGGTGCTGGAGGAAAATTCTGAGAGTGCCTTGGACCGCAAGATCAAACTAGTCCATACTCCAGGAAATAAAGCCCACCTGCTCACTGGAGGGAAGGATAATAGAGGCAAAGATGAAGAACTTTGGATGCATAAATGAGAAGAAAGGAAAGCTTGGAGAAGACAATGATGTTGGGGAAAATGGAAGGAAAAAGGAAGGGGGCCGACCAAGAGCAAGAGGGATGGATGGTATCCTTGAAGTGACTGGCTTTACTCTGAAGGAGATGGGGGTGGCCACGGCCGTCAGGGAGCTCTGGCCTGGGCTGGTCCATGAGGTCATGAAGAGTCGGCAGCGACTGAACGAATAAACAATAAATGAAACAATGCAGCTTTTGGGACAGGGAGGATCTACCTACAAAAATGAGGCCTCCCCACTACTCCTAATAGGAGCGTGTGATGGTGCAATGAATTAATCCTTGTGCCAGCTGAACTGCTGACCGAAATATCAGTGATTCGAATTCGGGGAGCGAGGTGAGCTCCTGACTATCAGCTCCAGCTTCCCATGCAGGAACATGAGAGGAGCCACCCACAGGATGGTAAAACATCCAGGCGTCCCCTGGGCAACGTCCTTGCAGACGGCCAATTTTCTCACACCAGAAACGATTTGCAATTTCTCAAGTCGCTCCTGACACGAAAAAGAAAAACTACTCCTAATTGCAAGGGGAGAGTTCAAAATCCCTGGGGGACAAGTTAGATCCAAGTTTCATATCAGAAAGTTGCTATACATCGACCTCACCAACCACCATGGAGCCCCCAGTGGTGCAATGGGTTAAACCCTTATGCCGGCAGGACTGAAGAATGACAGGTTGGAGGTTCGCATCCAGAGAGAGCGTGGATGAGCTCCTTCTGTTAGCTCCGGCTCCCCATGCGGGGACATAAGAGCAGTCTCCCACAAGGATGGGAAAACATTTTTTAAAAAAGGGCGTCCCCTGGGCAACGTCCTTGCAGATGCCCAATGTAGTTTCTCAAGTCGCTCCTGACATGAAAAAAAAACACCACTCCAATCACCATGGCTCATCTAAATCACTGGTTTAAACTATGGTTCTTGCTAGCAAAGTGTGTACTTTACAGAGTGTGTATTTGTGAATCAAGAGCCTGGAATTCCAAGGTAATCAAATGTCATTAGCACTTCTTTCTTCCTTGTTCATGTTTTTATCATATGAGCCTTCGGACAGACTGGGTGTGGCTGCATTAAAAGTGAGCAGTGGCTTAAATGTGGAAACAAGGCAGAAACTTTCAACATTCAGATTGTCACAGGACATAAAAAAACAAAGAACACACCTTTCAAAGAAATGTGGACAGACAAGTGTGTGTGTGTGGAGGGGGTAAATTTGGGCAGGGTCCTTTCTTTGCCTTTTATTTTGTTAGCAAAATGATATATTTCAGGATGGTGATGGGGAGACAGACAGATGCACAATCCTCTGTTTATTTCTCAAGGTGTTAATCAAAACTGGAGAGATGCAGTCCAAATGACACAGCAGTAAGTTTTCTGAGTCCTATTCATAATATTTGAAGGTGATAAAGCTAACTGGCTTCACTTTTGCTTCTTGGCAAGTGGCACATTATTTACACAATGGTGGAAATTTGACATCTATTCCACTGGTAACTACTGAACCATTTTATTGAATACTGTACTATACATACACATTTATTTTCTGTTTAGAAAAAAACGGCTGCCTTTGCTTCAGAAAAGTGGAGACCACACTTCCAGTGAATTGGTTCAGTAAGAAAGGTTGCAAGACTTATTGCAGGGCAAGTTGATAACCAGAGAGATCGCATTCAAAACATTGTCATAACTCAATCAACTTGACAGCAAACAACAACGTTTCACCATTTCTGTACAAGGGGCACTAAACATTAAAGCTATTAAAGATTTCACAATCATCAAAACTGATTTCTTTGTTGGAACTATTACGTAGTTCTACTTTCTTTATTAATAAATATATGCAACATAATGTTCTGCCTCATTTGCTTCCACATGTTAAATTCATGAGATTCCTATCATTATTATATATGTATATATTTATAGTAAAGGTAAAGTTTCCCCTTGACATTAAGTCTAGTGGCCCCATGCCTGTGGTACTCGCTCCCCAGCAAGATCAGGTTGGCGTCAGGTTAAATCATGGTTCTGGGACCAAGCCTTTGGGCAGCAAACATGACAGCACTCTCAATGTTGAATCAAACTGGAATTGGCTAAATGGATTGATGACAATGTTTTTAATATGTTTTTAACTTAACATTTTATTTACTGTTTTAAACTGTTGTTATATTTTTAGCAGAGCTTTTAATGTTTAATGCAGTCTATTTGGTACTGTGTATTTTTTAATGCAATTGTTTTATGTAAATCGCCTGGAGCATTTTAATGAAGAGCGATTAACAAGTGAGAAAATGATTATGATGATATTTGTTTATATTTGTATTATCTTGTGGCATTGAATTGTTGCCGGTGTAAGCCGCCTCGAGTCCCACCTCGGGGGTTGAGAAGGGTAGGTTAGACATGTGGGGAAAAAATAAATAAATAATAGTCGTGTCCAATTCTGGGTAGTTGTGCTCATCTCCATTTCTAAGCTGAAGACCTGGCATTGTCCATAGACACCTCCAAGGTCATTTGCCCAGCATGACTGCATGGAGCACTTTTACCTTCTTGTCAAGGCGGTACCTATTGATCTACTCACACTTGCATGTTTTCGAACTGCTAGGTTGGCAAGAGCTAGGGATAACAGTATGAGCTCACCCTGTCCTGTGGAGTCAAACTGCAGATTAACCCATTGCACCACTGCAGCCCCAAATATATAAATATATTTATTTATATCCCACTTTATTTCCCCCAAGGGGAACTCAAAGCGGCTTAAAATAAAAGTATCATCATAACCATTTAAAATATACAAATATTAAAACAGGATTAAATATAAACAGGATTAAATATTCCTAGTTAAAAACTATTAAAACAAATTCAAAGTTAAAAATCACAGCATGCCACGGGTGCATTGTTTGCACTCATGCCATTCTACTGGGGACCTTCATCTCTGCACATTATTGCTGTTGTTAGTATTAGTAGTATCCCAATTTGTGGAATGACACCCAAAGATCAATGTAAGATTCATTTTCATATAGTAAATAGTATTTATAAACCTCTGTTTTGTGTTGTCTCACAGGCTGGCAATTTTTTTGCAAGAGATCCTCTAAACAGATATTTGCTGATAAGGAATAGAGATGGTGATGAGATCCATTTTTAATCGCTATCAGAAAGAAAATGTCAGAAGAGACACAGTCATAAAGACAAGTAACACTTGGGGCAAACATTACATAGCAGTGAAGCACAGAGCAGATACAACACAGCCACTTGCAGATTATGATTTGCAAAATCATGGGCACACATGTTACATTTCCTCATCTGCCTTGTTGGTAACTTCACCACTCTCTTGCACACCTGACTTTAGCCAAATCTTGGTCATTCTATAGCAGGCATGGGCAAACATTGGCCCTCTTGGTGTTTTGGACTTCAACTCCCGCAATTCCTGGCCTCATACCCTTTCCTTTCCCCCCTCAGCTGCTTAAACAGCTGAGGGGGGAAAGGAAAGGGCCTGAGACAAGGAATTGTGAGAGTTGAAGTGCAAAAGACCTGGAGAGGTGAAGTTTGTCTATGCCTGTTCTATAGGGACAAGCATAGTTAAGGCTACTGAGGATTCACCCATCACCATGGCTTGCATATTTACTATAAAACAGTGGTTTTCAACCTGTAGGTCCCCAGATGTATTGGCCTTCAACTCCCAGAATCCTAAACTGGGATTTCTGGGAGTTGTAGGCGAAAACACCCGAGGGCCCACAGGTTGAGAACCACTGCTCTCAAACTTTGCTTCAAACCATGGTTCTTGATAGCCACATGTGATCTTCACAGCATGTGTGTATGTGAATCAAGACCTTTTCAATGTCAGGTGAACTAAAAATCCTGCCTTCTCAAAATGCATTCACATTTAGTCCACTTTCTTATTTAAGTAAGAAAACTAATCTTTATTAAGAAAAATACACTGAGATGGAAAGTTAAGAAAAGTCTACTCCTAACCAAATTGGTTGAAGAGACACGAAGCCATACTTGTTCCTGCTACTCATTGGAGAAAGCCGAGATATCTCCTCCACATTAAAAGAGTGAAAGAAACTTAGGAAGTGAGAAACTATGATAACACCAGTGACCCCAAGATTAGCAGTATGGACCACAATGATGGACAGCATGGGTTGAGCACACAATAGACAGCACAGCATTCCTGTGGGAGGATTAACTCTCTATCAGCACACATCTCGAATTGCAAACCAAGATGTAACCTCTGTGACCTCCAACAGTTCTTAGGGCAATCTTGGTTAGCATAAACAAAGTTCATGCTGATATCAATCATATCAAACAAATAGTAGACAAGACGATATATGCCAAAAGTGAATAGGAGAACATTTAAGACAGAGCTTTTATAATCATGGTGTACTTCTTTCATCTAGTCTCAGGTAAAATTTCTACCAGACTATTAACTGGAGCTAGCTATAGGGTACATAGCATGCCCCTGCTGAAACAGCTCCCCTGGCTTCCGACAAGTTTCCAGGCTCAATTCAAGGTGCAGGTTATTACTTATATAGCCCTATACACTTTGGGTCCAACCTATCTTTACATCTCTTTCTATGAACCGGTGAGGGCTCTGAGATTGACAGGGGAGGCTCTTTTCTCGGTCCCACCACCGTCTCAAGGGTGGTTGGTGGGGATCAGAGAGAGGGCCTTCTCTGTGGTCAGGCATGTAGCCAGGGGGAGGGCTTAGGGGACTTCACCCCCCGAAATTCTCAGGGTGGTCCGTGAGAAGGCCTTACTGGTACATTATTTAAACTGTTATGTATATTCATATCATGATCTGATCACCATGCTCATTATATCCCACATTCATGGGGTTATTGGAGTAACAATACAAAAGGTTTGCTAGGGTAGACCCTCTTCCACCCAGTCTCAGCCCCCCCCCGGCACCAAAATCCTGGCTACGGCCCTGTCTGTGGTGGTTCCCTGGTTCTGGAATACCCTCCCAAAAGAGATTAGATCAATCCCCCACCCTTCAATCCTTCCGTTCCAGCCTGAAAACATGGATGTTCAAACAGGCCTTTAACCTCAAGGACGTTAAATGGGCCCATATGAATTTAACACTTGGCACTTTTTGAATCGATGCCAGCTAGTTGAATCGATGGCAGTAGTTTTATTTACTGGTGTTTTAAAATTTGTATTATTTTGATTTTATGTTATATATGTTACAGGGGTCGTTGTTATAATTTTATGTGACTGTTTATACTTACGCACCTTTTAAAACTTGCTGTATGTTATATGTGCACCTTGGAGTAAGCCATCCTGAGTCCCTTCGGGGAGATGGTGGCAGGACCGTTTTATCTACTCACATTTGTATGTTTTCAAACTGCTAGGCAGGCAGAAGCTAGGGCTAACAGCTAGACCTCACGCCATTTCCCAGATTTGAACCACCTACCTTTCAGTCAGCCAATTTAGCAGCTCAGCTGCTTAACCTGCTGTGCCTACAGAAATTAACTAATGAGAAACAGCCATAGCTTCAATATCTCAAATTTCTTCACAGAACCAAAATTACATTTAGTCCAGCAAAAAATTGATGTTGTAGGTATATTGGACTTATTATACCTTCATAGAAAGAAATTGCCCACATCAGCTAGATGTTCGCAATGTATTACAGAAATGCTTCCCTGTAGCATATGGTGTGGGTTTATTATAACCTATTAATTTTGTGTTCGAAAAATCTTTGGCATCTGTAGATGCAAGTTTACTTTAAAATATATCCCTCCAATACAGAATGTCACTGATGGTTAATGTGGTTTTTACTTTTGCTAAAAGACTTTTAGTCCAGAGTTGGCAATGCAAACATTCACCACCTCATTCATTCACCTCAATGGCCAGAAGTTCTTACTGCTGTGGCTACACATGGACATGTATTTTTAGATACCAACTGCAATAAAATGTGTTTTTGAAAAATGGTGTGTGTGAGTGAGTGAGTGTATATATATATAAAATTTATAATCACAATCTATGTATCCCTTTTCTGCCTTTTCTTTGAAATTATTCTTTAAAACATTTAATTAATAGATTTCCCCAACTTTTCTAAATGCCCCCTTCCTGGAGCACTTAAAGAGTGGCATTTTTAAAAAGTTTGTATAATATTAAAATTGTTGTTTATTCGTTCAGTCGATTCTGACCTCATGGACCAGCTCACACCACAGCTCTCTGTTGGCCGTGGCTACCCCCAGCTCCTTCAAGGTCAAGCCTGTCACTTCAAGGATACCATCCATCCATCTTGCTCTTGGTCGGACCCTCTTCCTTTTTCCTTCCATTTTCCCCAGCATCATTATCTTCTCCAAGCTTTCATGTCTTCTCATGATGTGGCCAAAGTACTTCATCTTTGCTTCTGTATTGTATATGTATGTTTTGATATGCAGCTTTCCCTTTGCTCTATGTTTTCTTGACCTGTGTGGTCCCGCAAGGTTCTATTCTTTCCCCTATGCTATTTAACATTTACATGAAACCGCTGGGTGAGGTCATCTGGAGTTTTGGAGTTCGATGCCATCTCTACACAGATGACACTCAACTCTACTACTCTTTTCCACCTGACTCCAAAGAAGCCCCTCGAATCCTTGACCAGTGTCTGGATGCTGTGATGGGCTGGATGACGGCTAATAAACTGAAGCTTAATCCTGACAAAAAAGAGGTCCTCCAAGTCAGTCATGTGACCAATCGGGATATACAGTGGCTATCTGTGCTTGACAGGATTACACTTCCCCTGAAGACACAGGTCAACAGTTTGACACTTGAACTCAGGTGTTGATGGCGGCTGGAAGGGCCTTCGTGCAATTAAAGCTTGTGTGCAACTGCACCTGTACCTTGTGAAATCTGACTTGGTCATGGTGGTCCATGCCCTAGTTACCTCCAGGTTGGATTACTGCAATGCACCATACATGGAGCTGCCTTTGAAGATAGCCCAGAAACTGCAGCTGGTTCAGAGATCGGTGGCCAGGTTAATAACAGGAGCTGGCTATAGGGAGAGGTCAACCCCGTTGTTTAAACAACAGCTCCACTGGCTCCCAATAAGTTTCTGGTCCCAATTCAAGGTGCAAGTGATTACCTACAAAGCCCTAAACGGTTCAGGACCTGCCTGTCTTCGAGATTGCATCTTTCCCTATGAACCAGTTTGTATTTTTAAGATCATCTGGGGAGGCTCTGCTCTCGCTTCTGTTGCTGTCTCAAGCATGGCTGGTGGGAACGAAAGAGAGGGCCTTCTCGGTGGTGGCCCCTCGGATCTGGAACTCTCTACCTAAAGAGATTAGAGTTCCTTCAGGGAGATGGTGGTGGGGTACAAAAATAAAGTTGTTGTTATTATTATTATTATTATTGAGGTTGTGGGAGGGGCTGCAGACCACATGATCAGATCTGAGACTGCTCAGACTCCATTTTAGTGGACAGACTTTGCCTCTGAAGTATGGACTGGTTTGATCTTCTTGCAGTCCAAGGCATTCTCGGAGTTTTCCTCCAGCACCACAGTTCAAAAGCATCTATCTTCCTTCACTCATAGAATCATAGAGTTGGAAGAGACCTCTTGGGCCATCCAGTCCAACCCCCTGCCAAGAAGCAGGGAAATTGCATTCAAAGCACCCCCGACAGATGGCCATCCAGCCTCTGTTTAAAAGCATCCAAAGAAGGAGCCTCCACTCAGCCTTCCTTATGTTCCAGCTCTCACATCCATAGGTTACTATGGGGAATACTATTGCTTTAATTATGTGGATCTTAGTTGCCAGTGTGGTATCTCTACCCTTAATTATTTTATCATATTAAAACAAAACATGGACTTTCATATGTGGGTTCTTTGTTTGACATTTAGGGATTATATAATGTTTGCTAACACCAGAAGATAGAAATTTGGCAACCGGTTTTGCTGTAGTTGCAAACACCTCACCACATTTACCGATTATCTACTATTTAACTGGCTCCACATAGGCTGAAAACCTGTTGTGAGGAACATCTCAGCGTATCAATCTGCAATATGCAGGTGGGAATCTCAATGCACAATTGATTACACAATAGTGACTTAACTTTCATAAAGGTGTTTTGTCATATTTGGATTGGTTCCATGTCTCCAAATGTAAATCAAAAGCGGTCCAGAAAGGTTTTGTGTCTGTCAACTAATCAGTCAGATTAGCAGTTGAACAGGTATTTAAGACTGGTTGGGATCCACCTATTACAGTCTTGGGAAATAAATACACCTTAAGTGGAATGCCAACTCAGCTCTTATGCCAATAATATTCAAATAATATAACCTGATCTGCAGGATTATTATCAATGCAAGCCAAGTAATGACAGGGAACTATGCTGAACATTGAAAATCGCATACAACATATTCCGCAAATCTGTCCAGTAGATGTATTTTTGTCAGTATCGTATTCTTGTTCAATGATCTTTTCATGTGATTAAAGCAGTATTGCAACATGAAAGGTGTATCTCTCTTCTCCTGATGCAGAGTACTGATTTTTCTAAATTTGTCTATAACACATCCTTGGGATTTCCTCACGCTTCTTGCTCAAATCACTTTACATAAAGGTATCTTGATTCCAGGTTCCTAATAGCCTATCTTGCACACTAACATCAAGTGAGGTTGTAGCAATTCTCTGAGGCAGGGGTGCTCACACTTTTTCAGCAATGGAGCTACTGATTAAAAAACCAAGTCCCAAAGATCACCTACCCAGAAATGTAAAACGTATAACTATTTTCTTATTTATTTATTTATATTTATTATTCATTTTTATGTACCGCTCCTTCCAGCAGGCTCGGGGCAGTTTACATAAAATGAAGGTATAAAACATCAACATTTCAATTTAATAACAACAATATAAAACAGAGCATAAAAATACATCCAACCACCCCATTTCTCCCACACTGCCATATTACCACACATATTATCAGCCAGAAAGTAAGAAGAGAGGCTTTTGAATTGCAAGGCCATTTAATACTCAGCAAGGTAAACAAAGGGGCATGCAAAAATACATCCAACCACCCCATTTCTCCCACACTGCCATATTACCACACATATTATCAGCCAGAAAGTAAGAAGAGAAGCTTTTGAACTGCAAGGCCATTTAATACTCAGCAAGGTAAACAAAGGGGCATGCAAAAATACATCCAACCACCCCATTTCTCCCACATTTCCATATTCCCCAACATATATTTCTCAAGGAACAAAGCAAGCAGAGAGGCTTTGGAGCTAAAAGGCCATTTTAAACATTAAAAATAAACAAAGAGACATGCCACAGAACAATCAAGCACCCACCCTAAAGTAAAAAGACCGACCTTTGAGATGCGGTAAGGAAATGACCCCAAAGCGTCCTTCTTCTCCTCCGTCGTTGCTCCTATTTCCATGCCACCAGCATGCGTGCCACCTCCAAGAGCTCACGAGAAGTCCGAGGGGCAAAATGGGCGCTTCTGTGCATGCGCGCGGGGCCAGCCATGCATCGCGTCATCCAGGCCCGCCCCCTTTGGTCTCCTACGACTCTGAGTGGCTGGAGAAGGACGGAGGGAGGAGGAGGAATCCAAAGAGGGGGCCCATTCTGCCTCTTGGACTCTGGAGCTTTTGGAGGCGGCGCGCGAGCAGGGAGCGGAGAGGAGCAACGACAGGGGACTTCTTTGCAGCGTGCAGGGGCGTGTGAAGAGGACCAACAGCAAAAAACCTGGTCAGGGGCCTGAAGATCACCAGGATGAGGCCTGAAGATCAACCTGGTGATCCCGATCACCATTCTGAGCACCCCTGCTCTGAGGTGTCTTGCAATAACAACAGCAAAAATGAAATAGTTGCAATTTGAATTTTGCTACATGCACACAAACAAATCTATAGCAGGCATAGGCCATCTTGGGTCCTCCAGGTGTTTTGGACTTCAGCGCCCACCATTCCTAACAGCCTCATGCCCTTTCCTTTCCCCCCTTAGCCACTTAGGAGGGAAAGGAAAGAGCCGGAAGTTGTTAGGAATGGTGGGAGTTGACATCCAAAACACCTGGAGGGCCCAAGTTGGCCCATGCTTGATCTATAGTGTACAAACAGAACTGAGAGTCGCTCAAAGCCAGAGGGCTAGAAAAACAAATCTGAAGATAGATACTGTATTTGAGACAAAAAAAATCAAAATAAAAATCTAAGAACTAGGATCTTTGTTCTCTCCATTGGACACAAACAACACACTTCAAAGCTCAGCATTGCAAATTGGAATTCTTTCATTGATTCTGTAGAATTCAGAACTGGCACAAAAATCCAATCTCCTTGAAATAGAATGTGAAACCAGTATTTTCGACTGATAATCTGTTTTGTCTTGTCTTATGACAAAAGAAAATGAAAATGATAAAAGAGAAGAAGAGAACTGCTGGATCAATCAGGGAAACCCAGAAGTGGCCCAGGGGGTGGGGGTGGGGAACCTTTCTCTGTTCGAATTTGCAACCTTCTGCAAGCCTCCACTAGCAATTTGTTTGCACATGCTTCTGTTTTGCTTACTGTATTGTATATGTATGTTTTGGTATGCAGTTTTCCCTTATCCTATGTTTTCTTGAAGTTGTGGGAGGGGCTGCATACCACATGATCAGATCTGAGACTGTTCAGAGCTCAGACTCCTTTACTCTCAGAATGTAAAGATGTTGCTGTTGATTGTAAGAAAGATGTCCTTGTTATCTGCACTGAAAAACTACTTCAAACCTATCTGTAACTGGATTGATAAGTTTTGTACCTGTATGTGGAATACATTAAGGTTGTGAGTAAACCAAATATGTTACTTTTAACAAAGTCTACTATATTTTTGTCTCTTAAGAGCATGATATAGAAACAAAAGTTTGATAGGAGAGTAGATATATTTTGGGGCACTGGAAAAAAAACACTTCTGAAGAACTGCTATATTTTGTGTGTTGGTATAATCTGTGTTCCTAACAAATAAGAGAGAACTGGGTTATCAGTCTAATAACTGGAAACCAAATTGCCTTGCATAAGTACAAGTGGTTATATACCACTGAAGAGAAGATTTTACTCAAACGAGTTATTTGGCCCTTCTCTGGAAGATTATACTTTTACAAAAGGTTATGATTTTCAAATAATTGTGAATGCCATTTTTCTCCAAAGGATTATAGAGATTCTGGTTTTGCAAAATCCATACTATTTGCTTTCCAGCAACAACTATTATAAAAATATGCTACCTTGGAACATGGAAGATATTGAACAGACATTTTTCTGACTATATTTTACTGCTATCTAAATGTTTGCCAACAATGGCAGTAAAAGTGCATAGGTTAATTGTGCACTGCAAAGAAGAGCACCTTTGTCCTGAATCTACTACTCAGTCAGTTTCACCAGGACATCATCAGTGTACAGGCTGCCTAAGGCTCATGAGAACTATAGTTCCGCAATAGGTTCTCCTGTCCTGTGCTATCAAAATATCCCTGTTGTCTTTTTCTAAGTGAAAGATCCCATACCCTTTGAAATTTCACAGATGAAAACCAAGATACAGGAGCGACTTGAGAAACTGCAAGTCGCTTCTGGTGTGAGAGAATTGGCTGTCCAGAAGGAGGTTACCCAGGGGACGCCCTGATGTTTTACCATCTTGTGGCAGGCTTCTCTCATGTCTCCGCATGAGAAGCTGGAGCTGACAGGTGGGAGCTCACCCTGCTCCCCAGATTTGAACCGCTGACCTTATGGTCAACAGTCCTACCGGTGCAATGGCTCTTTATCCATCATGCCCCTTGGGGCTCCTTATCCTCTGAAGATGCCATCCTCAGATGCAGGTAAAATGTCAGGAGAAAATGCTGCTAGAACATGGCCATACAGCTCAGAAGCCACACAACACACCAAGATACATGTCGCCAAACAATATCAGAGTGTGGCCAGATGGCATACATCATTAATGAAGGATAACACACCAGTTTGCCTTTTGCTTGGGCCTACTGGGAAAGACCCCCCTCCTCTCCCCACTGAAGAACTAATTGAATTCAATCTACTTCTACATTTTGAACTCCGTTTGTCCCAACTGGAGTAAACTGAGGATGCAAGGTAAAAGTTAGAATAGAAAAGAGAAACTGGGGTAATTTAAAAGCAGCTGAAAGAGTGGGGTTTAATCAAAGGTTCATACAGTTGCAAGAAACCACAAGGGCCATTCAAGCCAACCACATTATGCCATGTAAGAACACAAAGTCAAAACACTCCCAACAGATGGCCATCCAGCCTCTGCTTAAAAATCTCCATGGAAGGAGACTCCACCATGCCCTGAGGCAGAGCATATCCCACTGTCAAACAGCTCCATGTTCTTAGTAGGAAAGATGAACTATTTTCTGATTCTTTTGTGTGGTCTTTCCTGCACTTTCCCCTGGTCTTCAGTATATTTTTGAAGATGGGGAGACCACATAGAGAGTGCTATACCATGGACAGACACCTGTGATTCCTCTCACCTCTTTGTTAATGACTACTGTTTCTTCTACCTTTCCAGAAATTTCAGAGAGGTTCTTTATTGCACTACAGTTTGGAGAAAATTTTATGGAAGTCCAGCCGAATTTGCAGCATTGAGAAGCAGAGCTTTGGTGAGCAAATCAAACTGATATGTGTGGATCCTATTATATAGGTTTACAATTAATTGTACATTTTACAAAGCCCTGGAACCAAACCTTAGTAATACCAAGGGCCTACTTTTTGTCATATTACAGTCAACAATGCTTCCAGAGAAGTATATGAAAAATTATTTAGGATGAATTAGTTACCTTTTTTCAGTCATCCTAGTTCAGCGGTTCCTAACCTGCGGTCCATGGACCACCAGAGGTCCCCAAGAATAGAAATATAGTCTGGGGCCTCATCATTACTACACTGTTTAAATGAGAACGAATGGTATTGCCAAACCCTCTTATAGTGCCAAAGCAATGGAGATGTCAAGAGGGGAGAGGCTGACTACTCATAAAAAGTGTGACAACAAGCCGCCTGGCTGCTGCTTCTCCTCTTCCTCCATCTCTCTGAGCTGTTTCTTGTGGCACCTGCAAGTGGGGGTGCCTTGGTGTCTTCATTTTTAGGCCTATTCATGGATTTATTTGGGGTGTTGATTCAGAAAATTGCATTGGATAGACCACATCAGCTCAAGATTATTAAATATGGTTTTCTGTGGGTGAGCAGATGGCGACTACTGGGTGGCATATGTTCTGTATCAGAAAGTAGAGCTGATGTGGTCTACCCAATGCAATTTTCTGACTCAGCTCCCCAAATAACCAAACCGAATCTAAAGTTGACCAAAAACTGATTCGGAACCCTTTTGCTCCTAATGTTGGAGAGTAGTCCCTGGTCAAAGCGGGTCCTGATCAAGTGGTCCCTAGTCAAAAAAATGGTTGAGAACAACTGTTGTGAGTTAAGAATAATAATAAAACTTTATTTCTAATCCACATCCATCTCCCCAAAGGGGACTCGGAGCGGCTTACATTGGGCTGTGCCCAAACAACAAATCACAGAAAATATAAAAACATCAGATAGCAATAAACACAATAAAAACAATAAACACAATAAAAATGGTAAAGGATGGTAAAGGATGGTTTCTTACGCCTTTAAAGAATCCATTAGGATTATCTCAATACAGAATTGTTCATGTGATCAAAATTAGAAATAAATAACAGCGCTTATAAATTAATCTAGAGCGAAAATGCGTAGTGTCTACACAAGATGTAAACACACAGAGTACAGCTCTAATATATACGAAAGTGCCATCTATACCTCCTGAGAAATTTGAACAGAGAGTTTTCTGTTGCAAATGCAAACACATACATGGAAATAATTATCTGTCATAAGTCTACTTCCAGCCCTGGAAAACTACTGGGGAGAGAAATCAGCCTTTGGGTTTTAGAACAACGAATGTCGATGGAGGCTATTGCATCAGCAAAAGCAACAAGAGAAACTCTGGCTGGCACCCAATTATGTGCTGTCACTGGGTTTCCCACCTGGGAGACTGCACAGAAAGATTTAGAAAATACATTCAGAGAATCAAAAACAGTTTGGAACAACATCGTTCCTAAGGCTCTGTCCCCATCAGCTGAGACTGCCTAACTACAAAGAAAAACAGCAGCTAGAACTTGCTTTTACCTGAAAAAAGTGGACATTGGGCAGAACTAAAATAGTAAAATGAAAATAAATGACTTGCTTTTCATTCTGATGAGTCGAAAATAGATTTTTATTGGTACTATGGTTGCCCTGGCGGTTTTCAAGGCTGCTTCCAAAAGCCACAAGAGGGAAAAGCAGCAAAACATAAAATAAAAATCCAACTCTCAATTATAACCACAGAGATGGAATTTTCTTTAGTTTTATGTAGAGCTCATAACAGGACAGCATATATTGCACCTGAAAGTCAGAGAAGCCTCAGGGCCCTATAACCCAGAATATCAAGGCAGAAAATCCCAGAAAATTTTATTCAGCTGTGTGGAAGGGGCCTTCCTTTCCTAAATTCAAAAGTATTGTGGTGTTTTTTCTTCTTCTGATATAATAAATATGATTCAATCAACACTTATAAATCTCATTGACTTCCTGTAATTAATTTGTCAAAACACCATATATTTTTGTGAGGACAGAATTCAGTTCCCTCTACAAATCGCAGCTTGATTACTAGGTACATTTATTTTCTTTTTCTTTAACACATATTGATCATACTGAAATTACAACCTCTCATCCTCCTAAAAATAAAGATACAATGACCAATTTTCATTATCTGCACACATACCTGCCTACACATGCATCAAGAATTGGAAAGAAAGATGCATTAAAATGTTCACAAAATATTTGGAGTATTTCCTTTACTTTTTTGCTATCTATGTATCTGTCTATCTTTCTGTCTGTCTAACTGTATGCTACTCATTTCCCTGTTTTATCAGTTCCTAATGATTTTTTCTCTAATTCAGTGGTTCTCAACCTCCCCAACCATAGTTCCTACACTGTTTTTGTTGTTACTTCATAACTGTGATTTTGCTACTGTTATGAATATAAATATCTGATATGCAGGCTGTATTTTCATTCACTGGAGTAAATTTGGCACAAATACCAGATACGCCCAAATTTGAATACTGGTGAGATGGGGGGGGGGGGGGGACTTTGTCATTTGGGAGTTGTAGTTGCTGGGATTTATAGTTCACCTACAATCAAAAAACACCACAGTTCAAAAGTGTCTATCTTCCTTCGCTCAACCTTCCCCAGCTCTCGCATCCATAGGTTACTAAGGGGAATGCCATTGCTTGAACTATGTGGATCTTTGTTGCTTCGCTATTTTGTTGAGATTGGTCATTGCTCTCCTCCCAAGAAGTAAGCATCTTCTGATTTCCTGGCTACAGTCTGTGTCTGCAGTAATCTTTGCACCTAGAAATACAAAGTCTGCCACTGTCTCCATATTTTCTTCCTCTATGTGCCATTACTTGGGTCAAAGCATGTTATATTTTGTACATTTATGCATTATGCTTTATGCACCCTCGTGGTCCTGCTGGTTCATTTTATTGGCCGCTAAGACGCGTTACTTTCACAAACTCTATGTTTAATAGATCTTGTTCATTACTTGGGGACTGCCTGCACTTTATTATAGCTCATCTCACTTCAAACCCATTTCTGATCTTATGGTTTCATGCTTTATTAAAGGTCAAGAAATGTCCCTCTGTTCAGACATCAAAGAAACGATGAGAATTTTTGTGAACAGGAAATAGAATGGGAAGCAATGTGAAAGAAGAAGGAACATGGAACTAATTCATGATGTTTTGAACTACATGTGGGAAATCCGTGGTCCTCCAGAAGTTATTACAATTCAGTTCTCATCAACACTCACCATCACAAGTTGTGGTGAGGGATCCTGGGGGTTACAATTCAACATCATTTCCTATCACTGTTCCATTATTCTGGAGATTATTCTGAATGTTAATGCGCAAATTGGCACCAAAAGATGGAACTTCGCTTGTACACTGATGGACTTTGAGATGGCAATGAATGACTGATAAAGAGATACTGGCATCAATGGAAACATCAATCTTATGGCTGATATAAAAAAGGCAAATTCCACATAGGATCCATTAAAAGGAATAGAAAAATAAAACTGCCATGACAATAATAGTATTTCTTATCTGCCTCTCCCTGTGGCTCGAGGCGGGTCACAGCACAGTCAAAACACACAAACACTACAAAAATTCTATAAACATGCATATTAAAATGTAGTTCTATAAAATATACATATTAAAACATATTTCTATAAAATACATATTAAATACACAGGACAGAGATTATATAAATATGTGATGTAAGAACTTTATGAATAATCACCACTATTCTAATTCAGTTACTTCATTATATATGGGAAACTATGTACCATTTCCACACATCACTCCTACTAAAGTCCACTTTAACAGCCAGCTGCCACATTGGGTGAAGGAAGTCCAGCTGGGGCAGAAGAAGGAGGATGTTTCCAGTGTTTTTCCACCAGTGAGCAAAGTTGTGACAACCAGAAGCAGGACTACTTTCTCAGTCCTTCATCACAGCCATATTAAAGAATTGGAAACAGCAAGAACCTTGTGTCCGGACTGCTAATGGAACAGACTTTGTTTGCCAATGTGTCTGCTAGCAACTATGTCGTTAGACTGCTTAGCTGTACAGATTATAGATATGATTCTATAATTTTATTTTCTGGATCAGGAAATATAGATTACAACTATGTAACTGCAGTATGAAATGCCAGACAGTTCAATAGTTAGAGAAGGTATATAAAAAGGCAATCAACATAGCCAAAAGGTTGTAGTGATTCCCCTTGGAAGAGAACTTACATTTTACTGGATTCCATATTCAGCATAATATTACATTTATTTCAAATTCCTATCAATGGGGTGGGGGTGGGGGGTTGGTTTGCACATTTGTGCAGCCCTTCTCCAGTTACCCGTATTTGAAGCAGAAGGTGTGATGGGACTAGAAGCAGGAAAGTTAGGATAAGAGATTTTACCAATAGTTGTGGATGGGTGTGTCATACATGAAAATATATGATTTATGATTTGAATGTGATTGTATGAAAGAAGTATGGTAGGGGTCTTTAGATGCCATCCCAAGATGAGGCCTGGAAAACTACAAGAAGGAGGTGAAGAATTCATGGACTGTAATTAAAAGTTGCTGGTGATAACTGTGACAATGATTAACTGTGGAACTTTTGGGAAAAACAACATGTTTACATTATCAGAGACAATTGCTCTTTAAGTTAAGGAAATGTTTACAAATTTCCTTATGTGAAGAAGGAAGTCAACACAAGGCTCCTTACATTTACCAACACCAATTAAGAAGAATCAGCATCTCACTGGAGCTGAGTTGGAGCCAGAATGTTTCAGGCTGGAATAACATCTATCATTCATTTACAACTTTGGAACAACATCAGCAAGAAATATTGCTATGCAAAATACCTTATTACAATTACAAAATTGTGGCAGACCGGAGGAGTCTGGCCCACCCACCTCTCTGCTCAATGGGAAGGAGAGATATGGTGTATCTTTGGGAGTGGCAGTTCTGCAATGGGATGCAGTCTGGTCACTTGCTACTTTTCTCATGGGAAGGGAAATGAGTGTGATTTTGGAGCCATGATATGTTTGCAGTGGGTCGGTTTCTGCTGTAGAAAAAACAAGAATCTGATCCTTGGAAAAGAGGATGCATTTTGGAATTGTGTGTTGGCGGCTACAAGGAAAGCTTAAGCTGGTGCAGAACGCTGCAGCTCGGCTGGTGGCAGGCCTTCCATCTCGCTGCCACATTACGCCTGTTTTGCGCGAACTGCACTGGCTTCCAATAGAGCACCGGATCACCTTCAAGGTGTTGGTTTTGACCTTCAAGGCCTTGAATGGTCTGGGGCCATTGTACCTAAGGAACCGCCTCTCCCAACACAGTCCCCCAAGACCACTGCGATCTGAGTCCCTGAACCTCCTTGTGGTGCCAAGTTGCCAATCCCTCCACCTGTCTTCAACACGGAGGAGGGCTTTTAGTGCCATCGCGCCAGTTTTATGGAACGCTCTTCCCCCCACAATCCACGCACTGTCCAATCTGTTAGCCTTCCGTAAGGCCTGCAAAACCCTCCTGTTTGTACAGGCGTTCAGTTGGTAAATAACTCTAGGCCATCCACTATGTAATGTAGGCCATAGGAGCTATCTTGGTGTGTATGTGTACTGTACAATTTTTAATGTGTGGACATTGGTCCGTTGTTTTTATAGTGTTTTTATGGTTTTAGCACATGTAAGTCGCCCCGAGCCTGTCGGAAGGGGCAACTAATGAGCCGAAATAAATAAATAAATAAAGCAGGGTCTTGCCTAAGGGATGTTCTTCTCCAGGATATGATGAAAGGAGAAATGGTGATGCTAGCATGAGGATGAATGCATGTGTATAGGTAATGCGAATGATGAGTAAAAATGTAATTACCCTTTGTTTGTTAGCCAATGTAACTCTAGGCTGTTTGTAAATTCAATGTTGTTACATAGAATCTGTATGTCTGTCTAAATGCTGTTCTGTAAAAGTTTTGATACCCTTCCCCTTACTGGAAAATTGCAATAAAAAGTACCTATGCTTTAAAGTTATTGAAAAGTTACTCATAACAGGTGGGGGAGAAGAAGAGGATAGCGGCACAAGAAGATATTTAGCCAGGAGTTGGTGCCAGAGGAGAAGGAAAAGCAAGTGAAAAAAGATGGTGGAAGTAAGGAGAACAGGGGAATATGTTGCTTCTTGTGTGAGCAAGAGTTGAGGGAACAGGAAAAAGAACAAAGGGGATCTGATAAGGGGAAAGGGGCAAAAAGGAAGGAAGGAAGATTGTTGCAGCAGGTGAAAGAAAGAGAATTAAAACCAAAAGGAAAAAGAGAAAAGTGAACTCATGCATTAAAAGGGAAATAAATCAAATCCCTAACCAAAACCAACGAAGGAAGACCAATACCATGCTTTTTGCTAACAATAGTGCAACCCGTGTATATCTCAAACCAAAAAAAGAAACAGTATTGTGGCTTCAACCATTTAAGATAATGGGAAGAAGAGTGAAACCGAACCAGAAAAGTTAAGAACATAGGAAAAACCACAAAGCATTACTTCTGCAGTGCTGTAGTCTAAGTAGCAAACACTGAGGTTGCTCAGTATTTTTTAACTCTTAATGCTCTTTCCTGTGGAGGACTGATGCTGACCATTGCTTGAGACACTTTTGAGAGTGGTAGGAGGGAAGGGAGGAGATGGCTGGGTTGTCTACAGTAGTCACCTTATAGCAGCCTACTGACAGCACATAGCAATTATATTCTAACCAGCACGCTTACCCTGAGATTCCATCACCCACTGTAACAGAGGAGCCACATCCTGGCAACCCTCCCTCTGAGTATGAGTTGCATCTTACTACAACTATAGTACTTTAGAGCAGGACAATGGGTGACCGAAATGGGCCCAAAATGGTATATTGCACCCCTAGAAACATCTTTAAGTTTCAGCTCCATGGCATGTTTTAGACCAGGAGAAAAAAAAAAGAAACCGGAATTGATTCAAAGGGGTTTCTGGAGAAAGTTTGACACAGCGGTGAAGGTGGGGGATGATTCAAATTGGAGTGGACAAGCAGTATGACTCACCGTGACAAAGGGAACAAAATACTGTACTCCTTAGACCATTACATTTGGTTACCTCTGTGTTAGAGCAAGGATTGTAAGGCCACTTTTGTGTATGTTTGTGTGTGCAAATGTATATATTATTCATATATATAATAAAACGCTGGCACTGTTTAGCTTTTGCTTAAGTGCAAAATTATGAAATTCCGCCCACAAGGATAAAGACAGCCAATAATATAAAACTGATGCATATACAATGGAAGTGAGCCTATTTACTTCAGTCCTACAGGTGCATCCTGAGGTTATGCTAATTGAACAGCAGCTACAAACTCACAAATAATCAAATCTATGAAATAGAAACCTGTGAATGCCAGGGGGCGGGGTGATAGTATTACCTACTCTCTATAGAAAGTTACGCAACAACATCTTTAAAAAGAGCCTATTATCCTCTGTGAAAGAAAACGGAAAATGCATTTTCTAAAATGATGTCTGTCTATCCAAGCATGTATTTGCAACTATTATATATTACTTTTCTTAGATACAAATATATGAACACCAAATGGAATTAACCATCCACTAACTAAAACCCATAATAATGCTAATACACTTTATTTATATTCTGCTTTACCTCCCTGGAGGGACTCAGAGCAGATTACAATGCACATAGGAGGCAAACATTAAATGCCTTTTACATACTATTTATTTATTTATTTACTCTATTTGTATCCCACTTTTCTCTACCCCAAAGGGGACTTAAGGTGGCTTTACATATGGCAACTATTCAATGCCTTTGGAAAGCAAACAGTTAAAATACGCTTTAGTTAAAAAAAATAAAAATAAAATGCACAATAAAGCATATAAAACATTCTATTCACTATTAAAATCATACTATCCTCAATCATAATATGGGGCCGTCCCAAAGATCAATTGCAAATATTATGAGGCTATTATTGCAATATACATTAATCTCCAGAGGCTTGGCCCCAGAGCCAGGTTTTCACTTCCCTTCTGAAGGCGAGGATGGAGGGGGCTGATCTGATGTCACTAGGGGGGGAGTGCCACAGCCAAGGGGCCACCACTGAGAAGGCCCTGTCTCTCAATCACACCAGACACGCCTGCGACAGAGGTGGGACCGAGAGAAGGGCCTTCCCAGACGATCTTTATTTATTTATTTATTTATTTATTTAAAACTTTTGTACCCCGACCTTGTCACCTCTATCGAGGGACTCAGACCGGCAAAACAGCTAAAATTCAATGCTATACAATTTAAAAACAACTACAACAACATATTAAAATACATAAAAACCCAGCATAAAACCACATCGCCATTAAAACAATTCCACTCAATCTGTAAACGTGGTCATACATTCAGACAATAGCCAATCTCAGCCTATTCTGGGAAGGCTTGGTTCCACATCCATGTCTTCACCAGCTTCCTAAAGGACAACAGAGAGGGGGCAGATCTAGCATCACTTGGTAGAGAGTTCCACAGCCGAAGCTCCGAGATGGTTCATAGGCAGAGGTAAGCTGTATGAACAATGACATACAACACAGACAAAGGTAAAGGCCTTTCCCCTTTTTCCATCTCTGGAGTCTGGAGGAGATGCTCAACTCTGGCCATGGGGGAAGTGCTCTTTTTCCAATTTTCCATGCCGAGGAGCCTGTTGTCCATAGATATCTCCAATTGTGTTGCTGGCATGTTTGCATATCTGTATGGGGCACCCTTTTACCTTCCCGCTGAGGTGGTACCTATTGATCTAGTTGCATTGCATGCTTTCAAACTGCTAGGTTGGCAGAAGCCAGGGCTGACAGTCAGGAGCTCACCCTGACTCATGGCTTCGAACTGCCAACCTTCCAGTCTGCAGATTTCCTGCAGCTAGCAGTTTAACCTGCTGTGCCACTGCGGCCCCCTACAATATGCTGCAATCCTATACATACCTATCTGCTAGTAAAACCCACTTAATTTAATAGAATATGCTTCTAAGAACTCAAGAAAAGCCATACTGGATCAGGTGAAAGATGTACCTAGGCAAGAATTCCGCACAGTTGCCAACAACTTGTTTATGAGGAACAACTGCATAGACTAAACCAGGGCTGTCCAACAGGCGGCCCTGGGGCCATACACGGCCCCCGAGCCCCTTCCCTCCGGCCCCCTAACGTGTTCTAATGAAATACAAATTAATTAAAAATAAACATAAAAAATACCTACATCCGGGTTTAGGCAAGCATCGCGAGACTACGCCAGCCACAGACGGGATTTCGAGGGAGGTCTGTGGCTGCGTAGTCTCGCGATAGCTGCTGAAATCTCGGGTCCTGCGGGATTTGCGACCGGCCTGGGCGCGCGCCTCCTCCTCCCTCGCGGCTGCTTCCAGGCCAGCCCCCATTCCCTCAGAGAGAGGGAGGAGGGGAGTGAGGCAGGGAAAGCCCCTCCTGGCTCCGTCCTCTTCCTGTGGAGGGCCCTCGCTTCCCGTCCCGCGGATGGGAGAGCCGCCGCGCCCGGCCTGAGCTTGGCCTCGGCTCCAGCGGGGCTCTTCGGGGACGGCGGCGGCGTTGGTGCTTCGGCCCTTTGGCGGGGCTCCCGCAGTATGGGTAAGGAAGGGCCTGGCTCGAATCAATCAATCTAAAAACAGTGGAACGTTGGGTGAGGGGGGGGAGGGGTCCCTCAGTGGCGGTTTCCTTCCTCTCCTCTGCACCCCCTCCCCCTTGTTGTGCTGCCTTCCCCCGCGTGCAGGGCGCAACGTGGCTTCCTTTGCGCCTGCCCCCACGGCTTGTTTTCCCTTCAGGGAGGGAGGGAGCTCTTTGGGCCTCCTCCACCCGCCTCTGAGAAAGGAGGCCCCATCAAGCCCTGCAACGGCATTGAGGTGTTTGGTTTTTTTTTTTGGTGTGTCCCAATTTGAGTGTGGACTCAAATAACTCAAGGATATTAGGAAACATTCCCCCAAATCCACCAGTGTTCCCATTTGGGTATATTGAGTATTCATGCCAAGTTTGGTCCAGATCCATCATTAGTTGAGTCCACAGTGCTCTCTGGATGGAGGTGAACTACAACTCCACAACTCAAGGTCAATTGTAAGTAAATTGGAGCCGGGGAGGAGGCTGAGCCGGGGAGGGGAGGGGGCGGAGCCGGGGGAGGGGTGGGGCGGAGCCGGGGAGGGGACGGGGCGGAGCCAGTGGTGGGGGCAGACCCTTCGGCCCCCCAGGTGATCAGTGACCGGAATTCCGGCCCTTGGGCCCGTAGAAGTTGGACAGCCCTGGACTAAACTATGAAGGTTGGACAAGGAGAGGTAACTGTCCCAGGTATCATTAGAAGGCAGCCAGTTATTATTTAGCATTTACAGTAGTCCTCCTGCCAAGAAAACAAGGAGAGGTACCTGTGAGTTTTGTTGACACAAGGGCCAATATTCTGACTGGTTTAGACTACTATGTGTATTTTTTGTGCGCTGAGATATATATTTCTCTGGGCAGCAAAGTGCAATGTTTGCTTGTAGTTGGGGTGGGGCAGGAAATCACCTAGAAATTTGGGCACTTCAAGGGCCACATTTTCACTAAATTCATACTAGAACCGTTCAGTAAATGGCAATTCAAAAAGGCATAACTGAGCAAGCTAACACACCTCCCGTCATAAAATTGCTTAAATTAGTCTAAAGTAGTCATGGGCAAACTTTGGCTTAGGCAGATGAGGGGGAAAAGGAAAGGGCCTGAGGCCAGTTATTGTGGGAGTTGAAGTCCAAAACACCTGGAGGGCCAAAGTTTGCCCATGCCTGGTCTAAAGTCTGATAAATTATAGTGCAATGAGGTTTCTGGAAAGCTAAGTTTTAACCATCCAAAGTATAGTACCAGCAAGAAAATCTGTTAAACTTATGCTGACCTCTTCCTGATCTTCACACGATCACTGGAGAAAAATAAATAATTTGCCTTCATGTGTGCATGTGCAATGCAATCCCATGATTAATTTGCTAAAATATAGGTCTCATTGATTTGAGTGGGCATATTTCCTGATAACTTTGTTTAGAATGGAATTTATCCAGTCCTTGATGTGTCTTCATTGTTGGCTATGAACTGTGTTTATTGTAGTTGGGCTCCAATTCTGTAATCCATTTAATATTTTTTTGCCCTGATGTTTATTTATGTTGTCCCTGTGAAACAGACTTACAAGTTCCCTGGTGATATATTGCCCTACTCAGGACTAGAAAATTATGGCCCATTGCTTCCTTGATTGAGTCTATCCACAATAACATGACCATCTCTTTTTCCTACTACTTTCTACCTAACAAAGCATCAACATCTTTTCTAATGAACCATACTGTTTCATAATAATATAAAAGGCTAGTTAATTTGAAACTGAGACTAGCCTAAAGTCTGCATTTGTCCCTGGTTAAAACCTGCCATGGAAGACTGCAGGATAATATAAAGCAGTGTTTCTCAACCTGGGGGTCGGGACCCCTGGGAGGGGGTTTCATAGGGGTTGCCAAAGACCATCAGAAAGCATATGTTTCTGATGGTCTTAGGAATCCATTTGGCAGAGAAGACTGAAGATCTCTCCACCTGTGTCCTTGTGTTCCTTTTTGGAAACAGACGAATCCTCGCACATAAAGCCCTCCTTTGCTGTGATTGGCTGGTCTCTCAGCCAAGGGCTGTTTCTGAGACTCCAAGCGGGGAGGGGAAAGCAGCCGTGCTTGGCACATGGCAGTGTGTTGTGCATGTGCGGGCAAGGGAGAGCATACGAGGCTGGAGGGAGGCTCATGCCAGTGAGTCCCTTCAAGGCATGGGAGTTCTGTGTTGGAAGTTTGACCCAATTCTATCATTGGTGGCATTCACAATGCTCTTTGATTGTATGTGAACTATAAATCCCAGCAACTACAACTCCCAAATGTCAAGGTCTGTTTTTCCCCCAAACTTCACCAGTGTTCACATTTGGGCATATTGAGTATTTGTGCCAAGTTTGGTCCAGATCCATCATTGCTTGAGTCCACAAAACTCTGGATGTAGGTGAACTACAACTATAACTCCAAAACTCAAGGTCAATGCCCACCAAACCCTTTCAGTATTTTTGTTCCAAGTTTGGTTCAATTCCATCATTGGTGGAGTTCAGTTGTAAAGCAATTAAAGAGCACCAGTATTTGAATTTGAACATATCTGATATTTGTGCCAAATTTGGTCCAGTGAATGAAAATACACCGTGCATATCAGATATTTAAATTATGATTCACAACAGTAGCCAAATGACAGTTATGAAGTAGCAAAAAAAATAATTTTGATGGTTGGGGGTTGCCACAACATGAATAATAAGGGGCCGTGGCATTAGGAAGGTTGGGAAACACTGATATAAAGGAATCACTAATTATAGTCAGGAAGGAAACCCTTCCTGAAACTCTGATATGACACTGCCAGTCAAAGTTGACAATACTAAATTTGATGAACCAATGGTCAGCCGCTCCCTATAATGTATGCTTATCTGGATCTAAGTCTGACAAAGCTGAGTTGAAGTGTTAGGTTATCTTATCCTGCCACTCATATGTTCATTATTTTTTCGGGGCACAATACCACCCTAAATGCAACTAGTTTTTCCTGACTCTAGAAACAAAACAGAATTGGGTGGGAGATACCTGAGGAATGCCAGGAACATTCAGGTACAACTAGGAAAAAATGCAGCCTGATACTGTGGAGCCAATTAGAGCTAAACAGCATGGGCTGGATGGATTAATGGCCTGACAACAAAAGACAGAAAAGCTCTCTATCATAGTGAAAGGGTCAATGTGTGCCACTTCTAAGTCTGCTAATTCCAGTTCATTGTCTGATGAGAAATCAAAAATCTATACTATTTTAATTGTTGTTCTTTAATCATGAGCTTGGGAAGCTCCTTCGGAAAAACAGGGTTGAGTAAAAACACATTTAGCTCCAAGGAAGACAACTCCAAATTTAAGCAAAGTCAATGTATTTGAACACATGGAATCACAGTTTGATGAGACCACCAGGTCCACCCAGTCCATGCCCCTTCCATGCAGGAATAAACAATCAAAGCACTACGGACAGATGACCACCCAGCCTGTATGCTTTCAAAATGTCTGCTCCAAAATAGCAGCTTCTTTGGAGAAAGGTTCCATTTAGACTCAAGAAAGATGTCACACTAAACTTCAAATGTAGTGTCCATCTGGATCTTTGAAGACTAGATGATTTAGCACATCTAATAAAATTAATACATATTTACATAACATTTTGCATAAGTGCTCAAAGTACTTCTGATATATCGCAACCATTATATAAGGTTGTTGTTGTATGCCTTACAGCAGGCATGGGCAATTTTTGGCCCTCCAGGTGTTTTGGACTTCAACTCCCACAATTTCTAACAGCCTATCGGCTGTTAGAAATTATGGGAGTTGAAGTCCAAAACACCTGAGGGCCAAAGTTTGCCCATGCCGCCTTACAGTAATTTTTGTTTAGTTATGGCAAACCCATTGCCTCATTGTTGTTGTTGGTGGGTTGCCTTTGCCTTCATTGAGGCTGGGAACGTATAAATTTCTGAAGCTCGCCCAGTTGGTTTCCATGGCTAAACAGGGATTCAAGCTCTCCAGAGTTGTAGTCCCAATGCTGGCTCTCCACAGTTGTGTTGTTAACACACTAAAAGCTGGGTTAAAGTGGCTGGGGTGCTGTAAGGGCTCCCTTTCTCTGCCCATGGCCTATTTCATTTACGGTATGTTTCTTACGCACCTTATACACAAAGTCAGAAGGTAATTTTATACACAGTGCTTTAATAACTGTGTGCATCAAAAACAAAGGTTGCATCAGAAAACAAAGGTGTCATTATCTCAGCCCCTCAAGTGGACAATTTGGAAGATTTCGGGGTAAGGGATGCACAACCCATAGCTGCTTTCTCTAGATCCTCTTCCACCTTTCTGGGCTGTGCAAGTAGATCCAGAAAGGGCATTTTATTCTCTGCCTCCTGCCTGTTGAATGTGACAGCTGATGAAGCCACCTCAGCTTCAAGCCGGCAGTCCCAGAGTTGAAAGCATTTGACTTACAAATGACTCTTAGTTAAGAACAGGGGCAAAACAACAGTAAGTGAGAGAAATCTCCCCCTCAAAAGGGAAATTCACACCTGGAAGAGTTATCATGAAGGAAAGGTGTCTCCGCTGAAGCTTTATCATCAATCCTTGTTTCCACAAGCCAAATTTTTATTACAGGGAGGGACAGAAAGTGAGGTGAAATGTTCTGAATGGTGACATAATCAGCAAAACAAACACCACAGGGGTGTTAACACTTTCCTATGCCATCCAATGCGTGGGGGGGGGGGGAGGGAGAGATGGAGTTATACTTAAAATATATATACCTGTTCTGATTTACATACAAATTCTGCCTAAGAACAAACCCACAAAACCTATTTTGGGTTGCTGTGAGTTTGTTCTTGGGTTGCTGTGTGGCCCTGTTCCAGAAGCATTCTCTCCTGATATTTTGCCCACATTTATTTATTTATTTATTTATTTCTATCCTGCACTTCTCCCCACAAGGGTACTCAGGGTGGCCTTACATGAGCATCCAGTGATGCAATCCACATATATACCAATAAAATTACAATTAAAATAATAAAATCCATTTAAAACATTATCCAGATTCAACAGTAAATTCATTAACAATAAATTTGCATGCCAATGCACCAAAGCCAAGTGGGGAGAGTCCAATATCGGGATATCCAAAAGTTTTTCTTTCATATTGCTGTTCCCCTCTAGTCAAACGCCTGGTTCCAGAGCCAGGTCTTCAGTTGTCTTCTAAAGGACAGGAGGGAGGTGGCCAACCTGATGTCCTTAGGGAGGGAGTTCCACAGAGGGGGGGCCACTGGTGAAAAGGCCCTGTCTCTCATCCCCACCAACCACGTTTGCGAAGGTGATGGGATAGAGAGCATGGCCTCTCCTGACGATCTTAAGCTTCATGATGGTTCATAGCAGGAGATTCGTTTGTACAGGTAATCTGGGCCAGAACCGTTCAGGGCTTTAAAGGTTAAAACCAGCACTTTGAGTTGTTCTCGGAAGCTGATCGGCAGCCAGTGGAGCTGGCACAGGCATCCTCAGAGGTTGTGAGGTCTGAGGATGCCTGCCAGAGATGTGGGCAAAACATCTGGAGAGAATGCTTCTGGAACACAGCCATACAGCTTGGAAAACTCACAACAACCCAGTGATTCCGGCCATGAAAGCCTTCAACAACACATAGAAACTATCTTGTTTGTAACTTGGGGACTGCCTGTACAGGTATCTATGTGTTTGGTTGTGTGGTACTTGTCTCCCTGGGGCTACACCGTGGAGTCCACAACATGCAAGTGTGGCGAAGAGCAAACCACAGACCACTTACTACAATGCAACCTGAGCTTTGCCACATGCACAATGAAGGACCTTCTTATAGCAACACCAGAGACACCCCAAGTGGCCAGCTTCTGGTCAAAGGACATTTAGTATAATGCCAAGTTTTAAAACTGTGTTTGTGTTTAAACCGTATTCTCAATTAGCTTCTGACACAATAAATAAATAAATAATTATCTCCAAGGAGAGAAAGCTCCTGGTTGTGAGCCCTAGTCCTTTGCTTTGCTTTAGATCAGTGATTCCCAACCTTTTTTTTTTTACCAGGGACCACTTGACCAGAGACCACTTGGATCAGGGGCCATTTGGACTAGGGACCCATTTGACCAGGGACCATTCTCTAACATTAGTTCCAAAAGGGTTACGAATGAGTTTTTGGTCAACTTTAGATTCGGTTTGAGATGCTGATTCAGAAAACTGCATTGGATAGACCAAATCAGCTCTAATTTCTGATACAGAATATATGCCACTAGCTGTACCCAGCACGTGTTGCTGTGCCCTATTTAGGAGATGCGAGAAAGTCTGAGTATGTAAGGGTTGGAATTGATGTTACTTATGGTCTTGGTGGGGTCATGGCTGTGTCGTTGTGGGTTGTTCTGGTGGGTGGGATGTTGAAGTCCCATGGAGTTGTCGGTGTGTGGTGTTTCTGGCGTTCTGCGGAGCTTGTGGATATACAATGTTTTTTGTCTTTCCGTCTGCTGTGTTGATGTAGAGGTTCTGTGGTTTCCCAACTCTGGAGCACGCTACGTAGAGTTGTCTGTGGGAGAAGCATTCTGTGTCAAGGTCTATGCCACAGATTTGTAGTGTTTGTCCTTGAACCTTGTTTATGGTGATGGCAAAAGCTAGTGTAGTGCAGTGTCTTTCTGTTCTGGCGTTTGTTCTGCCCTTCTTTGTGTGATGTATGTAGCGTTGCGAGTGTGTCGTCCGATGCTGTTCTTTTTAGGAGGCATGGCTTGTCTTTTGGGTCAGCTTATGCCTGTGTGGAAGGAAGGAATGGCATACAAATGGGTTGAGCAGTAGACGCAAGGTTGTGTTATGTGCGTATTGTGTTGTGTGTAGGTATTACCTTTGTGTTATTCTGGGGGTATGTGTTTGTCAGTGGTGCCTGTGTCCCTGGTGCCATATTTGTCTCCCTCCTAGATCTTGGCTTTGGCAGTTTAACCCTCAAACTCCAACTGACTAAACTGAATTCACTCAGCATTCTAATCTACCCTTGGCTGGCTTTGGCCACCGTTACTATGGTAACTGATGTTGGCCAATGGGTTTTGCTGGCGGCCGCAGAGGATGCTGGGAAATGTAGGCTTTTTTGTATCGTTGTTTTGGGGCCCTTCTAGGTTTTTTGGGGAGTTTCTTTGTTTTAAACCTACCTTGCCTGAGGCCTATTTCTGTTGTCAAATTTGGTGTCTCTGCGTTGGATGGTTTCTCTGTCTCTGTCAGTCGTTCGACGAAGGGACCTCCTTTATATAATAGAAGGTCAGCGACAGGGAAGGAGTGGTAGGCTGTGTGAAAAGAGCAGAAATAAAATAAAGAAGAAGGAGGCTCACGGAACAGATTTTCCTTCTCGCGGCCCACTGGTGGTCTGTGGCCCACAGGTTGAGAACCACTGCTCTAGATTCGCTGAAGGAAACTCTGGACTTGAATCAATGCCAACTAGTTGAACCGATGGCAGCTAGTTTTATCTACTGATATTTTAAAATTTCAGTTATGTTGTGCATGAAGCAGGGATTGCTGTTATAATTTTATGTGACTGTTTCTGTAAGTACGTACCATTTTTTACTTGCTGTATGTTATATGTGCACCTTGGAGTGCCTTTGTAAGCCATCCTGAGGCTTTTTGGGGAGATGGTGGCAAGACATAAGTAAAGTTTATTATTAAGTTTATTCATTCTATATAGGCTAAGGGTAGGAAAATAAAGACCCGGAAGTGCGTGCCCCAAGGCTGTTTCTGAGGCCACAAATCCCTTTATACTCCTGAGATAAGTTTGCTGCTGTTGTGTACCTTGATATAAATTTCTGACATGGCGACTCTAAGGTCACTCTATTATGGAATCTTCGCGGCAGGATTTCTGCAGTAGGAGACTTACTTTTGTATTCCTCTGAAACAGCATGATTTGCCTGAGCTTACCCAACGGGTTTCTTTGGTCGAGTAGGGATTCAAACCCTGGTTTCCAGAGTAATCGTTCAAACCACTACACAACACCGACCTGATTTATGTGGTCATGCTAAACCAACTTTATTGGATAACCCAAGATGGGCCAACTTGGGCCCTCCAGGTGTTTTGGACTCCAACTCCCACCATTCCTAACAGCCTCAGGCACAAGTTAGCCCATGCCTGGCATATAGGGGATCAATGCTTCCTTTGGGTTCTCCCAGGATGAACTAAGCTTTCACATTTTGCCCTTCTACTCAGGGGATGGGCTAGTTCCTTCTTTTCATAAGTTACAGTACATATATTGGCGCATAAATTGTGGCATAATATAAAAACCGCAAGTAGTTCATGTTTGCTCAGTCCACACATTGTCTTGCCAGAAAAAGAAAATATGCCAAGCAGATGATCATAAAAGAACAAGTAGTTTACTCTTCATAATATAGAACAAAATATATTCAACTTGTGCAACACTCGGCTGCCAGATTAATAACTGGGGCAGGTTACAGGGAGCGGTCGACCCCCCTGTTTAAAGAGCTCCACTGGCTGCCGTTTATTTTCCGAGCCCAATTCAAGGTGCAGGTGATTACCTATAAAGCCCTAAATGGTTTGGGACCCGCCTACCTTCGTGACCGGCTCTCCTCCCACGAACCAGCCCTTTCGCTCCTCAGGGAGGCCCTCCTTTCGCCCCTGCCAGTCTCACAGACTCGGCTTGTGAGCACTAGGGAGAAAGCCTTCTCTTCTGTGGCCCCCCCATGTTTGGAATTCCCTCCCGGGAGAGATTAGAAATGCCCCTTCACTGGAATCCTTTAAAAAACAACTGAAAACCTGGCTTTTCCAACAGGCCTTTGGAGATTAGACACCCAAATGCCACCGTTTTTGCTGAGACCTCCCCCCCCCCCCATATGATCCTCTATGTTTTTGACACTACTCCAACTATCTCCCCCAAGTTTTTAAACACTTTATATGTACATTTGGCTTGCCCTGTCATTTCTGTTTTAGATTCATCTGTGTTGTTGTATTTTCAAAGATGTATTTTTATTGTGTTTATTGTTTTTGATTTCTTTTGTGATTTGTTGCCCGGGCACGGCCCCATGTAAGCCGCTCCGAGTCCCCTTCGGGGAGATGGATGCGGGTTAGAAATAAAGTATTATTATTATTATTATATACAATCATGGGATCAGTTGCATCGACTCACATAATGTCATTTTAGAGAGATTTAAAATGGTATTTCTTTGTCCATGTGGAAATCTCCTTCCAGAAGGTCAAGAAGCACGAACACACTCCAAAACTGTCTCTCGGCTTCTCTGTGCTTCAGCAAGCGCCTGCACAGTTCAAACCTGAAGAATGTAACAGTAGCCAAAAGTCCCAGGCTCAGCTAGCTCCCTGGGCGTAGCCCAACTAATCAGCTTCATGCATCTTATTTTACAGTTGACATATACAAACCAATTTCTTAAATAAGTCAAACAAGGATTTTGGGGTTGATTTTTTTGGACTAAAATTTCTAGCACTTTCAGTATATCTCCACACACACACACACAACATTACAACAAACTATTATATATAATGTAACGTTCATTTGTGGGATTAACATAACTCAAAAACCACTGGACGAATAGCTGCCAAATTTGGCCACAAGACACCTACAAACCCAAGGAGTGACCATCATTCAAAAAAATTGATTTTGTCATTTGGGAGTTGTAGATGCTGGGATACAATCAAAGATCATTTTGAACTCTACTAATGATAGAATTGAACCAAACGTGGCACACAGGACTCCCATGATCAACAGAAAACACTAGAAAGGTTTGATGGGCATTGACCATGAATTTGGGGGTTGTAGTTCACCTACATCCAGAGAGTACTGTGGACTCAAACAATGATGGATCTGGACGAAACTTGGCACAGATACTCAATATGCCCAAATATGAACACAGATGGAGTTTGGGGGAAAAAGACCCTGACATTTGGGAGTTGTAGTTACTGGGATTTATAGTTCAACTACAATCAAAGAGCATTCTGAACCCCACAAATGACAGAATTGGGGCAAACATCCCACAGAGAATCATGGGGAATACTTAAGACCATCCAGTACAACTCCCTTCACCAGGGCAAGAAAACGTAATCAAAGCCCTCCTGACAAAAAGCCATCCAGCCATAGATATAGATAGATATATATGATTCACATACACACAGATATAGTATCGTAAATTTTAAAGGGATTCCTAAAGGACCATTATATGTTGCATGTTCCAGAGTAGGCAAACCAGACAATCTCCACATCAACACTGACAAAAGAAAAACAGTGTTCCCTCTTTACTTTGTGGTTCGCTTATTGTGGACTCACTGTTTCGCGGATTTGAAAAAATATTAATTTAAAATATATATCATGGTATTTTCGCTGTTTTGTGGGTTTTGCCGCCACCGCTCTCTGAGGCGCTTTCCCTCCTCAGTCCTCCCTCCCTCCTTTCAGCCTTGAAGGGCATTTCCTTCCTTCCCTTCCCTTTATAAAGACTTAAAATAGTGTATAACTACTAAAATAATGTATAAATATGAAAATAAATAGAGCGTCCCTACATTGCAGTTTTTCACTTATTGCGGGAGGTCCTGGAACATAACCCCAGCAATAAGGGAGGGAACACTGTACATATATTAGAAACCAACACTTCCTCATTACTTTATTTTCCAGATCACCAAACTGGGCCACAGCAATGCGTGGCAAGGGACGTCTAGTATATATAGTGTATAACTACTAAAATAATATATAAATATTAAATATATGTATATATGTGTGTATATATGTGTGTGCATGTATGTATATATGTATATGTATATATATAATATGTATGCATATATGTAAGTATGTATATATCTATATGTATATGTGTTTATGTGTGTGTATATATGTGTGTATGTATATATGTATGTATATATTATATGTATGTATATATGTAAGTATGTATATATGTAAGTATATATGTATATATCTATATGTATATGTGCATGTGTATATATGTGTGTGTGTTTATGTGTGTGTGTGTATGTATATGCTTATATATATATACACACAGGTCCTTCTCAAAAAATTAGCATATAGTGTATTTATTTATTTTTATTTCAGGATTTTACCCCGCTCTTCTCAACCCCCAAGGGGGGACTCAGAGCGGCTTACAGCACGGCACAATTCGATGCCACATCAAACAGCGTAAAACCCCAAAACCCCACAACACATTAAAATACATTAAAACATTAAAATACAATTCCTCAGCAACATCTACAGTCATTCCAATTTAAAACAATATTCGACCATAAAAACATTGACCCTCTTCCTCCCTTCCAATTAAAATCCCATCTAACATGCTGCTTAGTGTATGTATGTATATATGTATATGTGTGTATATATATGTATGTATGTATATATGTATGTATATATGTATATATCTATATGTGTGTATATATATATGTGTTTATGTGTGTGTGTATATATGTTTATGTGTTTTTAACCCTTTGTTGTATGCATTGGCTCTTGTGAGCCGCCGCGAGTTTATGAGTCGGTAAAGCCTCAATAATAAATAAATAATAAATAAATATATGTGTGTGTGTATGTATATATATAATATGTATGTATATATGTAAGTATATGTATATATCTATATCTGTATATGTGTATATGTGTGTGTGTATATATATATGTATATATGTGTTTGTGTGTGTGTATGTATGTATATATATATATATATATATATATAGATATATACAGGTCCTTCTCAAAAAATTAGCATATAGTGTTAAAGTTCATTATTATCCATAATGTAATGATAAAAACTAAACTTTCATATATTTTCGATTCATTGCACACCAACTGAAATATTTCAGGTCTTTTTTTTTGTTTTAATACTGATGATTTTGGCATACATATCTCAAAAAATTAGCATATTCCATCCGACCAAATATGCTAATTTTTGAGACAGTATTTTTGGGTTTTCAGGAGCTGTATGCCGAAATCATCAGTCCAAAAAAAAAAGACCTGAAATATTTCAGTTGGTGTGCAATATATGAAAGTTTAATTTGTATCATTACATTATGGAAAACAATGAACTTTAGCACTATATGCTGGTTTTTTGAGAAGGACCTGTATATATATATACGCACACATATACACTCACACACACACACACACATTATGAGGCTGTTAGGAATGGTGGGAGTCGAAGTCCAAAACACTTGGAGGGCCCAAGTTGGCCCATGCCTGGTGTAGTAGATGCATCCAGGGATGGAGAAAGACTTTGTGGAACTTCCCAGCCCCCCAGCATAGCTTCCCTGCCTGCCTGCCTGCCAGCCTCCCTGTCCTTATATCCACTCACTGCGGCTCAAGGGGTGCCCTCTTCTTCCTCCTCCTCCTTCGCCGTCCAGCTCCAGGGAGGCGGCCCAGAGAACCCCGGCCAGGAGCCCCAGGGCCAGGCAGAGTCGGGCGCGCTTCCTCCGCAGGACCAGCAGCAGCCCCTTCAGCACCGGGAACGGGCGGCACCTCATCCCGGCTCAGTCAGTCCCGGGCGGAGACCATGCTGCAAGTTTGCCCGACTCCTCTTCTTCTTCTTCCTCTCTCACAAGCCTTGGGAAGGTCTTCTCCGCATCGGAGCCACTTTTCTCTCCCTTTTTCCTCCTGCTTCCCTTCCACAACCCTGGTATTATTCTCGCCCCATTCTCCGGCTTCCCTTGTCTCTTTCCCCTCCTTTCCTTAGCGTCTGTATTCTTTGAAGTCTCCTCCAGCTCCTTTCCTTTCTTTCCCGCTCCGTCTCATTTCCTCCACCCAAACCTCTCTCTCTGTCCCGTCTTTCTCCGCGTCCTGTCCTCCTCTCTCCTCGGCGACTGCCTTCCTTCCTTCCTTCCTTCGCCCTCTTCCTCTCCCGCACTCACTCACTCACTCACTCTTTCCCTCCAATGCAAACAAACGCACAGAAGGAGGGACCTCGAGGGAGGGAAGGAGGGAAGGGAGCAGCCCGCCCTGTTTGCTCCTCGCGCTCCCAAGGCTTTCCCTTCCTTTCTTTTCCCCCTTCGTCTCAACACACCTGTCTTTCTTCCCAACTCCTGGATGGAGCGTACCTGGATTTCAGCAAGGCCTTGCACAAGGTTCCCCATGGCCTTCTGGCAAACACACCAGTCCAATGTGGGTTAGGCAAATGGATGGTTAGGTGCAGGCCAGTAGCCAGGATTTTGATTGGAGGAGTGGGGGCTGAGTGTGAGTGAGAAAGGATCTACCCTAGCAACCCTTTGTATGTTATCCCAATACCCCCATGCATATTTATTTATTTATTATTTGGACTTGTACAACATGATTGGTTGCCAGTGAGGAGTATTTGCATAACGCCTCTATTGGCCAGCCAACACGAACATTCCAACCCTCTAAACTGGCAGAGGAGGATAAGGCAAAGGCCTGAGGCAGTCGCCAACATGAACATTCCGACGCTCTAAAGTGGCAGAGGGGGGTAAGAAAAGGCCTGAGGCAGTCAGGCATGGTGGGAGTTTCAGACCAAAACACTTTGCGACCCCTTTGTGACCCCAAACAATGAGAGAACAAGACCAAACTTGGCACACAGAACCCCCAAGACCCACTCTACATCCTGGTGCAGTTTGAGGGAGGATGGACCATGGATGACGTCCCCACTTGGCTCTGTGCAAACAAAATGGATTCCTGTTTTCTCCTCCCCCTCAGCTTTTAGAAAATGGCTGCCTGCCATTCGGCCTTTTAAAGGGACCAAACACCAGCCCAGCACAGTAGGCCACTTACATAACAGGCCCCAAAAGAGAGTTTAGGGCAGGATGGGCCCCGAATGATGGCATTTGCTGTACCTTCCGCCAATTCACTTCCCAGACAACACTGTAGCCCCTACAAATCACAGACCAGGCCCAAAATTGACAGTAAGGCTTCATTAACTTGATTTTCCTGACTAGGCCTCAGCTCATGGCATATTGTTTAGGGCCTGAATTGACAGTAAGGCTTCCTCAACTTGATTTTCCTGACTAGGCCCCCAACAATGACAGAAGAAGACCAAACTTGGCACACAGATCTCCCAAGATGCACTCTACATCCTGGTGCAGTTTGAAGGAGGGCAGACCATGGATGATGGGACTTTAAGTACCTCCGATCACTTCCCCAGACCGCTGCTACCCTCATCCACTGACTGATCAAGTCCAAACTTGGCACACAGAGCCCCCATGACCCACTTTACATCCTGGTGCAGTATGGAGGAGGGCAGACCATGCATGATGGGACTTGAAGTACCTTCACTCACTTTTCAAGACTGCTGCAAACCTAATCCAATGACTGATCAAGACCAAACCTGACACACAGAGCCCTCATGACCCACTCTACATCCTGGTGCAGTTTTGTGTGGGACGGACCACGGATGATGGGACTTGAAGTACCTTCACTCACTTCCTGAGAGCACTGTGACCCTCATCCAATGACCAATACAGACCAAACTTGCCGCCCAGAGCCCTCATGACCCACTCTACATCTTGGTGCCATTTGAAGAAGAATGGACCATGGATGATGGGACTTAAAGTACCTTCACTCACCTTCCGAGACCGCTGCGACCCTCATCCAATGAATGATCAAGACCAGACGTGGCACACACAGCCCACATGACCTCCTGGTGCTGTTGGGAGGGGGATAGACCATGGCCGATGGGACTTGCAGTACCTTCACTAACTTCCTGAGACCACTGCAAGCCACGTAAACACCTGATAAGGGCCAACCTTGGCACACAATGCCTTTCACAAATTACCCGGGCAGGGCCGAATCCCCAAGCTAGTATATAATAAAGCGGAATGTTTGTGGGTTTGTATGTTTGTATGTATGTATGTGGCAGCATTCTGATTGGCTCCCGGCCTCAACATTCTGACAACATGATTGGTTGCCAGTGAGGGAGTATTTGCATAACGCTCTAATTGGCCAGCCAACACGAACATTCCGATACTCTAAACTGCCAGAGGGGGATAAGACAAAGGCCTGAGGCAGTCAGCCATGGTGGCAGTTTAAGGCCAAAACACTTTGTGCGCCCCAACAATGAGAGAACAACACCAAACTTGCCACACAGAACCCCCAAGACCCCTCTACATCCTGCTGCAATTTGAGGGATGACGGGACTTGAAGTACTATAACTCACTTCCTTAGATCATTGTGGCCCATACCAATCAGGGCCACACTTGGCAAACAGAGGCCCAATGGCCCACTTTACAGCCTGGAGCACGTTAGGGCAGGATGGGCCACGAATGATGGGATTTGCAGTACCTTCACCCAATTCACTTCCCACAGAACATTGAAACCCCTACAAATCACAGACCAGGCCTAAAATTGACAGTAAGGCTTCATTAACTTCATTTTCCTGACTAGGCCTCACTTAATGGGATGCTGTTTAAGGTCTGAATTGACAGTAAGGCTTCATTAACTTCATTTTTCTGACTAGGCCTCACTTAATGGGATGCTGTTTAAGGTCTGAATTGACAGTAAGGCTTCATTAACTTCATTTTCCTGACTAGGCCTCACTTAATGGGATGCTGTTTAAGGTCTGAATTGACAGTAAGGCTTCATTAACTTGATTTTCCCGATTAGGCCTCAGCTCATGGGGCATTGTGTATGGCCTGAATTGACAGTAAGGCTTCATTAACTTGATTTTCCTGACTAGGCCTGAATTGACAGTAACCTACCTTGGCACACAGAGCCCCTATGACCCACGCTACATTCTACTGCAGTTTGGAGCAGGGTGGACCATGGATGTTAGGATTTGATGTACCTCCATGGATTATGGGATTTGTAGTACTTTCAAATCCTTCATTCCCCACAGACCACTGTGGCCCAGAGCCAAGACCGATAAAGACCAAACTTGGCACACAGAGCCCCCATGACCCACACTCCATCCAACTGCAGTTTAGAACAGGGCGCACCATGGATGATGGGATTTCAAGTACCTCCACTCACTTCCCAAGACCGCTGTGACCCTCATCCAGTGACTGATCAGGACCAAACTTGGCACACAAAGCCTCCATGACCCACTTTACATCTTGCTGCATTTTGGAGGAGGGTGGACCATGGATGATGGGACTTAAAGTACCTTTACAAATTTCCCGAGACTGCTGCGATCTTCATCCAATGACTGATCAAGACCAAACTTGGCACACCGAGCCCCCATGACCCACTGTACATCCTGGTGCAGTTTGGAGGAGGGTGGACCATGGATGATGGGACTTGAAGTACTTCCACTCACTTCACAAGACCGCTGCCAATCTCATCCAATGACTGATCAAGACCAAACTTGGGACACAGAGCCCCCATGACTCATTCTACATCCTGGTGCAGTATCGAGGAGGATGGACCACGGATGATGGGACTTGAAGTACCTCCACTCACTTTCCAAGAATGCTGTGACCCTCATCCAATAACTGATCAAGACCAAATTTGGCACACAGAAACCCCATGACCCACTCTACATCTGGTGCAATTTGGAGGAGTATGGACCATGGATTCTTGGACTTGAAGTACCTTCACTCACTTTTTGAGACCACTGCAAGCCACATAAACAACTGATAAGGACCAACCTTGACACACAATGCCTTTCTCAAATAACCCGGGCAGGGCCGGGTCCCCAAGCTAGTAAGTTTATATTTGTTAAAATTGTTCTTCATTTTAATTATTGTATTGTTTTAAGTGTTTTTTGCACTACAAATAAAATAGGAATTCATTCATGTTTTTTTCAAATTATAATTCGGCCCTCCAACAGTTTGAGGGACCTCTGTTTAAAAAGTTTGAGGACCCCTGTCTTAGATGAAGGGTTGCAGAAAAACAAGGGGTGAGCTACTAAACCACACGTACAAATCACAGGGTGAGAGAACAAAAAAGTAATCTAATACTGTATATGTGAGAACAATACAATAAATATCCATATAACAGACAACAAGGCTAAGCGCAATATGTATGAACAACAATATTGGGAAGATGATTCAATGAAGTGCAGTGGAGAGGGTGTCTCCACGTAAACATCTGAGGTAAGTTTGCAACTGAATCCAGGAGTCCTTAATCAAGGTAAAACGTTTTTACTTGGTGTTTGCATTGTGCTCCTGTGCTTGAGGATTTGTATGTGAGACTCTGGCTCAGTGCTTTTTTTACTTCCCAATATATCCCAGGTTATTCAACTAGTCTACATTTTGGAATTTCGAAGTATTTAATTGGCGCTTACGTTGTCCCCATTGGAATTACCATCGTGAAACATGGAATCTGCTCCAATTGTTTTAATTAATAATTTTAATACATTTTATTAAGTGCATTGATTTTCTTAAGTTGCATACATACATCAATACATTCCATACTTTTGTATTTCACACTTAATTCGTTACATCAACTATATATGCATATATATCTTATATCTTATCATATTCACCTCTGTGTGTCTCACCCCCTTCCGAGCCACTTCAATTCTTAAAATCTCATTTCTTCTTGTGGAGGTAACTTCCCATCTACTTCTTTTAAACAATTCTCAATAAATTTACCCCAGACTTCATCATTTACCTTCCGTACCCCCTTTCTAACTTTTAACCTACATGTCAATTTATCAATTATTGCCAATTTACATAGTTCTTTATACCATTCTTCAATTTGTATTTTTATCCTGTCTTTCCAGTTCCTTGCTATCAACAACCTTCAGTTAACATATTATTTATTGCATCCTTCTCTGTTTTCCCTAAATTCTTAACATTATATAATGACAACAATGCAATACTTGCACTTTTTCCATCTTCCTATCCATTATTACTTCTATTTCTCTAAATACCTTCCCCCAGAATTTATTTACATATTTACATTCCCACCACATATGTATATATGTACCCACCTCTTGGCAACCTCTCCAACAGTTTTATAATATTTTTATTAATATTTGCTATTTTTACTGGTGTTATGTACCATTTCTATACCAATTTATAAAAGTTTTTTAACCCTTATCGATAAGTTCCTTAAATGTCTTTGATTCCATAACTGTATCCAATCCACTTCCCTTCTCTTAATCCCCTAAATCTTCCTCCCATGTTTCTCTTAATATTGCATTTTTATTTTTCCCTTCCTTAATCTCTATTATTATCTTATATATTTTACTAGTTATTCCTTTTTCATCTTATGGTATTCTCCTGTGGCTCCTTCCTTTTGTATCATTTGCTCAAATTGTGTAGGTTTGTCTCCTTCCCCATTTTTTCTTATCCAGCTCTTAAACCATTGCTCTAACTGTAAACAATGGAACCATGAGAGTTTAATATCTCTAAACTCTTTTGTATATTTTCTTTCTTCATATCTGCTTCTATACAATCT